>CM042684.1:408479948-408886820 GCA_023614405.1 Avena insularis | reverse complement strand
ATGGATAAACCACTAGAGTCATTGCATGTGTTCTTATACTAAAACCAACACTAGAGTCATTGTGTGTGTTCTTTTCACAAACCACCCATGGATCAACCACTAGAGTCATTGCATGTGTGTTATTTCCACAAAGAAACATGAATCAACCACTAGAGTCATTGCATGTGTGTTCTTTCCACAAACCACATGGATCCACCAGCAGAGTCATTGCATCTGTGTTCTTTTCACAAACCACACATGGATCAACCACTAGAGTCATTGCATTTGTGTTCTTTCCACAAACCACATATGGATCAACCAGAGTCATTGCATGTGTGTTCTTTCCACAAACCACATGTGGACCCAATACAGTCATTGCATGTGTGTTATTTCCACAAACCACACATGGATCAACCACTAGAGTCATTGTATATGTGTTATTTCCACAAACCACACATGGATCAACCACTAGAGTCATTGCATGTGTGTTCTTATACTAAAACCAACACTAGAGTCATTGCATGTATGTTCTTTTCACAAACCACACATGGATCAACCACTAGAGTCATTGCATGTGTGTTATTTCCACAAACAAACATGGATCAACCAATAGAGTCATTGCATGTGTGTTATTTTCTACAAACCACACATGGATCCACCAATGGTCATTGCATGTGTGTTCTTTCCACAAACCACACGTGGATTAACCAGAGTCATTGCAGGTGTGTTCTTGACACAAACCACACATGGATCAACCACTAGAGTCATTGGATGTTTGTTCTTATACTAAAACCACAAACCAGCACTAGAGTCATTGCATGTGTGTTCTTTTCCACAAACCACACATGGATCCACCACTAGAGTCATTGCATGTGTGTTCTTTCCACAAACCACATATGGATCAACCACTAGAGTCATTGAATGTGTGTTCTTACCACAAAACACACATTGATAAAACAATAGAGTCATTGAATGTTTTTTCTTATAATACAACCACACATAAGCAATAGAGTCATTGCATGTGTGTTCTTTTCCACAAACCACACATGGATCCACCACTAGAGTCATTGCATGTGTTCTTTCCACAAACCACATATGGAACAACCAGAGTCAATGATGTGTGTTCTTTCCACAAACCACACATGGATCCACCAGGGTCATTGCATGTGTGTTATTTCCACAAACCATACATGGATCAACCACTAGAGTCATTGCATGTGTTCTTCCACAAACCACATATGGATCAACCATTAGAGTCATTGCATGTGTGTTCTATTATACTAAACCAACACTAGAGTCATCAGACGTGTGTCTTTTTTCACAAACCACACATGGATCAACCACTAGAGTCATTGCATGTGTTATTTCCACAAACAAACATGGATCAACCACTAGAGTCATTGCATGTGTGTTATTTCCAGAAACCACATGAATCAACCACTAGAGTCATTGCATGTGTGTTCTTATACTAAAACCAACATGGATCCACCAGTGGTCATAGCATGTGTGTTCTTTCCACAAACCACACATGGATCAACCACTAGAGTCATTGCATGTGTGTTATTTCCACAAACCACACATGGATCAACCACTAGAGTCATTGCATGTGTGTTCTTATACTAAACCACAAACCAGTACTAGAGTCATTGCATGTGTGTTCTTATACTAAAACCACAAACCAGTACTAGAGTCATTGCATGTGTGTTCTTTTCCACAAACCACACATGGATCCACCAGTGGTCATTGCATGTGTCTTCTTTCCACAAACCACATATGGATCAACCAGAGTCATTGCATGTGTGTTCTTTCCACAAACCATACATGGATCAACCACTAGAGTCATTGCATGTTTGTTCTTATACTAAAACCACAAACCAGCACTAGAGTCATTGCATGTGTGTTCTTTTCCACAAACCACACATGGATCCACCAGTGGTCATTGCATGTGTGTTATTTCCACAAACCACACATGGATCAACCACTAGAGTCATTGCATGTGTGTTCTTTCCACAAACCACATATGGATAAACCACTAGAGTCATTGCATGAGTGATCTTATACTAAAACCAACACTAGAGTCATTGCATGTGTGTTCTTTTCACAAACCACACATGGATCAACCACTAGAGTCATTGCATGTGTGTTATTTCCACAAACAAACATGAATGAACCACTAGAGTCATTGCATGTGTGTTCTTTTCACAAACCACAAATGTATCAACCAGGTCATTGCATGCGTGTTCTTTCCACAAACCACATATGGATCAACCACTAGAGTCATTGCATGTGTGTTCTTTTCCACAAACAACTTATGGATCAACCAGTGGTCATTGCATGTGTGTTCTTTCCCCAAACCACATGTGGACCCATTACAGTCATTGCATGTGTGTTATTTCCACAAACCACAGATGGATCAACCACTAGAGTCATTGCATATGTGTTATTTCCACAAACCACACATGGATCAACCACTAGAGTCATTGCATGTGTGTTCTTATACTAAAACCAACACTAGAGTCATTGCATGTGTGTTCTTTTCACAAACCACAAATGGATCAACCACTAGAGTCATTGCATCTGTGTTATTTCCACAAACAAACATGGATCAACCAATAGAGTCATTGCATGTGTGTTATTTTCCACAAACCACACATGGATCCACTAGTGGTCATTGCATGTGTGTTCTTTCCACAAACCACACTTGGATCAACCGCTAGAGTCATTGCATGTGTGTTCTTTCCACAAACCACACATGGATCAACCACTAGAGTCATTGCATGTTTGTTCTTATACTAAAACCACAAACTAGCACTAGAGTCATTGCATGTGTGTTCTTTTCCACAAACCACACATGGATCCACCACTAGAGTCATTGCATGTGTGTTCTTTCCACAAACCACATATGGAACAACCAGAGTCATTGCATGTGTGTTCTTTCCACAAACCACACATGTGGACCCACCAGTGGTCATTGCATGTCTGTTATTTCCACAAACCATACATGGATCAACCACTAGAGTCATTGCATGTGTGTTCTTTCCACAAACCACATATGGATCAACCACTAGAGTCATTGCATGTGTGTTCTTATTATACTAAAACCAACACTAGAGTCATTGCACGTGTGTTCTTTTCACAAACCACACATGGATCAACCACTAGAGTCATTGCATGTGTGTTATTTCCACAAACAAACATGGATCAACCACTAGAGTCATTGCATGTGTGTTATTTCCAGAAACCACACATGGATCAACCACTAGAGTCAATGCATGTGTGTTCTTATACTAAAACCAACATGGATCCACCAGTGGTCATTGCATGTGTGTTCTTTCCACAAACCACACATGGATCAACCACTAGAGTCATTGCATGTGTGTTATTTCCACAAACCACACATGGATCAACCACTAGAGTCATTGCATGTGTGTTCTTATACTAAAACCACAAACCAGTACTAGAGTCATTGCATGTGTGTTCTTATACTAAAACCACAAACCAGTACTAGAGTCATTGCATGTGTGTTCTTTCCACAAACCACACATGGATCCACCAGTGGTCATTGCATGTGTCTTCTTTCCACAAACCACATATGGATCAACTAGAGTCATCGCATGTGTGTTCTTTCCACAAACCACACATGGATCAACCACTAGAGTCATTGCATGTTTCTTCTTATACTAAAACCACAAACCAGCACTAGAGTCATTGCATGTGTGTTCTTTTCCACAAACCACACATGGATCCACCGGTGGTCATTGCATGTGTGTTATTTCCACAAACCACACATGGATCAACCACTAGAGTCATTGCATGTGTGTTCTTTCCACAAACCACATATGGATAAACCACTAGAGTCATTGCATGTGTGTTCTTATACTAAAACCAACACTAGAGTCATTGCATGTGTGTTCTTTTCACAAACCACACATGGATCAACCACTAGAGTCATTGCATGTGTGTTATTTCCACAAACAAACATGAATGAACCACTAGAGTCATTGCATGTGTGTTATTTTCAACAAACAAACCATGGATCCACCGAGGGTCATTGCAGGTGTTCTTTCCACAAACCACATATGGATCAACCACTAGAGTCATTGCATGTGTGTTCTTTTCCACAAACAACTTATGGATCAACCAGTGGTCATTGCATGTGTGTTCTTTCCCCAAACCACATGTGGACCCATTACAGTCATTGCATGTGTGTTATTTCCACAAACCACAGATGGATCAACCACTAGAGTCATTGCATTTGTGTTATTTCCACAAACCACACATGGATCAACCACTAGAGTCATTGCATGTGTTATTATACTAAAACCAACACTAGAGTCATTGCATGTGTGTTCTTTTCACAAACCACAAATGGATCAACCACTAGAGTCATTGCATGTGTTATGTCCACAAACAAACATGGATCAACCAATAGAGTCATTGCATGTGTGTTATTTTCCACAAACCACACATGGATCCACTAGTGGTCATTGCATGTGTGTTCTTTCCACAAACCACACTTGGATCAACCGCTAGAGTCATTGCATGTGTGTTCTTTCCACAAACCACACATGGATCAACCACTCGAGTCATTGCATGTTTGTTCTTATACTAAAACCACAAACTAGCACTAGAGTCATTGCATGTGTTCTTTTCCACAAACCACATGGATCCACCACTAGAGTCATTGCATGTGTGTTCTTTCCACAAACCACATATGGAACAACCAGAGTCATTGCATGTGTGTTCTTTCCACAAACCACACATGGATCAACCACTAGAGTCATTGCATGTTTGTTCTTATACTAAAACCACAAACTAGCACTAGAGTCATTGCATGTGTGTTCTTTCCACAAACCACACATGGATCAACCACTAGAGTCATTGCATGTGTGTTCTTTCCACAAACCACATATGGAACAACCAGAGTCATTGCATGTGTGTTCTTTCCACAAACCACACATGGAGCCACAACAGTTGTCAGTGCATGTGTGTTATTTCCACAAACCATACATGGATCAACCACTAGAGTCATTGCATGTGTGTTCTTTCCACAAACCACATGGATCAACCACTAGAGTCATTGCATGTGTGTTCTTATTATACTAAAACCAACACTAGAGTCATTGCACGTGTGTTCTTTTCACAAACCACACATGGATCAACCACTAGAGTCATTGCATGTGTGTTATTTCCACAAACAAACATGGATCAACCACTAGAGTCATTGCATGTGTGTTCTTATACTAAAACCAACATGGATCCACCAGTGGTCATTGCATGTGTGTTCTTTCCATAAACCACACATGGATCAACCACTAGAGTCATTGCATGTGTGTTATTTCCACAAACCACACATGGATCAACCACTAGAGTCATGCATGTGTGTTCTTATACTAAAACCAAAAACCAGTACTAGAGTCATTGCATGTGTGTTCTTATACTAAAACCATAAACCAGTACTAGAGTCATTGCATGTGTGTTCTTTTCCACAAACACACATGGATCCACCATTGTCATTGCATGTGTGTTCTTTCCACAAACCACATATGGATCAACCAGAGTCATCGCATGTGTGTTCTTTCCACAAACCACACATGGATCAACCACTAGAGTCATTGCATGTTTCTTGTTATACTAAAACCACAAACCAGCACTAGAGTCATTGCATGTGTGTTCTTTCCACAAACCACACATGGATCCACCAGTGGTCATTGCATGTGTGTTATTTCCACAAACCACACATGGATCAACCACTAGAGTCATTGCATGTGTGTTCTTTCCACAAACCACATATGGATAAACCACTAGAGTCATTGCATGTGTGTTCTTATACTAAAACCAACACTAGAGTCATTGCATGTGTGTTCTTTTCACAAACCACACATGGATCAACCACTAGAGTCATTGCATGTGTGTTATTTCCACAAACAAACATGAATGAACCACTAGAGTCATTGCATGTGTGTTCTTTTCCACAAACCACACATGGATCCACCAGTGGTCATTGCATGTGTGTCCTTTCCACAAACCATATATGGATCAACCAGTAGTCATTGCATGTGTGTTATTTCCACAAACCACACATGGATCAACCACTAGAGTCATTGCATGTGTGTTCTTTCCACAAACCACATGTGGACCCATTACAGTCATTGCATGTGTGTTATTTCCACAAACCACAGATGGATCAACCACTAGAGTCATTGCATATGTGTTATTTCCACAAACCACACATGGATCAACCACTAGAGTCATTGCATGCGTGTTCTTATACTAAAACCAACACTAGAGTCATTGCATGTGTGTTCTTTTCACAAACCACAAATGGATCAACCACTAGAGTCATTGCATCTGTGTTATTTCCACAAGTAAACATGGATCAACCAATAGAGTCATTGCATGTGTGTTATTTTCCACAAACCACACATGGATCCACTAGTGGTCATTGCATGTGTGTTCTTTCCACAAACCACACATGGATCAACCGCTAGAGTCATTGCATGTGTGTTCTTTCCACAAACCACACATGGATCAACCACTAGAGTCATTGCATGTTTGTTCTTATACTAAAACCACAAACTAGCACTAGAGTCATTGCATGTGTGTTCTTTACACAAACCACACATGGATCCACCACTAGAGTCATTGCATGTGTGTTTTTTACACAAACCACATATGGAACAACCAGAGTCATTGCATGTGTGTTCTTTCCACAAACCACACATGTGGACCCACCAGTGGTCATTGCATGTCTGTTATTTCCACAAACCATACATGGATCAACCACTAGAGTCATTGCATGTGTGTTCTTTCCACAAACCACATATGGATCAACCACTAGAGTCATTGCATGTGTGTTCTTATTATACTAAAACCAACACTAGAGTCATTGCACGTGTGTTCTTTTCACAAACCACACATGGATCAACCACTAGAGTCATTGCATGTGTGTTATTTCCACAAACAAACATGGATCAACCACTAGAGTCATTGCATGTGTGTTCTTATACTAAAACCAACATGGATCCACCAGTGGTCATTGCATGTGTGTTCTTTCCATAAACCACACATGGATCAACCACTAGAGTCATTGCATGTGTGTTATTTCCACAAACCACACATGGATCAACCACTAGAGTCATGCATGTGTGTTCTTATACTAAAACCAAAAACCAGTACTAGAGTCATTGCATGTGTGTTCTTATACTAAAACCATAAACCAGTACTAGAGTCATTGCATGTGTGTTCTTTTCCACAAACCACACATGGATCCACCAGTGGTCATTGCATTTGTGTTCTTTCCACAAACCACATATGGATCGACCAGACTCATCGCATGTGTGTTCTTTCCACAAACCACACATGGATCAACCACTAGAGTCATTGCATGTGTGTTATTTCCAGAAACCACACATGGATCAACCACTAGAGTCAATGCATGTGTGTTCTTATACTAAAACCAACATGGATCCACCAGTGGTCATTGCATGTGTGTTCTTTCCACAAACCACACATGGATCAACCACTAGAGTCATTGCATGTGTGTTATTTCCACAAACCACACATGGATCAACCACTAGAGTCATTGCATGTGTGTTCTTATACTAAAACCACAAACCAGTACTAGAGTCATTGCATCTGTGTTCTTATACTAAAACCACAAACCAGTACTAGAGTCATTGCATGTGTGTTCTTTTCCACAAACCACACATGGATCCACCAGTGGTCATTGCATGTGTCTTCTTTCCACAAACCACATATGGATCAACCAGAGTCATCGCATGTGTGTTCTTTCCACAAACCACACATGGATCAACCACTAGAGTCATTGCATGTTTCTTCTTATACTAAAACCACAAACCAGCACTAGAGTCATTGCATGTGTGTTCTTTTCCACAAACCACACATGGATCCACCGGTGGTCATTGCATGTGTGTTATTTCCACAAACCACACATGGATCAACCACTAGAGTCATTGCATGTGTGTTCTTTCCACAAACCACATATGGATAAACCACTAGAGTCATTGCATGTGTGTTCTTATACTAAAACCAACACTAGAGTCATTGCATGTGTGTTCTTTTCACAAACCACACATGGATCAACCACTAGAGTCATTGCATGTGTGTTCTTTTCCACAAACAACTTATGGATCAACCAGTGGTCATTGCATGTGTGTTCTTTCCCCAAACCACATGTGGACCCATTACAGTCATTGCATGTGTGTTATTTCCACAAACCACAGATGGATCAACCACTAGAGTCATTGCATATGTGTTATTTCCACAAACCACACATGGATCAACCACTAGAGTCATCAGATGCATGTGTTCTTATACTAAAACCAACACTAGAGTCATTGCATGTGTGTTCTTTTCACAAACCACAAATGGATCAACCACTAGAGTCATTGCATGTGTGTTATTTCCACAAACCACACATGGATCCACTAGTGGTCATTGCATGTGTGTTCTTTCCACAAACCACACTTGGATCAACCGCTAGAGTCATTGCATGTGTGTTCTTTCCACAAACCACACATGGATCAACCACTAGAGTCATTGCATGTTTGTTCTTATACAAAACCACAAACTAGCACTAGAGTCATTGCATGTGTGTTCTTTCCACAAACCACACATGGATCCACCACTAGAGTCATTGCATGTGTGTTCTTTCCACAAACCACATATGGAACAACCAGAGTCATTGCATGTGTGTTCTTTCCACAAACCACACATGGATCAACCACTAGAGTCATTGCATGTTTGTTCTTATACTAAAACCACAAACTAGCACTAGAGTCATTGCATGTGTGTTCTTTTCCACAAACCACACATGGATCCACCACTAGAGTCATTGCATGTGTGTTCTTTCCACAAACCACATATGGAACAACCAGAGTCATTGCATGTGTGTTCTTTCCACAAACCACACATGTGGACCCACCAGTGGTCATTGCATGTCTGTTATTTCCACAAACCATACATGGATCAACCACTAGAGTCATTGCATGTGTGTTCTTTCCACAAACCACATATGGATCAACCACTAGAGTCATTGCATGTGTGTTCTTATTATACTAAAACCAACACTAGAGTCATTGCACGTGTGTTCTTTTCACAAACCACACATGGATCAACCACTAGAGTCATTGCATGTGTGTTATTTCCACAAACAAACATGGATCAACCACTAGAGTCATTGCATGTGTGTTCTTATACTAAAACCAACATGGATCCACCAGTGGTCATTGCATGTGTGTTCTTTCCATAAACCACACATGGATCAACCACTAGAGTCATTGCATGTGTGTTATTTCCACAAACCACACATGGATCAACCACTAGAGTCATGCATGTGTGTTCTTATACTAAAACCAAAAACCAGTACTAGAGTCATTGCATGTGTGTTCTTATACTAAAACCATAAACCAGTACTAGAGTCATTGCATGTGTGTTCTTTTCCACAAAACACACATGGATCCACCAGTGGTCATTGCATGTGTCTTCTTTCCACAAACCACATATGGATCAACCAGAGTCATCGCATGTGTGTTCTTTCCACAAACCACACATGGATCAACCACTAGAGTCATTGCATGTTTCTTGTTATACTAAAACCACAAACCAGCACTAGAGTCATTGCATGTGTGTTCTTTTCCACAAACCACACATGGATCCACCGGTGGTCATTGCATGTGTGTTATTTCCACAAACCACACATGGATCAACCACTAGAGTCATTGCATGTGTGTTCTTTCCACAAACCACATATGGATAAACCACTAGAGTCATTGCATGTGTGTTCTTATACTAAAACCAACACTAGAGTCATTGCATGTGTGTTCTTTTCACAAACCACACATGGATCAACCACTAGAGTCATTGCATGTGTGTTATTTCCACAAACAAACATGAATGAACCACTAGAGTCATTGCATGTGTGTTCTTTTCCACAAACCACACATGGATCCACCAGTGGTCATTGCATGCGTGTTCTTTCCACAAACCACATATGGATCAACCACTAGAGTCATTGCATGTGTGTTCTTTTCCACAAACAACTTATGGATCAACCAGTGGTCATTGCATGTGTGGTCTTTCCACAAACCACATGTGGACCCATTACAGTCATTGCATGTGTGTTATTTCCACAAACCACAGATGGATCAACCACTAGAGTCATTGCATATGTGTTATTTCCACAAACCACACATGGATCAACCACTAGAGTCATTGCATGCGTGTTCTTATACTAAAACCAACACTAGAGTCATTGCATGTGTGTTCTTTTCACAAACCACAAATGGATCAACCACTAGAGTCATTGCATCTGTGTTATTTCCACAAATAAACATGGATCAACCAATAGAGTCATTGCATGTGTGTTATTTTCCACAAACCACACATGGATCCACTAGTGGTCATTGCATGTGTGTTCTTTCCACAAACCACACATGGATCAACCACTAGAGTCATTGCATGTGTGTTCTTTCCACAAACCACACATGGATCAACCACTAGAGTCATTGCATGTTTGTTCTTATACTAAAACCACAAACTAGCACTAGAGTCATTCCATGTGTGTTCTTTTCCACAAACCACACATGGATCCACCACTAGAGTCATTGCATGTGTGTTCTTTACACAAACCACATATGGAACAACCAGAGTCATTGCATGTGTGTTCTTTCCACAAACCACACATGTGGACCCACCAGTGGTCATTGCATGTCTGTTATTTCCACAAACCATACATGGATCAACCACTAGAGTCATTGCATGTGTTCTTTCCACAAACCACATATGGATCAACCACTAGAGTCATTGCATGTGTGTTCTTATTATACTAAAACCAACACTAGAGTCATTGCACGTGTGTTCTTTTCACAAACCACACATGGATCAACCACTAGAGTCATTGCATGTGTGTTATTTCCACAAACAAACATGGATCAACCACTAGAGTCATTGCATGTGTGTTCTTATACTAAAACCAACATGGATCCACCAGTGGTCATTGCATGTGTGTTCTTTCCATAAACCACACATGGATCAACCACTAGAGTCATTGCATGTGTGTTATTTCCACAAACCACACATGGATCAACCACTAGAGTCATGCATGTGTGTTCTTATACTAAAACCAAAAACCAGTACTAGAGTCATTGCATGTGTGTTCTTATACTAAAACCATAAACCAGTACTAGAGTCATTGCATGTGTGTTCTTTTCCACAAACCACACATGGATCCACCAGTGGTCATTGCATTTGTGTTCTTTCCACAAACCACATGGATCGCACCACTCATCGCATGTGTGTTCTTTCCACAAACCACACATGGATCAACCACTAGAGTCATTGCATGTGTGTTATTTCCAGAAACCACACATGGATCAACCACTAGAGTCATTGCATGTTTCTTCTTATACTAAAACCACAAACCAGCACTAGAGTCATTGCATGTGTGTTCTTTTCCACAAACCACACATGGATCCACCAGTGGTCATTGCATGTGTGTTATTTCCACAAACCACACATGGATCAACCAGTAGAGTCATTGCATGTGTGTTCTTTCCACAAACCACATATGGATAAACCACTAGAGTCATTGCATGTGTGTTCTTATACTAAAACCAACACTAGAGTCATTGCATGTGTGTTCTTTTCACAAACCACACATGGATCAACCACTAGAGTCATTGCATGTGTGTTATTTCCACAAACAAACATGAATGAACCACTAGAGTCATTGCATGTGTGTTCTTTGCCACAAACCACACATGGATCCACCAGTGGTCATTGCATGTGCGTTCTTTCCACAAACCACATATGGATCAACCACTAGAGTCATTGCATGTGTGTTCTTTTCCACAAACAACTTATAGATCAACCAGTGGTCATTGCATGTGTGTTCTTTCCACAAACCACATGTGGACCCATTACAGTCATTGCATGTTTGTTATTTCCACAAACCACACATGGATCAACCACTAGAGTCATTGCATATGTGTTATTTCCACAAACCACACATGGATCAACCACTAGAGTCATTGCATGCGTGTTATTATACTAAAACCAACACTAGAGTCATTGCATGTGTGTTCTTTTCACAAACCAGAAATGGATCAACCACTACAGTCATTGCTTGTGTGTTATTTCCACAAACAAACAAACATGGATCAACCAATAGAGTCATTGCATGTGTGTTCTTTTCCAGAAACCACACATGGATCCACCAGTGGTTATTGCATGTGTGTTCTTTCCACAAACCACACATGCATCGACCGCTAGAGTCATTGCATGTGTGTTCTTTCCACAAACCACACATGGATCAACCACTAGAGTCATTGCATGTTTGTTCTTATACTAAAACCACAAACTAGCACTAGAGTCATTGCATGTGTGTTATTTTCCACAAACCACACATGGATCCACCACTAGAGTCATTGCATGTGTGTTCTTTCCACAAACCACATATGGAACAACCAGAGTTATTGCATGTGTGTTCTTTCCACAAACCACACATGTGGACCCACCAGTGGTCATTGCATGTGTGTTATTTCCACAAACCATACATGGATCAACCACTAGAGTCATTGTGTAACATCCCTAAAAATCATGTTTCAAAACTCATTCATATCATTCTTGCATCATTCATTCATATAGGGTTTTTCTCAAAAATCATTTAGAGGCAGAAGCTTGAGCTATGATTTCATGTGGGCATTTTATCTCAAATGGCCATCACCCTTTGGGTTTTGTTTGTTTAGGGACTTGTTTGCTTGCCTCCATGGTTGGAAAGATTTGGAGTAGCTTTTAAACCCAAGATTCCAAATTTAGAAATATTTTATAAACCCTATTCCAAATATTTGCAAAGAGACAAAGTCTCTGTTTATTTCAAAGACCCAAGCTTGACCAAGCCTTGCTAGTAACCACATGGTTATTTGACTGCATTTGAACCCACAAGAACCCTGCAAAAATCCCCAAAGAAGTTTGAATTCAAAAGGATTTGAATTCATATCAAATTCTATCCAGAAAATAAAATTAGAAAAAGAAAAAGCTTAAAGAAAAGAAAAGGTCAGCTGCCAGAATCGCCCAAGAATGATGAAGCCCAGCAAGCCCACCCGGGATCTCCTTTTACTTCTCTCCACGCTAGCCCGTCTCCACCCGACGACCCGTTCATCCTCAAATCAACGCGAAGGCTTCGTTTAAATTCGCGGTGTCAATTGAAGTTATCGAAAGTGATTCTCGCCGTGACCAGGCTATAAGAACCCCCTGTTCCTCTCTCTCTCGCTCCTCAAACCTCAACCCGGAGCGCCACCAGTCAAGGCAGCTCCGATTGTCGAACCCCGCCTCGACGCATCAAGGCGATTCCGGTGAGTCCAGAGCTCTCTCGCTTCTCGTTTTGCAAACCGATTCAAGAATCTGCGCTTCTTTAACACATTCCGCTTGCTCGCATGGACCGTAGCTCGCAACATCATCGACTAGTCGCCACCGACGCGCATCAACTCCGCGAACTCTAGTGGTAAGTACAGACTGCCGCCTAGTTCATGCTCACTACTGGCTTTGACCGTGAACTAACCGTGTCCTCGACGGTTGCCTTGGGGTGATCCAGCCGACGCCCCCGACGACCACCCGACGCACTGACGCCGCCACGAACTCCGGTGAGGAATAGCAGTGCGTTCGAGCGCCTTTGACCAACCGCAGTACGACGAAGCGCCGTGACCTCCTGAGCCCGTAAGCCACTCCTCCTTCTTCTCGCCGCTCAGATCATCGGCAACATCATCGATCGACGATTCCGCCAGCCGGTACTGCCAAGCCGCCCATCTCAGGGTCAAAAGAAGCCCGTTAGATCTGCATCGTAGCGCTAGGATAGATCACTTAAACCCGAAGCGGTACGCGATCTAAGCCGCACCTGCCCCTTTAGATCCTACGGCTGTGGAGCTCGATCCAGCGAACGACGCGCGAATAAGAATAAGACGCTGGCTAGGTTAGATCTGAGAATAGAATTTAAAACCGAAATTTGATCCAAATTCAAATGTTTATATCTTTTGAATCCCACGTTAGAATTTTGCAAACTTTATACCGTTGGATTCAGAAAAACAAGACCTTTCTGCCTATCCTTTTTGTTTAGCATATAGTAACCATTAGATGTGCTAAAATTGCAGAGACTTGTTTGAGGCCATTTTAAGTATAGATTTAGTTTAGTATTTTGTTTTAGGGTTATTTAAGTTGTCTTGGATATATTTGTGACTTGTTTAGATTCTGTAAACATGCACTTGCTTGGTTGAAGTTTTCAAAAATCATCACTTGGTAGATTCATGCATGCATGCATTCATAATACTTTTGTTTGTATATATTTGTGTGTAATTGTATGCTACAACTTTGTGTGTAGATTTTGCTAGTGATTGTGATTGTGAAGTGCTACTCTCCACACTACCAAGGCAAGTGATATCATCATGAATATTCCATTCCTATATTTTATATATGCATTAGTATTATTTTTCTAAGTATAGGACTTGCATGGTTTTTAGCTAAGTACAAGCTATGCTTTGGGAAAACCTATTAGAATAAGCCTTAGTGAAAATTTCCTAAGTCCAAATTCCTATTACTATCATGCTTAGCCTAGCTACTAGAAAACAAGGGTGGTTTATATATTCACTATGGAAAAATTTCTAAGTCTAAGGACTTATGTTTTTGTAAAATAAAACAACTAAGTTAATGAACCACCTGGGTGGAATGGAAGGAATGGCTTATGTTGAGTGGTTCACAAGGCCAGGGACTGGCTTGTGTATCTCACTTGTGGATGGCCACCCAGGAAACAAAGAGATTTGAGATGTCAAATGTTGAAAAGCTTCAAGTGCAACCACTTGGCATTATGGGCTCTGCCCTGATCTTAGGATGCGGGAACTTAGTCTTTGGACAGTGGGTGGTAGATGGGATGATAGGTTGGAACGCATCCATTTGACTAAGGAAAGGCTACTGAAGGATCATCCTTGGGAAACCAAGGCTTGTGGGGAAAGTGCACCACCTCTGCAGAGTGTAAAACCTAAGTACTTAGCCATGTCCCTGGTAAAGGACAATTTGAGCATCAAGACATGGAAACTTCAAGAATCTCATCACTCCAATTTTCTAAATAAAACTTGTGGGTGAACAAAGGGATAAAAGGATCTTCAGTCATTGATTGCTAGATGCCCTGAGTAGATCTAGAGTCTTTGTTGATAGATACCTTGGGTGTTTTTGCCAAGAAAGGATCTTCTATCTTTGAATTGTAGATGCCTTGAGAGGATCTTCAGTCTTGATGGATAGAAGTCTTGATTGGTTTTTGTCAACAAGTTTTAGTATTTTCAAAAGTTAAGGAAAAATCTATTTTTGAGCAATGCAAGCCTAAACTCCACCAGCCAAATGCATATAGTATTATTAGTCCACTTAAAATATATTAAGGTATCACTTGCCAATACTATTCCAAAGTATTGACCCTTGTGGCTGTAACTTATGATGTTGCGTGTTACTCGATGATGATTAGGTGTCATGAGTCTACACTCAACATGCTTGCTCGTGGCACATGAAGATGAAGACTTATGTTTATTTACTTATTCCATAAACTTGTACTAGGCCTTTGGCCATGAGTTGTAAAGACTATGTTTTATCTCTGGAATGACCGTAATAAACTACCTTTGTATCTGCGGTACTTCATCTTAAACTGTGGATGCTAGCAATGATCCGTGGACTAGCATTGCAATCACAGGATCTTTTACTTAAATAAGTACGGATCTTACAGATGGAATAAGAGCACTGAGTAGCCACTATGATTATGACCCTAGTATAGGAAACCACTAAGGAAAATTTTAACTTCTTCTACACTTGTCTATTCTTCTCAGAACTTTTCTAATCTTCTTCTTCTCATCTCTATTTGTAGATGAACTCCACAACGAAGCCGTGAAGAAAGGACCACTCATGACTATGACCTTGGAGTGTGAGACTGAAGTTTCAAGATTCTCAAGGACCTCATGGAAACCATGGGAGTACATGGTGCAGAAAGGTACAAAGGCTTTCCAAAGGATGGAGGATGGAGTGGAGTATTGGTGGGTGCAACTTCACTTGTACAAGAACAAGGAAGACAACCACAAAGAGAAAGGCTTCTGCATGTACACCAACACTTTTATGCACACCACATTCTTTGAGTCAGCAAAAGAAGCAGCTTGGAAGACTATCAAGGAACTAAGTGCTAGAGTCAAGTGCAGGATGCTCAACCTCCAAAAAGACTTAGAGAAAGAGAAGGAACATACCCAAGAGTTGGAAGTCACCAACCAATCTTTAAGAGGAGATATTATAGACTTAGTGATAGAAGCATGTGAACAGGATAGGGTGATTGCCACTAGGAACATTGTGCTAGCCACCAGATCCAATGAGATAGGATTGTAAGCGCACTTCGTTAGTTGACCACCACCTATCACCTTATTCTCCAAAATAAGACCTTAAATAAGTTTGAACCTTGGTTGATGTAATGGATTTATGTATGCATGATTTGAGTGAATTGTGTGTTCCAAGAATGTGTTTGAATGTTTGTCTTGTTTATCTTAAATTATGTTGTTCTAACTTTCTCGATCTTATAAATAGATGCCTATTGCCATCAGACTGCTGAGGAGTTCCAGTTACCTGCTTTTGGTCCTCGTGATCGTAGAGCTTACTACTTTACTCGATCTCCTCTTCCTATCATTACGGTGCACCCACTCACCAAGTTTGAGAGGAAGGACCTTTGGGGCTTCAAGGTGAACCAGCCAGACGCCAAAGAGCCTACTACGGAGGCCATCGCCTTCAAGCTTATGCACGATGTGGAGAGAGGCATGGAGGTTGTCATCCAGATCCGAGCAGGACGATCATAGGACGCCACTCCCGACAGTGTTAGAGGCACTTCACTTCCACGCCTCGAAGGCGAGATGATGACGGAGAGTCCATTGACTTTGAGGACGACTCAAGGGTCACAAAGAGCCGATACGCCTGCATTCTCCAGGACTTAGAGACTCTTATTAGGCACGTGGATACCGATAGGACCAACGTCATGCTTAGTAATGACGAGCTCCAGGTGCAGCTTCGCGAGAAGGACAAGCTCTTCGCGCAGCAGGACGAGATAGTCAAGGAGATGGAGGCAAAGTTCGAGACCCAAGACCGTAAGTTCAAGAGTCAAGAGAAGCGTGTCCAGGATAGGACCAAGAGGATTCGTGATATGACCGAGGAACCGCAGTCCAAGGACTTCGAGTTGGAGCAAGCAGCAGACAAGAATCGAGAGGCTTCGCTCCCGTAAGAGGGCTCTCAAGGCCAAGATCGACTCTTGACCACTACCATCGAGGAGAACAAGACCGCAATGGAGAACGCAGGTCTTACCTTTGTCGAGGAGGAGATTGATGCCGATGAGTAGATTTGACTACTCGCTTATCTTTATTTTCCGCACTTATTATTTGAGAACTTATTGTTGGACCATCCGACATGTGGATGGCTTGCCACTTGTATGTTTGTACTTTGAGATTTTTGTTATCTTGTTGTTTAGATTTTATCCTTGTGTTGCTTGCTATGTGTTGGTTTGAGTAATGTATTGTGCATAAATCATATAAGGGTATCTCATTCTTATCTCTATATGAACAAACCACATATGCCTCCCCGTCAGCAAACACCAACCCCAACCCCAACATTACCCTAAATGCAACAAATGATGAATGCTAGACTCAGCTTATGCAAATGATGACGACATTCATCCGTAACTGTAACAACAACAACCCCAATCCCAACAACAATAACAACAATAACAACAACAACAACCCTCCGTGTTTTGATATGCTTACCAGATTTCGCCTCGAGGCCAGCTAAGTTTTCGAACGATCGATCCCATGGTGGCCAATGATTGGCTACGCTCGTGAACAAAGACTTAGTGACCGAGGATGCACGGATGGAAAAGGTCGACGGCAAAGACATCTGCTGGAAGGACCACCAAGAAGATGGTGGGACAACTTCTAGATTACCACGCCTATTGATGAGGTGACTTGGGCTATCTTTGAAGATGGATTTCAGATTACTCATATCTCACCGTGTATGATGAGCCTGAAAAAGAAGGAATTTCACAACTCAAGTAAATACCACCACGCGTGGCTGAATACATTGAAGAGTTCAACAATGGGCGCGCTATGCACCGGATGAGGTTGACACCGATGCCAAAAGGAAGGAAAAGTTTCGAAGGCTTGAATGATGAGCTAAATCAAATTGCCCTGCAAGCATATGTTCCAACTTATCACAATCGTGACAAGGCTGTTATTGTGGAGAATAAAATGAAGCAAGTCGAGAGTAAGAAGAGGAAACACCGACAAGCACAGTCGGGATCATCTCATAAACGATCTCACCATGATGATAGTGTCATCAGATCCCACAAACATGAGAAGTTTAACAAACACCACTATCACAACCGCCATGACAACAAGCATCATCGCAAATATGAAAATGATAAGTACAAGAACCACAAGAGTGGATATAAGAGCCACCACAGTGGAAGTGGAAGTCACCTAAGACGGACATCACCAGTCGAATGCTACAAATGCAAGAAGTCGGGCATTATGCTAATAAGTGCCTCAAAAGAAAGTTGAAGGACCTAACAAGCCAAATCCTTTTCAGAAGGATGTTAACCACATCAATGTGGAGGAGGTCTTTGAAGAGCCCGATGTCATCGGGTAAGTTCAGACTCAATTCCATCTCAGATTTGTACTCTTTGACACCGTGCATCTCATTCATTCATATCTAAAGCATTTGTCAAAAGAAATGAACTACCGGTAGAAACTATTGGGTGTCCTATAAGAGTAAGTTCTCCTGGTGGAGAAATGATAGTAAACTCAGGATGCCATGACCTAGTCATAGAGTTTGGAAAATATAAGTTTCCAGTGAACCTAATAATCCTAAATTCCCAAGGATTGGATGTGATTTTGGGAATGGATTGGATGACTAAGTATAAGGGAGTACTAGATTGTGCAAATCATACGCCACTCACAACTCAAGGTAAGAGGATAATGTTCAAGTCTAACTTTAAATCAAAAGGAGTAAGCTAAATTCTCTTAAGGGGTTAGCATGGACAAGCAGCTAATTGTGTGAGTACCAGATGTGTTCCCTAAGAGTTACCAGAATGCCACCAGACAGAGATGTGGAGTTTATAATAGAATTGGTACCCAGATCTGCCAAGAGCAAAGAGACCTTATAAAATGTCATTGATGAACTTAAGGAACTCAAGAAACAACTTGGAGAACAATTGCGTAAAGGATTCATCCACCAAGTTCTTCATCTTGGGAGCTCCAGCTTTTGTTCAGAGAAAGAGAGATAGAACTCAAAGATTATGCATAGATTACCGCTCTCTCAACGAGGTAACCATCAAGAACAAATATCCTTTGCCAAGAATCAATGACTTGTTTGATCAGCTAGAAGGAGCTTGTGTGTTCAAAGATTGACCTTCGGTCGTTATTTTCAACTCAAGATAAGAGAGCAAGACATACCTAAAACAGATTTACCACGAGGTATGGATTGTATGAGTACACCGTGATGCCTTTTGGATTAACCAACGCCCAAAGATACTTCATGAATATGATGAATAAAGTGTTCATGGAATTTCTCGACAAGTTTGTTGTCGTTTTCATCGATGACATCTTAGTCTACTCCAAGAGCAAGGAAGAGCATGAAAGACATCTACGCTTGATACTTGAGAAACTAAGGGAACATAAACTTTATGCCAAGTTCAGCAAGTGTGAGTTTTGGTTAGAGGAAGTTGGATTTCTTGGTCATGTTATGACAAAGGATGGTGTAGCATTGACCCGCTAAGGTTTCAGCCGTAATGTAATGGGAATCTCCTAA
The DNA here is from genome assembly GCA_023614405.1 of Avena insularis. NCBI lineage: Eukaryota > Viridiplantae > Streptophyta > Magnoliopsida > Poales > Poaceae > Avena > Avena insularis. The sequence goes on along the minus strand of CM042684.1, from coordinate 408,866,960 downwards.
GAATGTAAAAGAGGTTCGTAGTTTCCTTGGTTTAGCGTGTTACTACTGCAGGTTCATTGAAAATTTTTCTAAGGTTGCTAAACCAATGACGGAATTGTTAAAGAAAGATAAGAAATTTGCTTGGTCCAAGGATGTGAACTCAGCTTTCAAGAACTAAAGAAGAGACTTGTGTCAAGACCAGCCTCAGGTTTACCAGATTTGGAAAAGGATTTGTGTATTGTGATGCTTCGCATCAAGGATTAGGAGCCGTACTTATGCAAAGCGGAAAGGTTGTGGCTTATGCCTCGAGACAACTCAAAACACATGAAGTAAACTATCCTACTCATGATTTAGAGTTAGCCGCTGTTGTCCATGCACTCAAAACATGGAGACATTACCTTTTGGGAAAACGCTAGAAGTATTCACCGATCATAAGAGTTTGAAGTATATCTTCACCCAGAAGGAAATCAATATGAGACAACGGAGATGGCTAGAACTTATCAAGGATTACGACTTGAGTTTGCAATACCACCCCGGTAAAGCAAATGTAGTAGCAGATGCTCTAAGTCGTATGCTTGTAAATGGTCTTACCAAAGGTGAATTGCCGATGATTTGTGTAAGCAATTCAAGGAACTTAGGTTGAGATTGTGCTCAAGGACATCTTATGTCTTTGGATGTTCAACCCACTGCTGGATAAGATTAAAGAAGCCCAAAAGACGGATAAAGAAATCAAGAGATTAAGGAAAGGATTAGCCGAGGGAAAGCTAAAAGTTTCCATATGGACTAACAAGGTACTTTATGGCACGAGAAATGTATTTGTGTTCCACAAGATCCGAAATGCGAAACTGATTCAAGAAGCCCATAACTCTCCGTATTCTATTCACCCGGAAACACCAAAATGTACATGGATATGAAAGAAAGATTTTGGTGGAACAATCTTAAAAGGGACATCACGAACACATTGCCTTTGTGTGACGTGTGTAGTAGAGTGAAAGCGAGCATCGTAAACCAGCAGGATTGCTTCAACCAATGCCTATTCCGAGTGGAAGTGGGAAAATATCGGTATGGATTTCATTATCGATTACCAAGGACCAGGTCAGGTATGATTCCATATGGGTAATAGTAGATCGCCTAACTAAAGTGGCTCATTTTATACCCGTAAAGACAACTTATACCAATGCAAAGTTAGCCAAAATCTACATGAGCAGAATTGTATGCCTCCACGGTGTACCTAAGAGTATTGTGTCTGATAGAGGAACTCGGTTCACTTCTCACTTTTGGAGACAAATTTCATGAATCTCTAGGAACGAGGTTGGAATTCAGACTGCTTTCATCCTCAAACCGATGGACAAACAGAAGGACTAATCAAATTCTTGAAGACATGTTGAGGGCATGTGCCCTAGACTATGGAGCAAGTTGGGATGAAAGTCCGCTTTACGCAGAAGTTTTCTTACAACAACAAATACCAATCTAGTATTGGGATGGCACCATTTGAGTTTCTATACGGAAGAAAGTGTACCACCCCATTGCTATGGAATGGTGTGGGAGAAAGAAGTTTGTTTGGACCAGACCTTATCAAAGACGCCAAGAAAAGGTCAAATTGGTTAGAGACAGATTGAAGATAGCATACCTCGACAGAAAGCTACGCAGATGCTAAGCGAGAGAAGTCACTTACGGTTGGGATAGAGCTTATCTTAGAGTATCACTACTTCGTGGAGTAAAAAGATTTGGAGTCAAAGGAAAGTTAGCACCAAGATATGTGGGACCATTCAACATTTTAAGTCGCAAGGGAGAAGTCGATATGAAATCGAACGCCAAAGATCTTTACTAGCAACCATAATGTTTTCATGTGAGCTACCAAGAAATGTCACCCAGAAATGGAAGAAACATCTTTGAAAGATACCATATCTTTGGAAGAAGTTCAACTAGAAAGTGATCTCACCTATGAAGAAAAGCCTGTCAAGATACTTGAGACCACAGAAAGAGTCACGAGAACAAAGACTATCAAGTTTTGCAAAGTACAATGGAATCATCATTCCGAAGAAGAAGCAACATGGGAAAGAGAAGATGATCTTCGAAAAGACCACCCTCACCTATTTGCTAGCCAATCCGAATCTCGAGGGCGAGATTCATTTTAAGGGGGTTAGATTTGTAACATCCCTAAAAATCATGTTTCAAAACTCATTCATATCATTCTTGCATCATTCATTCATATAGGGTTTTTCTCAAAAATCATTTAGAGGCAGAAGCTTGAGCTATGATTTCATGTGGGCATTTTATCTCAAATGGCCATCATCCTTTGGGTTTTGTTTGTTTAGGGACTTGTTTGCTTGCCTCCATGGTTGGAAAGATTTGGAGTAGCTTTTAAACCCAAGATTCCAAATTTAGAAATATTTTATAAACCCTATTCCAAATATTTGCAAAGAGACAAAGTCTCTGTTTATTTCAAAGACCCAAGCTTGACCAAGCCTTGCTAGTAACCACATGGTTATTTGACTGCATTTGAACCCACAAGAACCCTGCAAAAATCCCCAAAGAAGTTTGAATTCAAAAGGATTTGAATTCATATCAAATTCTATCCAGAAAATAAAATTAGAAAAAGAAAAAGCTTAAAGAAAAGAAAGGTCATGCCGTAATCTGGCCCAAGAAATGATGAAGCCCAAAGGTTTCCACCCGATCTCCTTTTATTTCTCAGCCCAAATTATCGCGATGACAAGCCGACCCCACCTGCACGACAAAGCGGCCTTCTCCACGCCACCGTCTGCTCCACCCGCACGACCGTTCATCCCCAAATCAACGCGAAGCTTCGTGTTTAAATTCATGTGTCAATTCGAAGTTATTGGCGAGTGATTCTCGCCGTGACCAGCTATAAGAACCCCTCTGCCCTCTCTCTTCTCCCTCAAACCCCAACCCGAGCGCCACCAGGCTGCGTGTATTGCTTCTCAAACCCCGCCTCCGACGATCGGCCGACTTCCGTGAGTCCAGAGCTCCGCTTCTCGTTTGCAAACTGATTCTGAATCTCGCGCTTTTAACACATTCCGCTTGCTCGCATGGACCGTAGCTCAAGAATATCATCGACTAGTCGCCACCGACGCGCATCAACTCCGCGAACTCTAGTGGTAAGTACAGACCGCTTCCGCCCTAGTTCATGCTCACTACTCGCTTTGACTCGTGAACCTAACTGTCCTCGACTTGCCTTGGGGTGATCCACATGACGCCCCCGACGACCACCCGACGCACCGCCGCCATTTAACTCCGGTGAGGAATAGCAGCCGTGCCGCGCCCTTGACCAACCGCCGTACGACGAAGCTTCGTCTGACCTCCTCGAGCCCGGTAAGCCACTCCTCCTTCTTCCTCGCCGTCTGCATCATCGGCAACATCATCGATCGACGATTCCTGGCCGGTAGCCACGCTGCTACAGCCGCCATCTGTGGGTAAAGAAGAAATGTTAGATCTGCATCAGAGCGCTAGGATAGATCACTTAAACCCGGCAGACGCGATCTGAGCCGCACCTGCCCCTTTAGATCCTACGGCTGTGGAGCTCGATCCAGCGCGAACCGGTACGGGCGAATAAGAATAAGACGCGTGGCTAGGTTAGATCTGAGAATAGAATTTAAAACCAGAAATTTGATCCAAATTCAAATGCCTATATCTTTTGAATCCCACGTTAGAATTTTGCAAACTTTATACCGTTGGATTCAGAAAAACAAGACCTTTCTGCCTATCCTTTTTGTTTAGCATATAGTAACCATTAGATGTGCTAAAATTGCAGAGACTTGTTTGAGGCCATTTTAAGTATAGATTTAGTTTAGTATTTTGTTTTAGGGTTATTTAAGTTGTCTTGGATATATTTGTGACTTGTTTAGATTCTGTAAACATGCACTTGCTTGGTTGAAGTTTTCAAAAATCATCACTTGGTAGATTCATGCATGCATGCATTCATAATACTTTTGTTTGTATATATTTGTGTGTAATTGTATGCTACAACTTTGTGTGTAGATTTTGCTAGTGATTGTGATTGTGACGAGTGCTACTCTCCACACTACCAAGGCAAGTGATATCATCATGAATATTCCATTCCTATATTTTTATATATGCATTAGTATTATTTTTCTAAGTATAGGACTTGCATGGTTTTTAGCTAAGTACAAGCTATGCTTTGGGAAAACCTATTAGAATAAGCCTTAGTGAAAATTTCCTAAGTCCAAATTCCTATTACTATCATGCTTAGCCTAGCTACTAGAAAACAAGGGTGGTTTATATATTCACTATGGAAAAATTTCTAAGTCTAAGGACTTATGTTTTGTAAAATAAAACAACTAAGTTAATGAACCACCGGTGGAATGGAAGGAATGGCTTATGTTGAGTGGTTCACAAGGCTGTGGACTGGCTTGTGTATCTCACTTGTGGATGGCCACCCAGAAACAAAGAGATTTGAGATGTCAAATGTTGAAAAGCTTCAAGTGCAACCACTTGGCATTATGGCTCGGGCTCCATGATCTTAGGATGCTGGAACTTAGTCTTTGGACAAGGTGGTAGATGGGATGATAGGTTGAACGCCCATTTGACTAAGGAAAGGCTATCAAGGATCATCCTTGGGAAACCAAGGCTTGTGGGGAAAGTGCACCACCGCAGAGTGTAAAACCTAAGTACTTAGCCATGTCCCTGGTAAAGGACAATTTGAGCATCAAGACATGGAAACTTCAAGAATCTCATCACTCCAATTTTCTAAATAAAACTTGTGGGTGAACAAAGGGATAAAAGGATCTTCAGTCATTGATTGCTAGATGCCCTGAGTGGATCTAGAGTCTTTGTTGATAGATACCTTGGGTGTTTTTGCCAAGAAAGGATCTTCTATCTTTGAATTGTAGATGCCTTGAGAGGATCTTCAGTCTTGATGGATAGAAGTCTTGATTGGTTTTTGTCAACAAGTTTTAGTATTTTCAAAAGTTAAGGAAAAATCTATTTTTGAGCAATGCAAGCCTAAACTCCACCAGCCAAATGCATATAGTATTATTAGTCCACTTAAAATATATTAAGGTATCACTTGCCAATACTATTCCAAAGTATTGACCCTTGTGGCTGTAACTTATGATGTTGCAGGTTACTCTGATGATGATTAGGTGTCATGAGTCTACACTCAACATGCTTGCCTGTGGCACATGAAGATGAAGACTTATGTTTATTTACTTATTCCATAAACTCTTGTACTAGGCCTTTGGCCATGAGTTGTAAAAGACTATGTTTTATCTCTGGAATGACTGTAATAAACGACCTTAGTATCTGTGTACTTCATCTTAAACTCAGGATGCTAGCAATGATCCAGGTACTAGCATTGCAATCACAGTGATCTTTTCCTTTAATTAGGAGGGATCTTACAGATGGTATCAGAGCACTGTGTTGCCTGTAGGATTATGACCCTAGGATTGGAAACCACTAAGGAAAATTTTAACTTCTTCTACACTTGTCTATTCTTCTCGTAAACTTTTCTAATCTTCTTCTTCTCATCTCTATTTGTAGATGAACTCCGTCAACGAAGCCGTGAAGAAAGGACCACTCATGACTATGACCTTGGAGTGTGAGACTGAGTTTCCCAAGATTCTCAAGGACCTCATGGAAACCATGGGAGTACATGGTGCAGTGTACAAAGGCTTTCCAGTGATGGAGGATGGAGTGGAGTATTGGTGGGTGCAACTTCACTTGTACAAGAACAAGGAAGACAACCACAAAGAGAAAGGCTTCTGCATGTACACCAACACTTTTATGCACACCACATTCTTTGAGTCAGCAAAAGAAGCAGCTTGGAAGACTATCAAGGAACTAAGTGCTAGAGTCAAGTGCAGGATGCTCAACCTCCAAAAAGACTTAGAGAAAGAGAAGGAACATACCCAAGAGTTGGAAGTCACCAACCAATCTTTAAGAGGAGATATTATAGACTTAGTGATAGAAGCATGTGAACAGGATAGGGTGATTGCCACTAGGAACATTGTGCTAGCCACCAGATCCAATGAGATAGGATTGTAAGCGCACTTCGTTAGTTGACCACCACCTATCACCTTATTCTCCAAAATAAGACCTTAAATAAGTTTGAACCTTGGTTGATGTAATGGATTTATGTATGCATGATTTGAGTGAATTGTGTGTTCCAAGAATGTGTTTGAATGTTTGTCTTGTTTATCTTAAATTATGTTGTTCTAACTTTCTCGATCTTATAAATAGATGCCTATTGCCATCAGCACTGTTGAGGAGTTCCAGTTACCTGCTTTTGGTCCTCGTATCGTAGAGCTTACTACTTTACTCGATCTCCTCTTCCTATCATTACGGTGCACCCACTCACCAAGTTTGAGAGGAAGGACCTTTGGGGCTTCAAGGTGAACCAGCCAGACGCCAGTGTAGCCTACTACGGAGGCCATCGCCTTCAAGCTTATGCACGATGACAGGAGAGAGGCATGGAGGTTGTCATCCAGATCCGATAGGACGATCTAGGACGCCACTCCCGACAAGTTAGAGGCACTCACTTCCACGCCTTCGAAGGCGAGATGATGACGGAGAGTCCATTGACTTTGAGGACGACTCAAGGGTCACAGAGAGCCGATACGCCTGCATTCTCCAGGACTTAGAGACTCTTATTAGGCACGTGGATACCGATAGACCAACGCCATGCTTAGTAATGACGAAGCCCAGTGCAGCCATGAGAAGGACAAGCTCTTCGCGCAGCAGGACGAGATAGTCAAGGAGATGGAGGCAAAGTTCGAGACCCAAGACCGTAAGTTCAAGAGTCAAGAGAAGCGTGTCCAGGATAGGAACAAGAGGATTCGTGATATGACCGAGGAACTGCAGTCCAAGGACTTCGAGTTGGAGCAGCAGCAGACAGTAATCGAGAGGCTTGCTCCTAAGAGGGCTCTCAAGGCCAAGATCGACTCTTTGACCACTACCATCGAGGAGAACAAGACCGCAATGGAGAACGCAGGTCTTACCTTTGTCGAGGAGGAGATTGATGCCGATGAGTAGATTTGACTACTCAGTTATCTTTATTTTCCGCACTTATTATTTGAGAACTTATTGTTGGACCATCCGACATGTGGATGGCTTGCCACTTGTATGTTTGTACTTTGAGATTTTTGTTATCTTGTTGTTTAGATTTTATCCTTGTGTTGCTTGCTATGTGTTGGTTTGAGTAATGTATTGTGCATAAATCATATAAGGGTATCTCATTCTTATCTCTATATGAACAAACCATAGATGCCTCCCCGTCGCGCAAACACCAACCCCAACCCCAACATTACCCCGGAAATGCAACAAATGATGAATGCGCAGACTCAGCTTATGCAAATGATGACGACATTCATCTAGAACCAGAACAACAACAACCCCAATCCCAACAACAATAACAACAATAACAACAACAACAACCCTCTAGGTTTTGATATGCTTACCAGATTTCTGTGTCTGAGGCCAGCTAAGTTTTCGGGAACGACTGATCCCATGGTGGCCAATGATTGGCTACGTTCTGTGAACAAAGACTTAGTGACCTTAGGATGCACAGATGCGGAAAAGGTCGACGGCAAGACATTTGTTGGAAGGACCACTGCAAAGATGGTGGGACAACTTCCATTACCACGCCTATTGATGAGGTGACTTGGGCTATCTTTGAAGATGGATTTCAGACTACTCATATCTCACTGTATGATGAGCCTGAAAAGAAGGAATTTCACAACTGAAGCAGCGCCACCACAAGTGGGTGAATACATTGAAGAGTTCAATAATCGCGCTTATGCACCGGATGAGGTTGACACCGATGCCAAAAGGAAGGAAAAGTTTCGAAGGCTTGAATGATGAGCTAAATCTGCAAATGTTCGTGGCATATGTTCCAACTTATCGCCATCAGGTGACAAGGCTGTTATTGTGGAGAATAAAATGAAGCAAGTCGAGAGTAAGAAGAGGAAACACCGACAAGCACAGCTCGATCATCTCATAAACGATCTCACCATGATGATAGTGTCACCAGATCCCACAAACATGAGAAGTTTAACAAACACCACCATCACAACCGCCATGACAACAAGCATCATCGCATCATGAAAATGATAAGTACAAGAACCACAAGAGTGGATATAAGAGCCACCACAAAGGAAGTGGAAGTCACCTAAGACGGACATCACCAGTCGAATGCTACAAATGCAAAAAGTCGGGCATTATGCTAATAAGTGCCCTGAAAAGAAAGTTGAAGGACCTAATAAGCCAAATCCTTTTCGAAAGGATGTGTTAACCACATCAATGTGGAGGAGGTCTTTGAAGAGCCCGATGTCGTTGTAAGTTCGCACTAATTCCATCTCAGCATTTGTACTCTTTGACACCGGTGCATCTCATTCATTCATATCTAAAGCATTTGTCGAAGAAATGAACTACGGTAGAAACTATTGGGTGTCCTATAAGAGTAAGTTCTCCGGTGGAGAAATGATAGTAAACTCAGGATGCCATGACCTAGTCATAGAGTTTGGAAAATATAAGTTTCAAAGTGAACCTAATAATCCTAAATTCCCAAGGATTGATGTGATTTTGGGAATGGATTGATGACTAAGTATAAGGAGTACTAGATTGTGCAAATCATACAGCCACTCACAACTCCTCAAGGTAAGAGGATAATGTTCAAGTCTAACTTTAAATCAAAAGGAGTAAGCTAAATTCTCTTAAGGGGTTAGCATGGACAAGGTGCCAATTGTGTGTGAGTACCCAGATGTGTTCTCAAGAGTTACCAGAATGCCACCAGATAGAGATGTGGAGTTTATAATAGAATTGGTACCGTGATCCGGCCAAGAGCAAAGAGACCTTATAAAATGTCGTTGATGAACTTAAGGAACTCAAGAAACAACTTGGAGAACAATTGCGAAAGGATTCATCCAGCCAAGTTCTTCATCTTGGGAGCTCCAGCTTTGTTCAGAGAAAAGAGAGATAGAACTCAAAGATTATGCATAGATTACCGCTCTCTCAACGAGGTAACCATCAAGAACAAATATCCTTTGCCAAGAATCAATGACTTGTTTGATCAGCTAGAAGGAGCTTGTGTGTTCTCGAAGATTGACCTTCGTCGTTATTTTCAACTCAAGATAAGAGAGCAAGACATACCTAAAACAACATTTACCACGAGGTATGGATTGTATGAGTACACTGTGATGCCTTTTGGATTAACCAACGCCCAAAGATACTTCATGAATATGATGAATAAAGTGTTCATGGAATTTCTCGACAAGTTTGTTGTCGCTTTCATCGATGACATCTTAGTCTACTCCAAGAGCAAGGAAGAGCATGAAAGACATCTCCGCTTGATACTTGAGAAACTAAGGGAACATAAACTTTATGCCAAGTTCAGCAAGTGTGAGTTTTGGTTAGAGGAAGTTTGATTTCTTGGTCATGTTATGACAAAGGATGATGTAGCAATGACCCCGCTAAGGTTTCAGCCGTAATGTAATGGGAATCTCCTAAGAATGTAAAAGTGGTTCGTTGTTTCCTTGGTTTAGCAGTGTTACTACGTAGGTTCATTGAAAATTTTTCTAAGGTTGCTAAACCAATGACGGAATTGTTAAAGAAAGATAAGAAATTTGCTTGGTCTGAAGGATGTGAACTCAGCTTTCAAGAACTAAAGAAGAGACTTGTGTCAAGACCAGCTCAGGTTTACCAGATTTGGAAAAGGATTTCAGTGTGGTATTGTGATGATTCTCATCAAGGATTAGGAGCCGTACTTATGCAAATCGGAAAGGTTGTGGCTTATGCCTAGAGACATATCAAATCACATGAAGTAAACTTTCCTACTCATGATTTAGTGTTAGCCTCTGTTGTCCATGCACTCAAAACATGGAGACATTACCGTTTGGGAAAACGTTGTGAAGTATTCACCGATCATAAGAGTTTGAAGTATATCTTCACCCAGAACGAAATCAATATGAGACAACGGAGATGGCTAGAACTTATCAAGGATTACGACTTGAGTTTGCAATACCACCCCTAAAGCAAATGTAGTAGCAGATGCTCTAAGTCGTAAGCTTGTAAATGGTCTTACCAAAGGTGAATTGCCCGATGATTTGTGTAAGCAATTCAAGGAACTCAGGTTGAGATTGTGCCTCAAGGACATCTTATGTCTTTGGATGTTCAACCCACTGCTGGATAAGATTAAAGAAGCCCAAAAGACTGGATAAAGAAATCGAAGAGATTAAGGAAAGGATTAGCCGAGGGAAAGCTAAAAGTTTCCATATGGACTAACAAGATACTTTTATGGCACGAGAAACGATTTGTGTTCCACAAGATCCGAAATGCGGAAAATGATTCTGCAAGAAGCCCATAACTCTCGTATTCTATTCACCCGAAACACCAAAATGTACATGGATATGAAAGAAAGATTTTGGTGGAATAATCTTAAAAGGGACATCGAACACATTGCCTTGTGTGACGTGTAGTAGAGTGAAAGCGAGCATCGTAAACCAGCAGGATTGCTTCAACCAATGCCTATTCCCGAGTGGAAGTGGGAAAATATCGGTATGGATTTCATTACCGATTACCAAGGACCAGGTCAGTATGATTCCATATGGTAATAGTAGATCGCCTAACTAAAGTGGCTCATTTTATACCCGTAAAGACAACTTATACCAAAGGCAAAGTTAGCCAAAATCTACATGAGCAGAATTGTATGCCTCCACGGTGTACCTAAGAGTATTGTGTCCGATAGAGGAACTCTTCACTTCTCACTTTTGGAGACAGCTTCATGAATCTCTAGGAACGAGGTTGGAATTCAACGCTTTCATCCTCAAACTGATGGACAAACAGAAGGACTAATCAAATTCTTGAAGACATGTTGAGGGCATGTGCCCTAGACTATGGAGCAAGTTGGGATGAAAGTCTGCTTTACGCAGAAGTTTTCTTACAACAAATACCAATCTAGTATTGGGATGGCACCATTTGAGTTTCTATACGAAGAAAGTGTACCACCCCATTGCTATGGAATGGTGTGGGAGAAAGAAGTTTGTTTGGACCAGACCTTATCAAAGACGCCAAGAAAAGGTCAAATTGGTTAGAGATGATTGAAGATAGCATACTCGACAGAAGCTACGCAGATGCTAAGCGAGAGAAGTCACTTCACGGTTGGGGATAGAGCTTATCTTAGAGTATCACTACTCGTGGAGTAAAAAGATTTGGAGTCAAAGGAAAGTTAGCACCAAGATATGTGGGACCATTCAACATTTTAAGTCGCAAGGAGAAGTCTGATATGAAATCGAATCGCCAAAGATCTTTACTAGCAAATTCATAATGTTTTTCATGTGAGCCAGCCAAGAAATGTCACCTGTAATGGAAGAAACATCTTTGAAAGATACCATATCTTTGGAAGAAGTTCAACTAGAAAGTGATCTCACCTATGAAGAAAAGCCCACAAGATACTTGAGACCACGTAAAGAGTCACGAGAACAAAGACTATCAAGTTTTGCAAAGTACAATGGAATCATCATTCAAGAAGAAGCAACATGGGAAAGAGAAGATGATCTTCAAAAGACCACCTCACCTATTTGTTAGCTAATCCAATCTCGAGGGCGAGATTCATTTTAAGGGGGTTAGATTTGTAACATCCCTAAAAATCATGTTTCAAAACTCATTCATATCATTCTTGCATCATTCATTCATATAGGGTTTTTCTCAAAAATCATTTAGAGGCAGAAGCTTGAGCTATGATTTCATGTGGGCATTTTATCTCAAATGGCCATCATCCTTTGGGTTTTGTTTGTTTAGGGACTTGTTTGCTTGCCTCCATGGTTGGAAAGATTTGGAGTAGCTTTTAAACCCAAGATTCCAAATTTAGAAATATTTTATAAACCCTATTCCAAATATTTGCAAAGAGACAAAGTCTCTGTTTATTTCAAAGACCCAAGCTTGACCAAGCCTTGCTAGTAACCACATGGTTATTTAACTGCATTTGAACCCACAAGAACCCTGCAAAAATCCCCAAAGAAGTTTGAATTCAAAAGGATTTGAATTCATATCAAATTCTATCCAGAAAATAAAATTAGAAAAGAAAAGCTTAAAGAAAGAAGCCCACCCGGATCTCCTTTTTACTTCTCTCACGCTACGAGCCCACGCAGACAGACGCCGAAGCTTCCCCACCTGCACTCAAGGCCTCGCCGACAAAGCGGCTTCTCCACGCCACCGCCATTTCCGCATCGACCCGTTCATCCCCAAATCAACGCGAAGCGCTTCGTGTTTAAATTCGGGTGTCAATTCGAGTTATTGGCCGAGTGATTCTCGCCGTGACCAGGCTATAAGAACCCTCTCTCTCTCTCTTCCTCAAACCTCAACCCAGAGCGCCACCAAATCTGCGTGTATTGAAACCCCGCTGCCTCCGACGACCGGCCGGATTCGGTGAGTCCAGTCCTCTCCGCCTCGTTTGCAACTGATTCGAATCTGCGCTTTTTTAACACATTCCGTTTCTCGCATGGACCGTAGTTCGCAACATCATCGATTGTCGCCACCGACGCGTCGCATTTAACTCCGCGAACTCTAGTGGTAAGTATCAGACCGCCTCGCCTCCTAGTTCATGCTCACTACTCGCTTTGACCTCGTGAACCTAACCGTGTCCTCGACTTGCCTTGGGTGATCCACAATGACGCCCCGACGACCACCCGACGCGACCGACGCCGCCACGAACTCCGTGAGGAATAGCAGCCGCGCCTTGACCAACCGCAAGTACGACGAAGCCATTGTGACCTCCTGAGCCCGGTAAGCTCCTCCTTCTTCCTCGCATCATCGGACATCATCGATCGACGATTTCCACGGTAGCCGCCATCACAAGCAGCGCCGCCATCTGTGGCAAGCAATTGCTAGATCTGCATCGAAGCTAGGATAGATCACTTAAACCCGGAAGCACGCGATCTAAGCCGCACCTGCCCTTTAGATCCTATGGTGGAGCTCGATCCATGCCAACTGCACGGGCGAATAAGAATAAGACGCGTGGCTAGGTTAGATCTGAGAATAGAATTTAAAACCGAAATTTGATCCAAATTCAAATGTTTATATCTTTTGAATCCCACGTTAGAATTTTGCAAACTTTATACCGTTGATTCAGAAAAACAAGACCTTTCTGCCTATCCTTTTGTTTAGCATATAGTAACCATTAGATGTGCTAAAATTGCAGAGACTTGTTTGAGGCCATTTTAAGTATAGATTTAGTTTAGTATTTTGTTTTAGGGTTATTTAAGTTGTCTTGGATATATTTGTGACTTGTTTAGATTCTAAACATGCACTTGCTTGGTTGAAGATTTAAAAAATCATCACTTGGTAGAATAATGCATGAATGAATACAAAATACTGATGTTTGTATATATTTGTGTGTAATTGTATGATAAAAAAATGTGTGTAGATTTAGCTAGTGATTGTGATTGTGACAGTGCTACTCCACACTACCAAGGCAAGTGATATCATCATGAATATTCCATTCCTATATTTTTATATATTCATTATTTTTATTTTTCTAAGTATTGGATTTGCATGGTTTTAGCTAAGTACAAGCTATGCTTTGGGAAAACCTATTAGAATAAGCCTTAGTGAAAATTTCCTAAGTCCAAATTCCTATTACTATCATGCTTAGCCTAGCTACTAGAAAACAAGGGTGGTTTATATATTCACTATGGAAAAATTTCTAAGTCTAAGGACTTATGTTTTTGTAAAATAAAACAACTAAGTTAATGAACCACCGGGTGGAATGGAAGGAATGGCTTATGTTGAGTGGTTCACAAGGCCAGGGACTTGTGTATCTCACTTGTGGATGGCCACCCAGAAACAAAGAGATTTGAGATGTCAAATGTTGAAAAGCTTCAAGTGCAACCACTTGGCATTATGGGCTCGCCATGATCTTAGGATGCTGGAACTTAGTCTTTGGACAAGGTGGTAGATGGGATGATAGGTTGGAACGTCCATTTGACTAAGGAAAGGCTATCAAGGATCATCCTTGGGAAACCAAGGCTTGTGGGGAAAGTGCACCACCTCCGCAGAGTGTAAACCTAAGTACTTAGCCATGTCCCCGTAAAGGACAATTTGAGCATCAAGACATGGAAACTTCAAGAATCTCATCACTCCAATTTCTAAATAAAACTTGTGGGTGAACAAAGGGATAAAAGGATCTTCAGTCATTGATTGCTAGATGCCCTGAGTGGATCTAGAGTCTTTGTTGATAGATACCTTGGGTGTTTTTGCCAAGAAAGGATCTTCTATCTTTGAATTGTAGATGCCTTGAGAGGATCTTCAGTCTTGATGGATAGAAGTCTTGATTGGTTTTTGTCAACAAGTTTTAGTATTTTCAAAAGTTAAGGAAAAATCTATTTTTGAGCAATGCAAGCCTAAACTCCACCAGCCAAATGCATATAGTATTATTAGTCCACTTAAAATATATTAAGGTATCACTTGCCAATACTATTCCAAAGTATTGACCCTTGTGGCTGTAACTTATGATGTTGCAGGTTACTCTGATGATGATTAGGTGTCATGAGTCTACACTCAACATGCTTGCCTGTGGCACATGAAGATGAAGACTTATGTTTATTTACTTATTCCATAAACTCTTGTACTAGGCCTTTGGCCATGAGTTGTAAAAGACTATGTTTTATCTCTGGAATGACTGTAATAAACGACCTTTGTATCTGTGTACTTCATCTTAAACTGTGGATGCTAGCAATGATCCAGGGACTAGCATTGCAATCACAGGGATCTTTTCCTTTAATAAGGAGGGATCTTACACATTGCATGTGTGTTCTTTCCACAAACCACATATGGATCAACCACTAGAGACATTGCATGTGTGTTCTTATTATACTAAAACCAACACTAGAGTCATTGCATGTGTGTTCTTTTCACAAACCACACATGGATCAACCACTAGAGTCATTGCATGTGTGTTATTTCCACAAACAAACATGGATCAACCACTAGAGTCATTGCATGTGTGTTCTTATACTAAAACCAACATGGATCCTGCAATGGTCATTGCATGTGTGTTCTTTCCATAAACCACACATGGATCAACCACTAGAGTCATTGCATGTGTGTTATTTCCACAAACCACACATGGATCAACCACTAGAGTTATTGCATGTGTGTTCTTATACTAAAACCACAAACCAGTACTAGAGTCATTGCATGTGTGTTCTTATACTAAAACCAGAAACCAGTACTAGAGTCATTGCATGTGTGTTCTTTTCCACAAACCACACATGGATCCACCAGTGGTCATTGCATGTGTGTTCTTTCCACAAACCACATATGGATCAACCAGAGTCATTGCATGCGTGCTCTTTCCACAAACCACACATGGATTAACCACTAGAGTCATTGCATGTTTGTTCTTATACTAAAACCACAAACCAGTACTAGAGTCATTGCATGTGTGTTCTTATACTAAAACCACAAACATGGATCCACTAGAGTCATTGCATGTGTGTTCTTATACTAAAACCAGAAACCAGTACTAGAGTCATTGCATGTGTGTTCTTTTCCACAAACCACACATGGATCCACCAGTGGTCATTGCATGTGTGTTCTTTCCACAAACCACATATGGATCAACCAGAGTCATTGCATGCGTGCTCTTTCCACAAACCACACATGGATTAACCACTAGAGTCATTGCATGTTTGTTCTTATACTAAAACCACAAACCAGTACTAGAGTCATTGCATGTGTGTTCTTATACTAAAACCACAAACCAGTACTAGAGTCATTGCATGTGTGTTCTTTTCCACAAACCACACATGGATCCACCAGTGGTTATTGCATGTGTGTTATTTCCACAAACTACACATGGATCAACCACTAGAGTCATTCATGTGTGTTCTTTCCACAAACCATATATGGATCAACCACTAGAGTCATTGCATGTGTGTTATTATACTAAAACAAACACTAGAGTCATTGCGTGTGTGTTCTTTTCACAAACCACACATGGATCAACCACTAGAGTCATTGCATGTGTGTTATTTCCACAAATAAACATGGATCAACCACTGAGTCATTGCATGTGTGTTCTTTTCCAAAAACCACACATGGATCCACCAGTGGTCATTGCATGTGTGTTCTTTTCCACAAACCACACATGGATCCACCAATGGTCATTGCTTGTGTGTTCTTTTCACAAACCACACATGGATCAACCACTAGAGTCACTGCATGTGTGTTATTTCCACAAACAAACTTGGATCAACCACTAGAGTCATTGCATGTGTGTTCTTATACTAAAACTAACATGGATCCACCAGTGGTCATTGCATGTGTGTTCTTTCCACAAACCACACATGGATCAACCATTAGAGTCATTGCATGTGTGTTGTTTCCACAAACCACACATGGATCAACCACTAGAGTCATTGCATGTGTGTTCTTATACTAAAACCACAAACCAGTACTAGAGTCATTGCATGTGTGTTCTTATATTAAAACCACAAACCAGTACTAGAGTCATTGCATGTGTGTTCTTTTCCACAAACCACACATGGATCCACTAGTGGTCATTGCATGGGTGTTCTTTCCACAAACCACATATGGATCAACCAGAGTCATCGCATGTGTGTTATTTCCACAAACCACACATGGATCAACCTCTAGAGTCATTGCATGTGTGTTCTTATACTAAAACCACAAACCAGTACTAGAGTCATTGCATGTGTGTTCTTATACTAAAACCACAAACCAGTACTAGAGTCATTGCTTGTGTGTTATTTCCACAAACAAACATGGATCAACCAATAGAGTCATTGCATGTGTGTTCTTTTCCAGAAACCACACATGGATCCACCAGTGGTTATTGCATGTGTGTTCTTTCCACAAACCACACATGCATCGACCGCTAGAGTCATTGCATGTGTGTTCTTTCCACAAACCACACATGGATCAACCACTAGAGTCATTGCATGTTTGTTCTTATACTAAAACCACAAACTAGCACTAGAGTCATTGCATGTGTGTTCTTTTCCACAAACCACACATGGATCCACCACTAGAGTCATTGCATGTGTGTTCTTTCCACAAACCACATATGGAACAACCAGAGTTATTGCATGTGTGTTCTTTCCACAAACCACACATGTGGACCCACCAGTGGTCATTGCATGTGTGTTATTTCCACAAACCATACATGGATCAACCACTAGAGTCATTGCATGTGTGTTCTTTCCATAAACCACATATGGATCAACCACTAGAGACATTGCATGTGTGTTCTTATTATACTAAAACCAACACTAGAGTCATTGCATGTGTGTTCTTTTCACAAACCACACATGCATCAACCACTAGAGTCATTGCATGTGTGTTATTTCCACAAACAAACATGGATCAACCACTAGAGTCATTGCATGTGTGTTCTTATACTAAAACCAACATGGATCCACCAGTGGTCATTGCATGTGTGTTCTTTCCATAAACCACACATGGATCAACCACTAGAGTCATTGCATGTGTGTTATTTCCACAAACCACACATGGATCAACCACTAGAGTTATTGCATGTGTGTTCTTATACTAAAACCACAAACCAGTACTAGAGTCATTGCATGTGTGTTCTTATACTAAAACCAGAAACCAGTACTAGAGTCATTGCATGTGTGTTCTTTTCCACAAACCACACATGGATCCACCAGTGGTCATTGCATGTGTGTTCTTTCCACAAACCACATATGGATCAACCAGAGTCATTGCATGCGTGCTCTTTCCACAAACCACACATGGATTAACCACTAGAGTCATTGCATGTTTGTTCTTATACTAAAACCACAAACCAGTACTAGAGTCATTGCATGTGTGTTCTTATACTAAAACCACAAACCAGTACTAGAGTCATTGCATGTGTTCTTTCCACAAACCACACATGGATCCACCAGTGGTTATTGC
Source organism: Avena insularis (assembly GCA_023614405.1). Taxonomy (NCBI): domain Eukaryota; kingdom Viridiplantae; phylum Streptophyta; class Magnoliopsida; order Poales; family Poaceae; genus Avena; species Avena insularis. The sequence goes on along the minus strand of CM042684.1, from coordinate 408,849,068 downwards.
ATGTGTGTTATTTCCACAAACTACACATGGATCAACCACTAGAGTCATTCATGTGTGTTCTTTCCACAAACCATATATGGATCAACCACTAGAGTCATTGCATGTGTGTTATTATACTAAAACAAACACTAGAGTCATTGCGTGTGTGTTCTTTTCACAAACCACACATGGATCAACCACTAGAGTCATTGCATGTGTGTTATTTCCACAAATAAACATGGATCAACCACTGAGTCATTGCATGTGTGTTCTTTTCCAAAAACCACACATGGATCCACCAGTGGTCATTGCATGTGTGTTCTTTTCCACAAACCACACATGGATCCACCAATGGTCATTGCTTGTGTGTTCTTTTCACAAACCACACATGGATCAACCACTAGAGTCATTGCATGTGTGTTATTTCCACAAACAAACATGGATCAACCACTAGAGTCATTGCATGTGTGTTCTTATACTAAAACTAACATGGATCCACCAGTGGTCATTGCATGTGTGTTCTTTCCACAAACCACACATGGATCAACCATTAGAGTCATTGCATGTGTGTTGTTTCCACAAACCACACATGGATCAACCACTAGAGTCATTGCATGTGTGTTCTTATACTAAAACCACAAACCAGTACTAGAGTCATTGCATGTGTGTTCTTATATTAAAACCACAAACCAGTACTAGAGTCATTGCATGTGTGTTCTTTTCCACAAACCACACATGGATCCACTAGTGGTCATTGCATGGGTGTTCTTTCCACAAACCACATATGGATCAACCAGAGTCATCGCATGTGTGTTATTTCCACAAACCACACATGGATCAACCTCTAGAGTCATTGCATGTGTGTTCTTATACTAAAACCACAAACCAGTACTAGAGTCATTGCATGTGTGTTCTTATACTAAAACTACAAACCAGTACTAGAGTCATTGCATGTGTGTTCTTTTCCACAAACCACACATGGATCCACCAGTGGTCATTGCATGTGTGTTCTTTCCACAAACCACATATGGATCGACCAGAGTCATCGCATGTGTGTTATTTCCACAAACCACACATGGATCAACCACTAGAGTCATTGCATGTTTGTTCTTATACTAAAACCACAAACCAGCAACAGAGTCATTGCATGTGTGTTCTTTTCCACAAACCACACATGGATCCACTAGTGGTCATTACATGTGTGTTATTTCCACAAACCACACATGGATCAACCAGTAGAGTCATTGCATGTGTGTTCTTTCCACAAACCACATATGGATCAACCACGAGTCATTGCATGTGTGTTCTTATACTAAAACCAACACTAGAGTCATTGCATGTGTGTTCCTTTCACAAACCACACATGGATCAACCACTAGAGTCATAGCTTATGTGTTATTTCCACAAACAAACATGAATGAACCACTAGAGTCATTGCATATGTGTTCTTTTCCACAAACCACACATGGATCCACCAGTGGTCATTGCATGTGTCTTCTTTCCACCAACCACATGGATCCACCAGTGGTCATTGCATGTGCGTTCTTTCCACAAACCACATATGGATCAACCACAAGAGTCATTGCATGTGTGTTCTTTTCCACAAACAACTTATGGATCAACCAGTGGTCATTGCATGTGTGTTCTTTCCACAAACCACATGTGGACCCATTACAGTCATTGCATGTGTGTTCTTTTCCACAAACCACACATGGATCAACCACTAGAGTCATTGCATATGTGTTATTTCCGCAAACCACACATGGATCAACCACTAGAGTCATTGCATGCGTGTTCTTATACTAAAACCAACACTAGAGTCATTGCATGTGTGTTCTTTTCACAAACCACAAATGGATCAACCACTAGAGTCATTGCTTGTGTGTTATTTCCACAAACAAACATGGATCAACCAATAGAGTCATTGCATGTGTGTTCTATTCCAAACCACACATGGATCCACCAGGGTTATTGCATGTGTGTTCTTTCCACAAACCACACATGCATCACCAGAGTCATTGCATGTGTGTTCTTTCCACAAACCACACATGGATCAACCACTAGAGTCATTGCATGTTTGTTCTTATACTAAAACCACAAACTAGCACTAGAGTCATTGCATGTGTGTTCTTTTCCACAAACCACACATGGATCCACCACTAGAGTCATTGCATGTTTGTTCTTATACTAAAACCACAAACCAGCACTAGAGTCATTGCATGTGTGTTCTTTTCCACAAACCACACATGGATCCACCAGTGGTCATTGCATGTGTGTTATTTCCACAAACCACACATGGATCAACCACTAGAGTCATTGCATGTGTGTTCTTTCCACAAACCACATATGGATCAACCACTAGAGTCATTGCATGTGTGTTCTTATACTAAAACCAACACTAGAGTCATTGCATGTGTGTTCTTTTCACAAACCACACATGGATCAACCACTAGAGTCATTGCATGTGTGTTATTTCCACAAACAAACATGAATGAACCACTAGAGTCATTGCATGTGTGTTATTTCCGCAAACCACATGGATCCACCAGTGGTCATTGCATGTTTGTTCTTTCCACAAACCACATATGGATCAACCACTAGAGTCATTGCATGTGTGTTCTTTTCCACAAACAACTTATGGATCAATCAGTGGTCATTGCATGCGTGTTCTTTCCGAAAACCACATGTGGACCCATTACAGTCATTGTATGTGTGTTATTTCCACAAACCACACATGGATCAACCACTAGAGTCATTGCATACGTGTTATTTCCACAAACCACGCATGGATCAACCACTAGAGTCATTGCATGTGTGTTCTTATACTAAAACCAACACTAGAGTCATTTCATTGTGTTCTTTTCACAAACCACAAATGGATCAACCACTAGAGTCATTGCATCTGTGTTATTTCCACAAACAAACATGGATCAACCAATAGAGTCATTGCATGTGTGTTCTTATACTAAAACCAACATGGATCCACCAGTGGTCATTGCATGTGTGTTCTTTCCATAAACCACACATGGATCAACCACTAGAGTCATTGCATGTGTGTTATTTCCACAAACCACACATGGATCAACCACTAGAGTTATTGCATGTGTGTTCTTATACTAAAACCACAAACCAGTACTAGAGTCATTGCATGTGTGTTCTTATACTAAAACCACAAACCAAGTTAGAGTCATTGCATGTGTGTCTTTTCCACAAACCACACATGGATCCACCAATGGTCATTGCATGTGTGTTCTTTCCACAAACCACATATGGATCAACCAGAGTCATTGCATGTGTTCTTTCCACAAAACCACATGGATTAACCACTAGAGTCATTGCATGTTTGTTCTTATACTAAAACCACAAACCAGTACTAGAGTCATTGCATGTGTGTTCTTATACTAAAACCACAAACCAGTACTAGAGTCATTGCATGTGTGTTCTTTTCCACAAACCACACATGGATCCACCAGTGGTTATTGCATGTGTGTTATTTCCACAAACTACACATGGATCAACCACTAGAGTCATTCATGCGTGTTCTTTCCACAAACCATATGGATCAACCACTAGAGTCATTGCATGTGTGTTATTATACTAAAACAAACACTAGAGTCATTGCGTGTGTGTTCTTTTCACAAACCACACATGGATCAACCACTAGAGTCATTGCATGTGTGTTATTTCCACAAATAAACATGGATCAACCACTGAGTCATTGCATGTGTGTTCTTTTCCAAAAACCACACATGGATCCACCAGTGGTCATTGCATGTGTGTTCTTTTCCACAAACCACACATGGATCCACCAATGGTCATTGCATGTGTGTTCTTTTCACAAACCACACATGGATCAACCACTAGAGTCACTGCATGTGTGTTATTTCCACAAACAAACTTGGATCAACCACTAGAGTTATTGCATGTGTGTTCTTATACTAAAACTAACATGGATCCACCAGTGGTCATTGCATGTGTGTTCTTTCCACAAACCACACATGGATCAACCATTAGAGTCATTGCATGTGTTGTTTCCACAAACCACACATGGATCAACCACTAGAGTCATTGCATGTGTGTTCTTATACTAAAACCACAAACCAGTACTAGAGTCATTGCATGTGTGTTCTTATATTAAAACCACAAACCAGTACTAGAGTCATTGCATGTCTGTTCTTTTCCACAAACCACACATGGATCCACTAGTGGTCATTGCATGGGTGTTCTTTCCACAAACCACATATAGATCAACCAGAGTCATCGCATGTGTGTTATTTCCACAAACCACACATGGATCAACCTCTAGAGTCATTGCATGTGTGTTCTTATACTAAAACCACAAACCAGTACTAGAGTCATTGCATGTGTGTTCTTATACTAAAACTACAAACCAGTACTAGAGTCATTGCATGTGTGTTCTTTCCACAAAACCCACAAGGATCACCAACACGAGTCATTGCATGTGTGTTCTTTCCACAAACCACATATGGATCGACCAGAGTCATCGCATGTGTGTTATTTCCACAAACCACACATGGATCAACCACTAGAGTCATTGCATGTTTGTTCTTATACTAAAACCACAAACCAGCAACAGAGTCATTGCATGTGTGTTCTTTTCCACAAACCACACATGGATCCACTAGTGGTCATTACATGTGTGTTATTTCCACAAACCACACATGGATCAACCAGTAGAGTCATTGCATGTGTGTTCTTTCCACAAACCACATATGGATCAACCACTAGAGTCATTGCATGTGTGTTCTTATACTAAAACCAACACTAGAGTCATTGCATGTGTGTTCCTTTCACAAACCACACATGGATCAACCACTAGAGTCATAGCTTATGTGTTATTTCCACAAACAAACATGAATGAACCACTAGAGTCATTGCATATGTGTTCTTTTCCACAAACCACACATGGATCCACCAGTGGTCATTGCATCTGTGTTCTTTTCCACAAACCACACATGGATCCACCAGTGGTCATTGCATGTGCGTTCTTTCCACAAACCACATATGGATCAACCACAAGAGTCATTGCATGTGTGTTCTTTTCCACAAACAACTTATGGATCAACCAGTGGTCATTGCATGTGTGTTCTTTCCACAAACCACATGTGGACCCATTACAGTCATTGCATGTTTGTTATTTCCACAAACCACACATGGATCAACCACTAGAGTCATTGCATATGTGTTATTTCCGCAAACCACACATGGATCAACCACTAGAGTCATTGCATGCGTGTTCTTATACTAAAACCAACACTAGAGTCATTGCATGTGTGTTCTTTTCACAAACCACAAATGGATCAACCACTAGAGTCATTGCTTGTGTGTTATTTCCACAAACAAACATGGATCAACCAATAGAGTCATTGCATGTGTGTTCTTTTCCAGAAACCACACATGGATCCACCAGTGGTTATTGCATGTGTGTTCTTTCCACAAACCACACATGCATCGACCGCTAGAGTCATTGCATGTGTGTTCTTTCCACAAACCACACATGGATCAACCACTAGAGTCATTGCATGTTTGTTCTTATACTAAAACCACAAACTAGCACTAGAGTCATTGCATGTGTGTTCTTTTCCACAAACCACACATGGATCCACCACTAGAGTCATTGCATGTTTCTTCTTATACTAAAACCACAAACCAGCACTAGAGTCATTGCATGTGTGTTCTTTTGCACAAACCACACATAGATCCACCGGTGGTCATTGCATGTGTGTTATTTCCACAAACCACACATGGATCAACCACTAGAGTCATTGCATGTGTGTTCTTTCCACAAACCACATATAGATCAACCACTAGAGTCATTGCATGTGTGTTCTTATACTGAAACCAACACTAGAGTCATTGCATGTGTGTTCTTTTCACAAACCACACATGGATCAACCACTAGAGTCATTGCATGTGTGTTATTTCCACAAACAAACATGAATGAACCACTAGAGTCATTGCATGTGTGTTCTTTTCCACAAACCACACATGGATCCACCAGTGGTCATTGCATGCGTGTTCTTTCCACAAACCACATATGGATCAACCACTAGAGTCATTGCATGTGTGTTCTTTTCCACAAACAACTTATGGATCAATCAGTGGTCATTGCATGTGTGTTCTTTCCACAAACCACATGTGGACCCATTACAGTCATTGCATGTGTGTTATTTCCACAAACCACAGATGGATCAACCACTAGAGTCATGGCATATGTGTTATTTCCACAAACCACACATGGATCAACCACTAGAGTCATTGCATGCATGTTCTTATACTAAAACCAACACTAGAGTCATTTCATTGTGTTCTTTTCACAAACCACAAATGGATCAACCACTAGAGTCATTGCATCTGTGTTATTTCCACAAACAAACATGGATCAACCAATAGAGTCATTGCATGTGTGTTCTTTTCCAGAAACCACACATGGATCCACCAGTGGTTATTGCATGTGTGTTCTTTCCACAAACCACACATGCATCGACCGCTAGAGTCATTGCATGTGTGTTCTTTCCACAAACCACACATGGATCAACCACTAGAGTCATTGCATGTTTGTTCTTATACTAAAACCACAAACTAGCACTAGAGTCATTGCATGTGTGTTCTTTTCCACAAACCACACATGCATCGACCGCTAGAGTCATTGCATGTGTGTTCTTTCCACAAACCACACATGGATCAACCACTAGAGTCATTGCATGTTTGTTCTTATACTAAAACCACAAACTAGCACTAGAGTCATTGCATGTGTTCTTTTTCCACAAACCACACATGGATCCACCACTAGAGTCATTGCATGTGTGTTCTTTCCACAAACCACATATGGAACAACCAGAGTTATTGCATGTGTGTTCTTTCCACAAACCACACATGTGGACCCACCAGTGGTCATTGCATGTGTGTTATTTCCACAAACCATACATGGATCAACCACTAGAGTCATTGCATGTGTGTTCTTTCCATAAACCACATATGGATCAACCACTAGAGATATTGCATGTGTGTTCTTATTATACTAAAACCAACACTAGAGTCATTGCATGTGTGTTCTTTTCACAAACCACACATGGATCAACCACTAGAGTCATTGCATGTGTGTTATTTCCACAAACAAACATGGATCAACCACTAGAGTCATTGCATGTGTGTTCTTATACTAAAACCAACATGGATCCACCAGTGGTCATTGCATGTGTGTTCTTTCCATAAAGAACACATGGATCAACCACTAGAGTCATTGCATGTGTGTTATTTCCACAAACCACACATGGATCAACCACTAGAGTCATTGCATGTGTGTTCTTATACTAAAACCACAAATCAGTACTAGAGTCATTGCATGTGAGTTCTTATACTAAAACCAGAAACCAGTACTAGAGTCATTGCATGTGTGTTCTTTTCCACAAACCACACATGGATCCACCAGTGGTCATTGCATGTGTGTTATTTCCACAAACCAAACATGGATCAACCACTAGAGTCATTGCATGTGTGTTCTTTCCACAAACCACACATGGATTAACCACTAGAGTCATTGCATGTTTGTTCTTATACTAAAACCACAAACCAGTACTAGAGTCATTGCATGTGTGTTCTTTAAAACCACACATGGGAACCACTAGAGTCATTGCATGTGTGTTCTTTCCACAAACCACATGGATCCACCACTAGAGTCATTGCATGTGTGTTATTTCTACAAACTACACATGGATCAACCACTAGAGTCATTGCATGTGTTCTTTCCACAAACCATATATGGATCAACCACTAGAGTCATTGCATGTGTGTTATTAAACCACACAATCAACCACTAGAGTCATTGCATGTGTGTTCTTTTCACAAACCACACATGGATCAACCACTAGAGTCATTGCATGTGTTATTTCCACAAACAACATGGATCAACCACTGAGTCATTGCATGTGTGTTCTTTCCACAAACCACATGGATCCACCACTGAGTCATTGCATGTGTTCTTTCCACAAACCACACATGGATCAACCACTAGAGTCATTCTTATACTAAAACCACACTAGAGTCATTGCATGTGTGTTCTTTTCACAAACCACACATGGATCAACCACTAGAGTCACTGCATGTGTGTTATTTCCACAAACAAACTTGGATCAACCACTAGAGTTATTGCATGTGTGTTCTTATACTAAAACTAACATGGATCCACCAGTGGTCATTGCATGTGTGTTCTTTCCACAAACCACACATGGATCAACCTCTAGAGTCATTGCATGTGTGTTGTTTCCACAAACCACACATGGATCAACCACTAGAGTCATTGCATGTGTGTTCTTATACTAAAACCACAAACCAGTACTAGAGTCATTGCATGTGTGTTCTTATCCAAAAACCACACATGGATAAACAACTAGAGTCATTGCATGTCTGTTCTTTCCACAAACCACATGGATCCACTAGTGGTCATTGCATGGGTGTTCTTTCCACAAACCACATATAGATCAATCCAGAGTCATTGCATGTGTGTTATTTCCACAAACCACATGGATCAACCTCTAGAGTCATTGCATGTGTGTTCTTTCCACAAACCACAATCAACCACTAGAGTCATTGCATGTGTGTTCTTATACTAAACCCACAAACCAGTACTAGATTCATTGCATGTGTGTTCTTTTCACAATACCACTCTTGCATCCAACTCTGGTCATTGCATGTGTGTTCTTTCCACAAACCACATGGATCCCACTAGAGTCATCGCATGTGTGTTGTTTCCAAACCACACATGGATCAACCACTAGAGTCATTGCATGTTTGTTCTTTCCACAAACCACAATCCAGCACTAGAGTCATTGCATGTGTGTTCTTTCCACAAAGCACACATGGATCCACTAGAGTCATTCCATGTGTGTTCTTTTCCACAAACCACACATGGATCAACAAGTAGAGTCATTGCATGTGTGTTCTTTCCACAAACCACATATGGATCAACCACTAGAGTCATTGCATGTGTGTTCTTATACTAAACCAACACTAGAGTCATTGCATGTGTGTTCCTTTCACAAACCACACATGGATCAACCACTAGAGTCATAGCTTGTGTGTTATTTCCACAAACAAACATGGATGAACCACTAGAGTCATTGCATATGTGTTCTTTTCCACAAACCACACATGGATCCACCAGTGGTCATTGCATCTGTGTTCTTTCCACAAACCACACATGGATCCACCAGTGGTCATTGCATGTGTGTTCTTTCCACAAACCACATATGGATCAAACAGAGTCATTGCATGTGTGTTCTTTTACAAACAACTTATGGATCAACTAGAGTCATTGCATGTGTGTTCTTTACACAAACCACAAGTGGACCCAGGAAAGTCATTGCATGTGTTTTTTCCACAAACCACATATGGATCAACCACTAGAGTCATTGGATATGTGTTATTTCCGCAAACCACACATGGATCAACCACTAGAGTCATTGCATGCGTGTTCTTATACTAAAACCAACACTAGAGTCATTGCATGTGTGTTCTTTTCACAAACCACAAATGGATCAACCACTAGAGTCATTGCAGTGTGTTATTTCCACAAACAAACATGGATCAACCAGAGTCATTGCATTTGTGTTCTTTTCCAGAAACCACACATGGATCCACCAGTGGTTATTGCATGTGTGTTCTTTCCACAAACCACACATGCATCGACCGCTAGAGTCATTGCATGTGTGTTCTTTCCACAAACAACACATGGATCAACCACTAGAGTCATTGCATGTTTGTTCTTATACTAAAACCACAAACTAGCACTAGAGTCATTGCATGTGTGTTCTTTTCCACAAACCACACATGGATCCACCACTAGAGTCATTGCATGTTTCTTCTTATACTAAAACCACAAACCAGCACTAGAGTCATTGCATGTGTGTTCTTTCCAAAAACCCCACATGGATCCACCACGGGTCATTGCATGTGTGTTATTTCCACAAACCACACATGGATCAACCACTAGAGTCAATGCATGTGTGTTCTTTCCACAAACCACATATGGATCAACCACTAGAGTCATTGCATGTGTGTTCTTATACCGAAACCAACACTAGAGTCATTGCATCTGTGTTCTTTTCACAAACCACACATGGATCAACCACTAGAGTCATTGCATGTGTGTTATTTCCACAAACCACACATGAATGAACCACTAGAGTCATTGCATGTGTGTTCTTTCCACAAACCACACATGGATCCACCAGTGGTCATTGCATGTGTGTTCTTTCCACAAACCACATATGGATCAACCACTAGAGTCATTGCATGTGTGTTCTTTTCCACAAACAACTTATGGATCAATAAGTGGTCATTGCATGTGTGTTCTTTCCACAAACCACATGTGGACCCATTACAGTCATTGCATGTGTGTTATTTCCACAAACCACAGATGGATCAACCACTAGAGTCATGGCATATGTGTTATTTCCACAAACCACACATGGATCAACCACTAGAGTCATTGCATGCATGTTCTTATACTAAAACCAACACTAGAGTCATTTCATTGTGTTCTTTTCACAAACCACAAATGGATCAACCACTAGAGTCATTGCATCTGTGTTATTTCCACAAACAAACATGGATCAACCAATAGAGTCATTGCATGTGTGTTCTTTTCCAGAAACCACACATGGATCCACCAGTGGTTATTGCATGTGTGTTCTTTCCACAAACCACACATGCATCGACCGCTAGAGTCATTGCATGTGTGTTCTTTCCACAAACCACACATGGATCAACCACTAGAGTCATTGCATGTTTGTTCTTATACTAAAACCACAAACTAGCACTAGAGTCATTGCATGTGTGTTCTTTTCCACAAACCACACATGGATCCACCACTAGAGTCATTGCATGTGTGTTCTTTCAACAAACCACACATGGAACAACCACTAGAGTCATTGCATGTTTGTTCTTATACTAAAACCACAAACTAGCACTAGAGTCATTGCATGTGTGTTCTTTTCCACAAACCACACATGGATCCACCACTAGAGTCATTGCATGTGTGTTCTTTCCACAAACCACATATGGAACAACCAGAGTCATTGCATGTGTGTTCTTTCCACAAACCACACATGTGGACCCACCAGTGGTCATTGCATGTGTGTTATTTCCACAAACCATACATGGATCAACCACTAGAGTCATTGCATGTGTGTTCTTTCCACAAACCACATATGTATCAACCACTAGAGTCATTGCATGTGTGTTCTTATACTAAAACCAACACTAGAGTCATTGCACGTGTGTTCTTTTCACAAACCACACATGGATCAACCACTAGAGTCATTGCATGTGTGTTATTTCCACAAACAAACATGGATCAACCACTAGAGTCATTGCATGTGTGTTCTTATACTAAAACCAACATGGATCCACCAGTGGTCATTGCATGTGTGTTCTTTCCATAAACCACACATGGATCAACCACTAGAGTCATTGCATGTGTGTTATTTCCACAAACCACACATGGATCAACCACTAGAGTCATTGCATGTGTGTTCTTATACTAAAACCACAAACCAGTACTAGAGTCATTGCATGTGTGTTCTTATACTAAAACCACAAACCAGTACTAGAGTCATTGCATGTGTGTTCTTTCAACAAACCACATATGGATCAACCACTAGAGTCATTGCATGTGTGTTCTTTCCACAAACCACATGGATCAACCACTATAGTCATTGCATGATTGTTCTTTTCACAAACCACATGGATCAACCACTAGAGTCATTGCATGTTTGTTCTTATACTAAAACCACAAACCAGCACTAGAGTCATTGCATGTGTGTTCTTTTCCACAAACCACACATGGATCAACCACTAGAGTCATTGCATGTGTGTTATTTCCACAAACCACACATGGATCAACCACTAGAGTCATTGCATATGTGTTCAGTGGTCATTGCATGTGTGTTGTTTCCACAAACCACACATGGATCAACCACTAGAGTCATTGCATGTGTGTTCTTTCCACAAACCACACATGGATCAACCACTAGAGTCATTGCATGTGTGTTCTTTCCACAAACCGAGCATGGATCAACCACTATAGTCATTGCATGTTTGTTCTTATACTAAAACCACACATGGATCACTAGAGTCATTGCATGTGTGTTCTTTCCACAAACCACATGGATCAACCACTAGAGTCATTGCATGTGTGTTGTTTCCACAAACAAAAATGGATCAACCACTAGAGTCATTGGATGTGTGTTCTTTCCACAAACCACACATGGAATCACCACTAGAGTCATTGCATGTGTGTTCTTTCCACAAACCACATATGGATCAACCACTAGAGTCATTGCATGTGTGTTCTTTCCACAAACCACACATGGATCAACCACTAGAGTCATTGCATGTGTGTTATTTCCACAAACCACACATGGATCAACCACTAGAGTCATTGCATGTGTGTTCTTTCATTGCATGTGTGTTCTTTTCCACAAACCACACATGGACCCACCAAGTCATTGCATGTGTGTTATTTCCACAAACCACACATGGATCAACCACTAGAGTTATTGCATGTGTGTTCTATCCACAAACCACATATGGATCAACCACTAGAGTCATTGCATCTGTGTTCTTATACTAAAACCAACACTAGAGTCATTGCATGTGTGTTCTTTTCACAAACCACACATGGATCAACCACTAGAGTCATTGCATGTGTGTTATTTCCACAAACAAACATGGATCAACCACTAGAGTCATTGCATGTGTGTTATTTTCACAAACCACACATGGATCCACCAGTGGTCATTGCATGTGTGTTCTTTCCACAAACCACACATGGATCAACCACTAGAGTCATTGCATGTGTGTTCTTTCCACAAACCACACATGGATCAACCACTAGAGTCATTGCATGTGTGTTCTTATACTAAAACCACAAACCAGCACTAGAGTCATTGCATGTGTGTTCTTATACAAAACCACAGAGTCATTGCATGTGTGTTCTTTCCACAAACCACATGGATCAACCAGAGTCATTGCATGTGTGTTCTTTCCACAAACCACATAAGGATCAACCAGAGTCATTGCATGTGTGTTCTTTCCACAAACCACACATGGATCAACCACTATGTCATTGCATGTGTGTTCTTATACTAAAACCAAAGTCATTGCATGTGTTAATTTCACAAAACACACATGGATCAACCACTAGAGTCATTGCATGTGTGTTATTTCCACAAACCACATATGGATCAACCACTAGAGTCATTGCATGTGTGTTCTTATACTAAAACCAACACTAGAGTCACTGCATGTGTGTTCTTTTCACAAACCATACATGGATCAACCACTAGGGTCATTGCATGTGTGTTATTTCCACAAACAAAACTGGATCAACCACTAGAGTCATTGCATGTGTGTTCTTTTCCACAAACCACACATGGATCCACCAGTGGTCATTGCATGTGTGTTCTTTCCACAAACCACACATGGATCACCACTAGAGTCATTGCATGTGTGTTCTTTTCCACAAACCACACATGGATCCACCACTAGAGTCATTGCATGTGTGTTCTTATACTAAAACCACATGGATCCACCACTAGAGTCATTGCATGTGTGTTCTTTCACAAACCACACATGAACAACCACTAGAGTCATTGCATGTGTGTTCTTTCCACAAACCACATGGATCCACCATAGAGTCATTGCATGTGTGTTCTTTCCACAAGCCACATATGGATCCACCAGAGTCATTGCATGTGTGTTCTTTCCACAAACCACATGGATCAACCACTAGAGTCATTGCATGTGTGTTCTTCCACAAACCATGGATCAAACCACACTAGAGTCATTGCATGTGTGTTCTTTCCACAAACCACACATGGATCCACCAGAGTCCTTGCATGTGTGTTCTTTCCACAAACCACACATGGATCAACCACTAGAGTCACTGCATGTGTGTTCTTTCCACAAACCACATGGATCAACAACTAGAATTATTGCATGTTTGTCCTTACACTAAACCATCCACTAGAGTCATTGCATGTGTGTTCTTTTCACAAACCACACATGGATCAACCACTAGAGTCATTGCATGTGTGTTCTTTCCACAAACACACATGGATCAACCACTAGAGTCCTTGCATGTGTGTTCTTTCCACAAACCACACGTGGATCCACCACTAGAGTCATTGCATGTGTGTTCTTTCCACAAACCACAAATGGATCAACCACTAGAGTCATTGCATGTGTGTTCTTACCAAACCACACATGGATCAACCACTAGAGTCATTGCATGTGTGTTCTTTTCCACAAACCACATGGATCAACCACTAGAGTCATTGCATGTGTGTTGTTTCCACAAACCACACTGGTGCAACCACTAGAGTCATTGCATGTGTGTTCTTTCCACAAACCACACATGGATCAACCACTAGAGTCATTGCATGTGTGTTCTTTCCGCAAAGAACAGATGGATCAACAACTAGAGTCATTGCATGTGTGTTCTTTCACAAACCACACATGGATCAACCACTAGAGTCATTGCTGTGTTATTTCCACAAACAAACATGCATCAACCACTAGAGTCATTGCATGTGTGTTCTTTACAACAAACCACATGGATCCACCACAGAGTCATTGCATGTGTGTTCTTTTCCACAAACCACACATGGATCCACTAGAGTCATTGCATGTGTGTTCTTTCCACAAACCACACATGGATCAACCACTAGAGTCATTGCATGTTTGTTCTTATACTAAAACCACAAACTAGCACTAGAGTCATTGCATGTGTGTTCTTTCCACAAACCACACATGGATCCACCACTAGAGTCATTGCATGTGTGTTCTTTCCACAAACCACATATGGAACAACCAGAGTCATTGCATGTGTGTTCTTTCCACAAACCACACATGTGGACCCACCAGTGGTCATTGCATGTGTGTTATTTCCACAAACCATACATGGATCAACCACTAGAGTCATTGCATGTGGGTTCTTCCACAAACCACATATGGATCAACCACTAGAGTCATTGCATGTGTGTTCTTATTATACTAAAACCAACACTAGAGTCATTGCATGTGTGTTCTTTTCACAAACCACACATGGATCAACCACTAGAGTCATTGCATGTGTGTTATTTCCACAAAAAAACATGGATCAACCACTAGAGTCATTGCATGTGTGTTCTTATACTAAAACCAACATGGATCCACCAGTGGTCATTGCATGTGTGTTCTTTCCACAAACCACACATGGATCAACCACTTGAGTCATTGCATGTGTGTTCTTTCCACAAACCACACATGGATCAACCACTAGAGTCATTGCATGTTTGTTCTTATACTAAAACCACAAACCAACACTAGAGTCATTGCATGTGTGGATGAGTCATTGCATGTGTGTTCTTATACTAAAACCACAAACCAGCACTAGAGTCATTGCATGTGTGTTCTTTTCCAAACCACACATGGATCCACAGTGGTCATTGCATGTGTGTTATTTCCACAAACTACACATGGATCAACCACTAGAGTCATTGCATGTGTGTTCTTTCCACAAACCACATATGGATCAACCACTAGAGTCATTGCATGTGTGTTATTATACTAAAACAAACACTAGAGTCATTGCGTGTGTGTTCTTTTCACAAACCACATGGATCAACCACTAGAGTCATTGTATGTGTGTTATTTCCACAAATAAACATGGATCAACCACTAGAGTCATTGCATGTTTGTTCTTTCCACAAACCACACATGGATCCACCGTGGTCATTGCATGTGTGTTCTTTCCACAAACCACACATGGATCCACCAATGGTCATTGCATGTGTGTTCTTTCACAAACCACATGTATCAACCACTAGAGTCATTGCATGTGTGTTCTTTCCACAAACCACATATGGATCAACCACTAGAGTCATTGCATGTGTGTTCTTTCCACAAACCACACATGGATCAACCAGTGGTCATTGCATGTGTGTTCTTTCCACAAACCACACATGGATCAACCACTAGAGTCATTGCATGTGTGTTATTTCCACAACCACACATCGATCACCCACTAGAGTCATTGCATGTGTGTTCATATACAAAAACCACACACCACTACGTGAGTATTTGCATGTGTGTGCTTATACTAAAATCACAATCCACTACTAGAGTCATTGCATGTGTGTTCTTTCCACAAACCACATGGATCAACCAGTGGTCATTGCATGTGTGTTCTTTCCACAAACCACATATGGATCAACCAGAGTCATTGCATGTGTGTTCTTTCCACAAACCACACATGGATCAACCACTAGAGTCATTGCATGTTTGTTCTTATACAAAAACAACAAAGCAACACGAGAGTCATTGCATGTGTGTTCTTTTCCACAAACCACACATGGATCCACCAGTGGTCATTGCATGTGTGTTATTTCCACAAACCACACATGGATCAACCACTAGAGTCATTGCATGTGTGTTCTTTCCACAAACCACATATGGATCGACCACTAGAGTCATTGCATGTGTGTTCTTATACTAAAACCAACACTAGAGTCATTGCATGTGTGTTCTTTTCCACAAACCACACATGGATCAACCACTAGAGTCATTGCATGTGTGTTATTTCCACAAACAAACATGGATCAACCACTAGAGTCATTGCATGTGTGTTCTTTCCACAAACCACATCTAGAGTCATTACATGTGTGTTCTTTTCCACAAACCACACATGGATCCACCACTAGAGTCATTGCATGTGTGTTCTTTCCACAAACCACATATGGATCAACCAGAGTCATTGCATGTGTGTTGTTTCCACAAACCACACATGTGGACCCACCAGTGGTCATTGCATGTGTGTTATTTCCACAAACCACAAACGGATCAACCACTAGAGTCATTGCATGTGTGTTCTTTCCACAAACCACATATGGATCAACCACTAGAGTCATTGCATGTGTGTTCTTATTATACTAAAACCACAAACCAGCACTAGAGTCATTGCATGTGTGTTCTTTTCACAAACCACACATGGATCAACCACTAGAGTCATTGCATGTGTGTTATTTCCACAAACAAACATGGATCCACCACTAGAGTCATTGCATGTGTGTTCTTATACTAAAACCAACATGGATCCACCAGTGGTCATTGCAGGTGTGTTCTTTCCACAAACCACACATGGATAAACCACTAGAGTCATTGCATGTGTGTTCTTTCCACAAACCACACATGGATCAACCACAGTCATTGCATGTGTCTTCTTATACTAAAACCACATGGAACCAGTACTAGAGTCATTGCATGTGTGTTCTTATACTAAAACCACAAACCAATACTAGAGTCATTGCATGTGTATTCTTTTCCATAAACCACACATGGATCCACAGTGGTCATTGCATGTGTGTTCTTTCCACAAACCACACATGGATCAACCACTAGAGTCATTGCATGTGTGTTCTTTCCACAAATACCACATGGATCAACCACTAGAGTCATTGCATGTGTTCTTATACTAAAACCACAAGCCAGCACTAGAGTCATTGCATGTGTGTTGTTTCCATCAACCACACTTGGAACCACCACTGGTCATTGCATGTGTGTTCTTTCCACAAACCACACATGGATCAACCACTAGAGTCATTGCATGTGTGTTATTTCCAAACCACACATGGATCAACCCCAAGAGTCATTGCATGTGTGTTCTTATTCTAAAACCAACACTATAGTCATTGCATGTGTGTTCTTTCCACAAACCACACATGGATCCACCACTAGAATCATTGCATGTGTGTTCTTTCCACAAACAAACATGGATCAACCACTAAGTCATTGCATGTGTGTTCTTTCCAGAAACGACTTATGGATCAGCTAGTGGTCATTGCATGTGTGTTCTTTCCATAAACCACACATGGATCGACCAGTGGTCATTGCATGTGTGTTCTTTCCACAAACCACATATGGATCAAACACTAGAGTCATTGCATGTGTGTTCTTTTCCATCAACCACACATGGATCAACCGTCATTGCATGTGTGTTCTTTTCCACAAACCACACATGGATCCATTACAGTCATTGCATGTGTGTTCTTTCCACAAACCACACATGGATCAACCACTAGAGTCATTGCATGTGTGTTATTTCAACAAACCACCCATGGATCAACCACTAGAGTCATTGCATGTGTGTTCTTATACTCACACCAACACTAGCGTCATTGCATGTGTGTTCTATCCACAAACCACACATGGATCCACCACTGTCATTGCATGTGTTCTTTCCACAAACAAAACATGGATCAACAAGTGGTAATTGCATGTTTGTTATTTCCACAAACCACACATGGATCAACCACTAGAGTCATTGCATGTGTGTTCTTTCCACAAACCAATCAATAGAGTCATTGCATGTGTGTTCTATCCACAAACCACACATGGATCCACCACTAGAGTCATTGCATGTGTGTTCTTATTCAAACCACAATGGATCAACAAGTGGTCATTGCATGTGTGTTCTTTCCACAAACCACATATGGATCAACCAAGGGTCATTGCATGTGTATTCTTTTCCATAAACCACTTATGGATCCATTACAGTCATTGCATGTGTTATTTGCACAAACCAGACATGGATCACCCACTAGAGTCATTGCATGTGTGTTGTTTCCAAACCACATGGATCAACCACTAGAGTCATTGCATGTGTGTTATTTCCACAAACCACATGGATCAACCACTAGAGTCATTGCATGTGTGTTCTTATACTAAAACCAACACTAGAGTCATTACATGTGTGTTCTTTCACAAACCACACATGGATCCACCACTGTCATTGCATGTGTGTTCTGTCCACAAACCAAACATGGATCGCACTTTGGTCATTGCATGTGTGTTCTTTCCACAAACCACACATGGATCCACAAATGGCATTGCATGTGTGTTCTTTCCACAAACCACACATGGATGAACCAGAGTCAATGCATGTGTGTTCTTTCCACAAACCACATGGATCCATTTGAGTAATTGCATGTTTGTTCTTATACTAAAACCACAAACCAGCACTAGAGTCATTGCATGTGTGTTCTTTCCACAAACCACACATTGATCCACTAGACTCATTGCATGTGTGTTCTTTCCACAAACACATGGATCCACCAGTGGTCATTGCATGTGTGTTATTTGCACAGACCACATGTGGACCCACCACAGTCATTGCATGTGTGTTCTTATACTAAAACTAGCACTAGATTCATTGCATGTGTGTTCTTTTCCACAAACCACACATGGATCCACTAGTGGTCAGTGCATGTGTGTTCTTTCCATAAACTACATGGATCAACCAGTGGTCATTACATGTGTGTTCTTTCCATAAACCACTTATGGATCAACCATTACAGTCATTGCATGTGTGTTATTTCCACAAACCACACATGGATCAACCACTAGAGTCATTGCATGTGTGTTGTTTCCACAAACCACACATGGATCAACCACTAGAGTCATTGCATGTGTGTTATTACAACAAACCACACATGGATCAACCAGTGGTCATTGCCTGTGTGTTGTTTCCATCAACCACACATGGATCAACCACTTGTCATTGCATGTGTGTTCTTTCCACAAACCACACATGGATCAACCACTAGAGTCATTGCATGTGTGTTATTTCCACAAACCACACATGGATCAACCACTAGAGTCATAGCATGTGTGTTCTTATACTAAAACCAACAGTAGAGTCATTGCATGTGTGTTCTATCCACAAACCACACATGGATCAACCTGTGGTTATTGCATGTGTGTTCTTTCCACAAACCACTTGGATCAACAAGTGGTAATTGCATGTGTGTTCTTTCTAGAAACCACATATGAATCAACTAGTGGTCATTGCATGTGTGTTGTTTTCCATAAACCACTTATGGATCCATTACAGTCATTGCATGTGTGTTATTTCCACAAACCAGACATGGATCAAACACTAGAGTCATTGCATGTGTGTTGTTTCCACAAACCACACATGGATCAACCACTAGAGTCATTGCATGTGTGTTATTTCCACAAACTTGGATCAACCACTAGAGTCATTGCATGTGTGTTCTTATACAAACCACGCATGGATCCACCACTGTCATTGCATGTGTGTTCTTTCCACAAACCACACACGGATCAACCTGTGGTCATTGCATGTGTGTTCTTTTTCCACAAACCACATATGGATCAACCAGAGTCATTGCATGTGTGTTCTTTCCACAAACCACATATGGATCCATTTGAGTAATTGCATGTTTGTTCTTATACTAAAACCACAAACCAGCACTAGAGTCATTGCATGTGTGTTCTTTTCCACAAACCACACATGCATCCACTAGACTCATTGCATGTGCGTTCTTTTCCACAAACAACACATGGATCCACTAGTGGTCATTACATGTGTGTTCTTTCCACAGACCACATGTGGATCCACCAGACTCATTGCATGTGTGTTCTTATACTAAAACTAGCACTAGAGTCATTGCATGTGTGTTCTATCCACAAACCACACATGGATCCACCACTGTCATTGCATGTGTGTTCTTTCCACAAACCACACATAGATCAACAAGTGGTCATTGCATGTGTGTTCTTTCCACAAACCACATATGGATCAACCAGAGTCATTGCATGTGTGTTCCTTTCCATAAACCACTTATGGATCCATTAGAGCCATTGCATGTGTGTTATTTCCACAAACCAAACATGGATCAACCATTAGAGTCATTGCATGTGTGTTGTTTCCACAAACCACATGGATCAACCACTAGAGAATTCATGTGTGTTATTTCCACAAACCACATATGGATCAACCACTAGAGTCATTGCATGTGTGTTCTTTCCACAAACCACACATGGATCAACCACTAGAGTCATTGCATGTGTGTTCTTTCCACAAACCACATATGGATCAACAAGTGGTCATTGCATGTGTGTTCTTTCCACAAACCACACATGGATCAACCACTAGAGTTTTTGCATGTGTGTTATTTCCAAACCACACATGGTTCAACCAGAGTCATTGCATGTGTGTTCTTTTCACAAACCACACATGGATCAACCACTAGAGTCATTGCATGTGTGTTATTTCCACAAACCACACATGGATCAACCAGTGGTCATTGCATGTGTGTTCTTTCCACAAACCACACATGGATCAACCACTAGAGTCATTGCATGTGTGTTCTTTCCACAAACCACACATGGATCAACCACTAGTCATTGCATGTGTGTTCTTTCAAACCACACATGGATCAACCACTAGAGTCATTGCATGTGTGTTATTTCCACAAACCACACATGGATCAACCACTAGAGTCATTCCATGTGTGTTCTTTTCACAAACCACATATGGATCAACCATCAGAGTCATGTGCGTTCTTATACTAAAACCAACACTAGAGTCATTGCATGTGTGTTCTATCCACAAACCACACATGGATCCACCACTGTCATTGCATGTGTGTTCTTTCCACAAACAAAACTTGGATCAATAAGTGGTAATTGCATGTGTGTTATTTCCACAAACCACACATGGATCAACCACTAGAGTCATTGCATGTGTGTTCTATCCACAAACCACACATGGATCCACCACTGTCATTTCATGTGTGTTCTTTCCACAAACCACACATGGATCAACAGGTGGTCATTGCATGTGTGTTCTTTCCACAAACCACATATGGATCAACTAGTGGTCATTGCGTGTGTGTTCTTTTCCATAAACCACTTATGGATCCATTTCAGTCATTGCATGTGTGTTATTTGCACAAACCAGACATGGATCACCCACTAGAGTCATTGCATGTGTGTTGTTTCCACAAACCACACATGGATAACCATTAGAGTCATTGCATGTGTGTTATTTCCACAAACCACACATGGATCAACCACTAGAGTCATTGCATGTGTGTTCTTTCCACAAACCACACATGGATTAACTACTGTCATTGCATATGTGTACTTTCCACAAACCACACATGGATCAACCTGTGGTCATTACATGTGTGTTCTTTCCACAAACCACAGATGGATCAACCAGTGGTCATTGCATGTGTGTTCTTTTCCACAAACCACATATGGATCCATTAGAGTCATTGCATGTTTGTTCTTTCCACAAACCACATATGGATCCATTTGAGTAATTGCATGTTTGTTCTTATACTAAAACCACAAACCAGCACTAGAGTCATTGCATGTGTGTTCTTTTCCACAAACCACACATTGATCCACTAGACTCATTGCATGTGTGTTCTTTTCCACAAACAACACATGGATCCACCAGTGGTCATTGCATGTGTGTTATTTGCACAGACCACATGTGGACCCACCACAGTCATTGCATGTGTGTTCTTATACTAAAACTAGCACTAGATTCATTGCATGTGTTTTCTATCCACAAACCACACATGGATCCACCACTGTCATTGCATGTGTGTTCTTTCCACAAACCACACATAGATCAACAAGTGGTCATTGCATGTGTGTTCTTTCCACAAACCACATATGGATCAACCAGTGGTCATTGCATGTGTGTTCTTTTCCATAAACCACTTATGGATCCATTACAGTCATTGCATATTTGTTACTTCCACAAACCATACATGGATGAACCATTAGAGTCATTGCATGTGTGTTGTTTCCACAAACCACACATGGATCAACCACTAGAGTCATGCATGTGTGTTCTTTCCACAAACCACACATGGATCAACAAGTGGTCATTGCATGTGCGTTCTTTCCACAAACCACATATGGCTCAACCAGTGATCATTGCATGTGTGTTCTTTTCCATAAACCACACATGGATCAACCACTAGAGTCGTTGCATGTGTGTTGTTTCCACAAACCACACATGGATCAACCACTAGAGTCCTTGCATGTGTGCTCTTTCCACAAACCACACATGGATCAACCACTAGAGTCATTGCATGTGTGTTATTTCCACAAACCACACATGGATCAACCACTAGAGTCATAGTGTAACATCCCTAAAAATCATGTTTCAAAACTCATTCATATCATCTTTGCATCATTCATCCATTTAGGGTTTTTCTCAAAATCATTTAGAAACACAAACTTTGGCTATGATTTCATGTGGGCAATTTATCTCAATTGGCCATCACCCTTTGAGATTTGATTGTCTATGAACTTGTTTGCTTGCCTCCATGGTTGGAAAGATTAGAAGTAGCATTTAAACCCAAGATTCCAAATTTAGAAATATTTTATAAACCCTATTCCAAATATTTGCAACTAGAGCAAATCTCTGTTTATTTTGAAACCCAAGCTTGACCAAGCCTTTGCAAGGTAACCACTAGGTTATTTGATTGTTTGTGAACCCACAGAACCCTGCAAAATCCCTGAAGAAGTTTGAATTCAAAAGGATTTGAATTCATATCAAATTCTATTCAGAAAATGGAATTAGAAAAAGAAAAAGCTTAAACAAAAGAAAAGGGCGGCGGCCAGAATCCGCCCAAAGAAGACATCGAGCCCAGCAAGCCCACCCGGGGATCTCCTTTTCCTTCTCACACGCGCGAGCACACGCAGACAGACGCTGATAGCCCGACCCCACCAACACCTCGCACTCTTTGCTGACGAGCGGGCCCAGTCCACGTCGTCCTCGTCTTCCCCAGATCACGCCATGCGACCCCGCCAAGCAGTGAAGGCCGTAATGGCGCGGCGTAAATGGGCATTAAAACTCGAGCGTTTCCTGTCGATTCCCCGGCTATAAGATCCTCTCTGCCCCGCGATCTTTTTCCCCCAGACACCTCGCTCACTCCGCCACCAAGCTGCCCTCAATCAGCTTTGCACCGCCGCAGACAGAGCCTCTCCGCGATCGATTCCGTGAGTCCAGAGCTCCCCTCGCCCTCGTTCTTACGATCTGACTTAGCGTGTCTTTGCGCATCTCCCGACCTCACTAGTCCGTCTGTCGCCCAGTCGCCGGTTCCACTTGATATCGCAACCACCGCTGCCCGCACGAACTCCGGCGAACTCCAGTGGTAAGTCCAGACCGCCCCGCGCTTTCTAGTTCACGCACATAGCTCTATCTCGACTCTGTGAATCTAACCGTGACCTCGCCTTGCCTTGGGGTGATCCACGGAACGTCCTGACGACCACCCGACGCAACCGCCGCCCAAGAACTCCGGCGAGCAATCTAGACAGCCCGAGCACCCTTGACCAGCCGCGAAATGCGACGAAGCTTCGCCGTGACCTCCGAGCCCGGTGAGCTACTCCTCCTTCTCCGCTTACATCATCGCCGGAACGTCATCGACCCGAGTTCCGCCCGGTAGCTACCGCCCGCCCGCCGCCGTGTCGATAAGAACCGTTAGATCTGATCGATGGCTTAGATAGAATGACTAATCGAAGGGGTACGTTGATCTGAGCCGCACCTGCCCCTTTAGATCCAGCGGTGTGTATCGCCGATCCGCGAACCGTGCAGGCGAATAAGAACATGACGCTGGCTAGGTTAGATCTGGAAATAGAATTTAAAACCAAAATTTGATCCAAATTCAATTGCCTATATCTTTTGAATTCCACGTTGGAATTTTGCAAACTTTATACCGTTGGATTCAGAAAACAAGACCTTTCTGCCTATCTAATTTGTTTAGCAAATAGTAACCATTTGATTGGCTTAAATTGCAGAGACTTGTTTGAGGCCTTTTAAGTATAGATTTAGTTTAGTATTTTTGTTTAGGGTTAAATTTTGTTTAGTTGGTAAACTAGTGGCTTGCTAAGTTTCTGTATCCATGTACTTGCTTGGTTGAGTTTTCAAAAATCATCACTTGGTAGATTCATGCATGCATGCATTCATACTATTTCTTGTTTGTATATATTTGTGTGTAATTGTGTGCTACAACTTTGTGTGTAGATTTTGCTAGTGATTGTGATTGTGACGAGTGCTACTCTCCACACTACCAAGGCAAGTGATATCATCATGAATATTCCATTCCTATATTTTACTTATGCATTAGTAATATTTTTCTAAGTATAGGACTTTCATGGTTATTTGCTAAGTACAAGCTATGCTTTGGGAAAACCTATTAGGTGAAGCCTTAGTGAAAATTTCCTAAGTCCAGATTCCTATTACTATCATGCTTAGCCTAGCTACTAGAAAACAAGGGTGGTTTATATATTCACTATGGAAAAATTTCTAAGTCTAAGGACTTATGTTTTTGTAAAATAAAACAACTAAGTTAATGAATCACCTGGGTGGAATGGAAGGAATGGTTTATGTTGAGTGGTTCACAAGGCCATGGACTTGGCTTGTGTATCTCACTTGTGGATGGCCACCCAGGAAACAAGGAGATTTGAGATGTCAAATGTTGAGAAGCTTCAAGGGCAACCACTTGGCAATATGGGCTCTGCCATGATCTTAGGATGCTAGAACTTAGTCTCTTGGACAGAGGGTGGTAGATGGGTTGATAGGTTGGAACGCGTCCATTTGACTAAGGAAAGGCTACTGAAGGATCATTCTTGGGAAACCAAGGCTTGTGGGGATAGTGCACCATCTCTGCAGAGTGTAAAACCTAAGTACTTAGCCATGTCCTGGTAAAGGACAATTTGAGCATCAAGACATGGAAACTTCAAGAATCTCATCACTCCAATTTCTAAATAAAACTTGTGGGTGAACAAAGGGATAAAAGGATCTTCAGTCATTGATTGCTAGATGCCCTGAGTGGATCTAGAGTCTTTGTTTGATAGATGCCTTGGGTGTTTTTGCCAAGTAAATCTTCAGTCCTTGATTAGTAGATGCCCTGAGTGGATCTTCGTCTTGGGTTGAAGATGTCTTGGAAAGTTTTTACCAAACAAAAACTTAGTATTTTCAAAAGTTAAGGAAAAATCTATTTTGAGCAATGCAAGCCTAAGCTCCACCAGCCAAAGCATATAGTATTATAGTCCACTTAATTATATACTAAGGTATCACTTGCCAATACTATTCCAAAGTATTGACCCTTGTGGCTGTAACTTATGATGTTGCAGGTTACTCTGATGATGATTAGGTGTCATGAGTCTACACTCAACATGCTTGCCTGTGGCACATGAAGATGAAGACTTATGTTTATTTACTTATTCCATAAACTCTTGTACTAGGCCTTTGGCCATGAGTTGTAAAAGACTATGTTTTATCTCTGGAATGACTGTAATAAACGACCTTTGTATCTGTACTTCATCTTAAACTGTGGATGCTAGCAATGATCCAGGGACTAGCATTGCAATCACAGGGATCTTTTCCTTTACAAAGGAGGGATCTTACAGATGGTATCAGAGCACTGTGTTGCCCGTAGGATTATGACCCTAGGATTGGAAACCACTAAGGAAAATTTTAACTTCTTCTACACTTGTCTATTCTTCTCGTAAACTTTTCTAATCTTCTCATTCTCATCTCTATTTGTAGATGAACTCCGTCAACGAAGCCGTGAAGAAAGGACCACTCATGACCATGACCTTGGAGTGTGAGACCAGTTTCCCAAGATTCTCAAGGACCTCATGGAGACCATGGGAGTACATGGTGCAGAGTGTACAAGGGCTTTCCAAAGAATGGAGGAAGGAATGGAGTATTGGTGGGTGCAACTTCACTTGTACAAGAATAAGGAAGACAACCACAAAGAAAAGGGCTTCTGCATGTACACCAACACTTTTATGCACACCACATTCTTTGAGTCAGCAAAAGAAGCAGCTTGGAAGACTATCAAGGAACTAAGTGCTAGAGTCAAGTGCAAGATGCTCAACCTCCAAAAAAGACTTAGAGAAAGAGAAGGAACATACCCAAGAGTTGGAAGTCACCAACCAATCCTTAAGAGGAGATATCATAGACTTAGTGATAGAAGCATGTGAACAAGATAGGGTGATTGCCACTAGGAACATTGTGTTAGCCACCAGATCCAATGAGATAGGATTGTAAGCGCGCCGTTAGTTGACCACCACCTATCACCTTATTTTCCAAAATAAGACCTTAAATAAGTTTGAACCTTGGTTGATGTAATGGATTTATGTATTCATGACTTGTGTG
The DNA here is from genome assembly GCA_023614405.1 of Avena insularis. NCBI lineage: Eukaryota > Viridiplantae > Streptophyta > Magnoliopsida > Poales > Poaceae > Avena > Avena insularis. The sequence continues at coordinate 408,822,028 of CM042684.1, read as the reverse complement.
ATTTTGTGGTTATGCTTGAATGTTTGTCTTGTTTAATTTAAATTTGTGTTGTTCTAACCTTTCAATCTTATAAATAGATGCCTATTGCCATCAGCATTGTTGAGGAGTTCCAGTACCTGCTTTGGTCCTCGTATCGTAGAGCTTACTACTTTACTCGATCTCCCTCTTCCTATCATTACGGTGCACCCACTCACCAAGTTTGAGAGGAAGGACCTTTGGGGATTCAAGGTGAACCAGCGGGGCCAGCAGAGCCTACTACGGAGGCCATCGTCTTCAAGCTTATGCGATGACAGGGAGAGGCATGGAAGTTGTCATGCAGGATCGATGGGACGTGTTAGGACGTCACTCCCGAGGTTAGAGGCACTCACTTCCACGCCTTCGGGCGTGATGATGACGGAGAGTCCATTGACTTTGAGGACGACTCGAGGGTCACAGCGAGAGCCTGTACCTCCGGGACTTAGAGACTCTTATTAGGCACGTGGATACCAATAGGACCAACGTCATGCTTAGTAATGACGAGCTCCAGTGTGCAGCGAGAAGGACAAGCTCTTCAGCAGCGGGGACGAGATAGTCAAGGAGATGGAGGCAAAGTTCGAGACCCAAGACCGTAAGTTCAAGAGTCAAGAGAAGCGTGTCCAGGATAGGAACAAGAGGATTCGTGATATGACCGAGGAACTACAGTCCAAGGACTTCGAGTTAGAGCAGCAGCAGACAGTGATTGAGAGGCTTCGTTCCCAGAAGAGGGCTCTCAAGGCCAAGATCGACTCTTTGACCACTACCATCGAGGAGAACAAGACCGCAATGGAGAACGCAGGTCTTACCTTTGTCGAGGAGGAGATTGATGCTGACGAGTAGATTTGAATACTCAGTTATCTTTATTTACCGCACTTGTTATTTGTGAACTTATTGTTGGACCATCCGACATGTGGATGGCTTGCCACTTGTATGTTTGTACTTTGAGATTTTGTTATCTTGTTGTTTAGATTTTATCCTTGTGTTGCATGTGTGATGTATTGTGCATAAATCATGTAAGGGTATCTCATTCTTATCTCTATATGAATAAACCACAGATGCCTCCCCGTCGCGCAAACACCAACCCCAACCCCAACATTTCCCGAATGCAACAAATGATGAATGCGAACACGACTTATGCAAATGATGACGACGTTCATCCGCAACAGAACAACAACAACCCCAACAACAATAACAACAATAACAATAACAACAACAACAACCCTCCGTGTTTTGATATGCTCACCAGATTTGCGTGCGAGGCCAGCTAAGTTTTCAGAACGATCGATCCCATGGTGGCCAATGATTGGCTCGCTACGTGAACAAAGACTTAGTGACCGTAGGATGCACAGATGCTGAAAAGGTCAGGTTTGCAGCACATCTGTTGGAAGGACCAGCCGCATGGTGGGACAATTTCCAGATTACCACGCCTATTGATGAGGTGACTTGGGCTATATTTGAAGATGGCTTTCGTACTACTCATATCTCACCAGGTATGATGAGCCTGAAAAAGAAGGAATTTCGCAACCTGAAGCAGCGCCACCACAGTATGGCTGAATACATCGAAGAGTTCAACAATCGCGCTATGCACGGATGAGGTTGACACGATGCCAAAAGGAAGGAAAAGTTTCTAGAAGGCTTGAATGATGAGCTAAATCTGCGGTGTCATGGCGTATGTTCCAACTTACCAGTCGCTGTGTGACAAGGCTGTTATTGTGGAGAATAAAATGAAGCAAGTCGAGAGTAAGAAGAGGAAACACTCCGACAAGCACATCTCGGGATCATCTCATAAACGATCTCACCATGATGATAGTGTCAGCTCAGGATCCCACAAGCATGAGAAGTTTAACAAACAATCACAACCGTCATGACAACAAGCATCATCGCATCATGAAAATGATAAGTACAAGAACCACAAGAGTGGATATAAGAGCCACCACAGTGGAAGTGGAAGTCACCTAAAGACGGACATCAGCCAGTCGAATGCTACAAATGCAAGAAGTGGGGCATTATGCTAATAAGTGCCACGAAAGAAAGTTGAAGGACCTAACAAGCCAAATCCTTTTCAAAGGACAGGTTAACCACATCAATGTGGAGGAGGTCTTTGAAGAGCACGATGTCATTCTTTGGTAAGTTCGACTCAATTCCATCTCAGCATTTGTACTCTTTGACACTGGTGCATCTCATTCATTCATATCTAAAGCATTTGTCGAAGAAATGAACTACGGTAGAAACCATTGGGTGTCCTATAAGAGTAAGTTCTCTGGTGGAGAAATGATAGTAAACTTGGATGCCATGACCTAGTCATAGAGTTTGGAAAACATAAGTTTCAGTGAACCTAATAATCCTAAATTCCCAAGGATTGGATGTGATTTTGGGAATGGATTGGATGACTAAGTATAAGGGAGTACTAGATTGTGCAAATCATGATTTCACTCACAACCCTCAAGGTAAGAGGATAATATTCAAGTCCAACTTTAAATCAAAAGGAGTAAGCTGAATTCTCTTAAGGGGTTAGCATGGACACGGTGCCAATTGTGTGAGTATCCGGATGTGTTCGGAAGAATTACCAGAATGCCACCAGATAGAGATGTGGAGTTTATAATAGATTTGGTACCAGGTTGGACCAAGGCAAAGAGGCCTTATAAAATGTCAGTTGACGAACTTAAAGAACTCAAGAAACAACTTGGAGAACAATTGCAGAAAGGATTCATCCAGCCAAGTTCTTCATCTTGGGGAGCTCCAGTTTTGTTCGTAGAAAAGAGAGATAGAACTCAAAGACTATGCATAGATTACCGTTCTCTCAACGAGGTAACCATCAAGAACAAATATCCTTTGCCAAGAATAAATGACTTGTTTGATCAGCTAGAAGGAGCTTGTGTGTTCTCGAAGATTGATCTTGGTCGTGCTATTTTCAACTCAAGATAAGAGAGCAAGACATACCTAAAACAGCCTTCACCACGAGGTATGGATTGTATGAGTACACGGTGATGCCTTTTGGATTAACCAACGCTCCAGCATACTTCATGAATATGATGAATAAAGTGTTCATGGAATTTCTCGACAAGTTCGTTGTCGTTTTCATCGATGACATCCTAGTCTACTCCAAGAGCAAGGAAGAACATGAAAGACATCTACGCTTGATACTTGAGAAACTAAGGGAACATAAACTTTATGCCAAGTTCAGCAAGTGTGAGTTTTGGTTAGAGGAAGTTGGATTTCTTAGTCATGTTATGACAAAGGATGGTGTAGCAGTTGATCCTGCTAAAGTTTCGGCTGTGACAGAATGGGAATCTCCTAAGAATGTAAAAGAGGTTCGTAGTTTTCTTGGTTTAGCAGGTTACTACAGAAGGTTCATTGAAATTTTTTCTAAGGTTGCTAAACCAATGACAGAACTGTTAAAGAAAGATAAGAAATTTGCTTGGTCGGAAGGATGTGAACTCAGCTTTCAAGAATTAAAGAAGAGACTTGTGTCAAGACCGATCATGCCTACCAGATTTGGAAAAGGATTTCCAAGTATATTGTGATGCTTCTCATCAAGGATTAGGAGCCGTACTTATGCAAGGCGGAAAAGTTGTGGCTTATGCCTCGAGACAACTCAAAACTCATGAAGTAAAATCCTACTCATGATTTAGAGTTAGCCGCTGTTGTCCATGCACTCAAGACATGGAGACACTACCTTTTGGGAAAACGTTGTGAAGTGTTCACCGACCATAAGAGCTTGAAATATATCTTCACCCAGAAGGAGATCAATATGAGACAAAGAAGATGGCTAGAACTTATCAAGGATTACGACTTGAGTTTGCAATACCACCCCGGTAAAGCAAATGTAGTAGCAGATGCTCTAAGTCGTAAGCGTTTGTAAATGGCCTTACCAAAGGTGAATTGCCGATGACTTGTGTAAGCAATTCAAGGAACTCAGGTTGGAGATTGTGCGGAAGGACATCTCATGTCTTTGGATGTTCAACCCACTGTTGGATAAGATTAAAGAAGCCCAAAAGACGGATAAAGAAATCGAAGAGATTAAGGAAAAGATTAGCCAAGGGAAGGCTAAAAGTTTCCATATGGACGAACAAGGTACTTTATGGCACAGGAAACGTATTTGTGTTCCACAAGATCCGAAATGCGAAACTGATTTTACAAGAAGCCCATAACTCTCCATATTCTATTCACCGGAAACACCAAAATGTACATGGATATGAAAGAAAGATTTTGGTGGAACAATCTTAAAAGGACATCCGAACATATTGCTTTGTGTGATGTGTGTAGTAGAGTGAAAGCGAGCATCGAAACCAGCAGGTTTGCTTCAACCAATGCCTATTCCTGAGTGGAAGTGGGAAAATATTGGTATGGATTTCATTCTTTGGATTACCAAGGACCAGGTCAGGTATGATTCCATATGGGTAGTAGTAGATCGCCTAACTAAAGTGGCTCATTTTATACGTAAAGACAACTTATACTAGTGCCAAGTTAGCCAAAATCTACATGAGCAGAATTGTATGCCTTCACGGTGTACCTAAGAGTATTGTGTCGATAGAGGAACTCAGTTCACTTCTCACTTTTGGAGACAACTTCATGAATCTTTAGGGACGATTGGAATTCAACCGCTTTTCATCCTGGCTGATGGACAAACAGAAAGGACTAATCAAATTCTTGAAGACATGTTGAGGGCCTGTGCCCTAGACTATGGAGCAAGTTGGGATGAAAGTGCGCCTTCACGAGTTCTCTTACAACAACAAATACCAAACTAGTATTGGGATGGCACCATTTGAGTTTCTATCTGAAGAAAGTGTACCACCCCATTGCTATGGAATGGTGTGGGAGAAAGAAGTTTGTTTGGACCAGATCTTATCAAAGACGCCAAGAAAAGGTCAAATTGGTTAGAGACAGATTGAAGATAGCACAATCTCGGCGGAAAAGCTACGCGAGATGTTAGCGTGAAATCACCTACGAAGTTGGGGATAAAGCTTATCTTAGAGTATCACCACTGTGGAGTGAAAAGATTTGGACTCAAAGGAAAGTTGGCACCAAGATATGTTGGACCATTTAACATTCTAAGTCGCAAGGGAGAAGTTGCATATGAAATTGAATTACCAAAGACCTCTATCACCGTCCATAATGTTTTTCATGTAAGCCAACTTAAGAAATGTCACCCGAAATGGAAGAAACATCTTTGAAGGATACCATACCTTTGGAGGAAGTTCAACTAGAAAGTGATCTCACCTATGAAGAAAAGCTCATCAAGATTCTTGAGACCACAGAAAGAGTCACAAGAACAAAGACTATCAAGTTTTGCAAAGTACAATGGAATCATCATTCAAGAAGAAGCAACATGGGAAAGAGAAGATGATCTTCTGAAGACCACCCACACCTATTTGTTAGCCAATCCGAATCTCGAGGCGAGATTCATCTTAAGGGTTAGATTGTAACATCCCTAAAATCATGTTTCAAAACTCATTCATATCATCTTTGCATCATTCATCCATTTAGGGTTTTCTCAAAATCATTTAGAAACACAAACTTTGGCTATGATTTCATGTGGGCAATTTATCTCAATTGGCCATCACCCTTTGAGATTTGATTGTCTATGAACTTGTTTGCTTGCCTCCATGGTTGGAAAGATTAGAAGTAGCATTTAAACCCAAGATTCCAAATTTAGAAATATTTTATAAACCCTATTCCAAATATTTGCAACTAGAGCAAATCTCTGCTTATTTTGAAACCCAAGCTTGACCAAGCCTTTGCAAGGTAACCACTAGGTTATTTGATTGTTTGTGAACCCACGTAACCCTGCAAAAATCCCCAAAGTTTGAATTCAAAAGGATTTGAATTCATATCAAATTCTATTCAGAAAATGGAATTAGAAAAGAAAAAGCTTAAACAAAAGAAAAGGCGGCGGCGAATCGGCCCAGAAGACATCGAGCCTAGCAAGCCCACCGGGATCTCCTTTTCCTTCTCACACCTTGAGCACGCAGACAGACACGACAGCCGATTCCCCCAACACCTCGCACTCTTCGCCGACGAGCGGCCCAGTCCACGCCGTTCTCGTCTTCCCAGACCGCGCTGCGACCACGTCGCCGCAGCAGTGAAGGCGGTAATGGCGCGTAAATGGGCATAAAACTCGGCTTCCTCGATTCCCCGCTATAAGATCCTCTCGCCCGCGATCTTTTCCCCAGACACCTCGCTCACTCCGCCACGGTGCCCTCAATCAGCTTTGCACCGCCGCATGAGCCTCTCCGGCGATCGATTCCGGTGAGTCCAGAGCTCCCCTCGCCCTCGTTCTTACGATCTGACTTAGCGTGTCTTTGCGCATCTCCGACCTCACTAGTCCGTCTCTGTCGCCCCAGTCGCCGGTTCCACTTGATACGCAACCACCGCCGTCGCATCGAACTCCGGCGAACTCCGGTGGTAAGTCCGATCACCGCTTTCTAGTTCACGCACATAGCTCGACTCGTGAATCTAACCGTGTCCTCGCCTTGCCTTGGGGTGATCCACAAGAACGTCCACGACGACCACCCGACGCCGCCCGCCACAAAGAACTCCGGCGAGCAATCTAGGACAAACCCGAGCACCCTTGACCCCATGAAAACGACGAGCCCGTGACCTCCCGAGCCTGGTGAGCTACTCCTCCTTCTCCTCGCCGTCTACATCATCGGGTAACGTCATCGACCGACAGTTCCGCCACGGTAGCCACCGCTCACGCCGCCAGTTTCGCCGGTCGATAAGAACGTTAGATCTCATCGATGGCTTAGATAGAATGACTAATCGAAGGGTACGCGTTGATCCGCACCTGCCCTTTAGATCCAGCGGCTGTATCGCCGATCCATTTAACCGCACGGTGACAATAAGAACATGACGCTAGGCTAGGTTAGATCTGGAAATAGAATTTAAAACCAAAAATTTGATCCAAATTCAATTGCCTATATCTTTTGAATTCCACGTTGGAATTTTTCAAACTTTATACCGTTGGATTCAGAAAAACAAGACCTTTCTGCCTATCTAATTTGTTTAGCAAATAGTAACCATTTGATTGGCTTAAATTGTAGAGACTTGTTTGAGGCCTTTTTAAGTATAGATTTAGTTTAGTATTTTGTTTAGGGTTAAATTTTGTTTAGTTGGTAAACTAGTGGCTTGCTAAGTTTCTGTATTCATGTACTTGCTTGGTTGAGTTTTCAAAAATCATCACTTGGTAGATTCATGCATGCATGCATTCATACTATTTCTTGTTTGTATATATTTGTGTGTAATTGTGTGCTACAACTTTGTGTGTAGATTTTGCTAGTGATTGTGATTGTGACGAGTGCTACTCTCCACACTACCAAGGCAAGTGATATCATCATGAATATTCCATTCCTATATTTTATTTATGCATTAGTAATATTTTTCTAAGTATAGGACTTGCATGGTTATTTGCTAAGAACAAGCTATGCTTTGGGAAAACCTATTAGGTGAAGCCTTAGTGAAAATTTCCTAAGTCCAGATTCCTATTACTATCATGCTTAGCCTAGCTACTAGAAAACAAGGGTGGTTTATATATTCACTATGGAAAAATTTCTAAGTCTAAGGACTTATGTTTTAGTAAAATAAAACAACTAAGTTAATGAACCACACAGGTGGAATGGAAGGAATGGCTTATGTTGAGTGGTTCACAAGGCCATGGACTTGGCTTGTGTATCTCACTTGTGGATGGCCACCAGAAACAAAGAGATTTGAGATGTCAAATGCTGAGAAGCTTCAAGTGCAACCACTTGGCATTATGGGCTCTGCCATGATCTTAGGATGCTAGAACTTAGTCTCTTGGATGAGGGTGGTAGATGGGTTGATAGGTTGGAACGCGTCCATTTGACTAAGGAAAGGCTACTGAAGGATCATTCTTGGGAAACCAAGGCTTGTGGGGAAAGTGCACCACCTCTGCAGAGTGTAAAACCTAAGTACTTAGCCATGTCCCTGGTAAAGGACAATTTGAGCATCAAGACATGGAAACTTCAAGAATCTCATCACTCCAATTTCTAAATAAAACTTGTGGGTGAACAAAGGGATAAAAGGATCTTCAGTCATTGATTGCTAGATGCCCTGAGTGGATCTAGAGTCTTTGTTTGATAGATGTCTTGGGTGTTTTTGCCAAGTAAATCTTCAGTCCTTGATTAGTAGATGCCCTGAGTGGATCTTCAGTCTTGGGTTGGAAGATGTCTTGGAAAGTTTTTACCAAACAAAAACTTAGTATTTTCAAAAGTTAAGGAAAAATCTATTTTGAGCAATGCAAGCCTAAGCTCCACCAGCCAAAAGCATATAGTATTATAGTCCACTTAATTATATACTAAGGTATCACTTGCCAATACTATTCCAAAGTATTGACCCTTGTGGCTGTAACTTATGATGTTGCAGGTTACTCTGATGATGATTAGGTGTCATGAGTCTACACTCAACATGCTTGCCTGTGGCACATGAAGATGAAGACTTATGTTTATTTACTTATTCCATAAACTCTTGTACTAGGCCTTTGGCCATGAGTTGTAAAAGACTATGTTTTATCTCTGGAATGACTGTAATAAACAACCTTTGTATCTGTGTACTTCATCTTAAACTGTGGATGCTAGCAATGATCCAGGGACTAGCATTGCAATCACAGGGATCTTTTCCTTTACAAAGGAGGGATCTTACACATAGCATGTGCGTTCTTATACTAAAACCAACAATAGAGTCATTGCATGTGTGTTCTATCCACAAACCACACCTGGATCCACCACTGTCATTGCATGTGTGTTCTTTCCACAAACCACACATGGATCAACAAGTGGTCATTGCATGTGTGTTCTTTCCACAAACCACATATGGATCAACCAGTGGTCATTGCGTGTGTGTTCTTTTCCATAAACCACTTATGGATCCATTACAGTCATTGCATGTGTGTTATTTGCACAAACCAGACATGGATCACCCACTAGAGTCATTGCATGTGTGTTGTTTGCACAAACAACACATGGATCAACCACTAGAGTCATTGCATGTGTGTTATTTCCACAAACCACACATGGATCAACCACTAGAGTCATTGCATGTGTGTTCTTATACTAAAACCAACACTAGAGTCATTACATGTGTGTTCTATCCACAAACCACACATGGATCCACCACTGTCATTGCATGTGTGTTCTTTCCACAAACCACACATGGATCAACCTGTGGTCATTGCATGTGTGTTCTTTTCCACAAACCACACATGGATCCACCAGTGGTCATTGCATGTGTGTTCTTTCCACAAACCACACATGGATCAACCAGAGTCATTGCATGTGTGTTCTTTCCACAAACCACATATGGATCCATTTGAGTAATTGCATGTTTGTTCTTATACTAAAACCACAAACCAGCACTAGAGTCATTGCATGTGTGTTCTTTTCCACAAACCACACATTGATCCACTAGACTCATTGCATGTGTGTTCTTTTCCACAAACAACATATGGATCCACCAGTGGTCATTGCATGTGTGTTATTTGCACAGACCACATGTGGACCCACCACAGTCATTGCATGTGTGTTCTTATACTAAAACTAGCACTAGATTCATTGCATGTGTTTTCTATCCACAAACCACACATGGATCCACCACTGTCATTGCATGTGTGTTCTTTCCACAAACCACACATGGATCAACAAGTTGTCATTGCATGTGTGTTCTTTCCATAAACTACATGTGGATCAACCAGTGGTCATTACATGTGTGTTCTTTTCCATAAACCACTTATGGATCCATTACAGTCATTGCATGTGTGTTATTTCCACAAACCACACATGGATCAACCACTAGAGTCATTGCATGTGTGTTGTTTCCACAAACCACACATGGATCAACCACTAGAGTCATTGCATGTGTGTTATTACCACAAACCACACATGGATCAACCACTAGAGTCATTGCATGTGTGTTGTTTCCATCAACCACACATGGATCAACCACTACAGTCATTGCATGTGTGCTCTTTCCACAAACCACACATGGATCAACCACTAGAGTCATTGCATGTGTGTTATTTCCACAAACCACACATGGATCAACCACTAGAGTCATAGCATGTGTGTTCTTATACTAAAACCAACACTAGAGTCATTGCATGTGTGTTCTATCCACAAACCACACATGGATCCACCACTGTCATTGCATGTGTGTTCTTTCCACAAACAAAACTTGGATCAACAAGTGGTAATTGCATGTGTGTTCTTTCCACAAACCACATATGAATCAACTAGTGGTCATTGCATGTGTGTTGTTTTCCATAAACCACTTATGGATCCATTACAGTCATTGCATGTGTGTTATTTCCACAAACCACATGGATCAACCGCTAGAGTCATTGCATGTGTGTTGTTTCCACAAACCACACATGGATCAACCACTAGAGTCATTGCATGTGTGTTATTTCCACAAACCACTCTTGGATCAACCACTAGAGTCATTGCATGTGTGTTCTTATACTAAAACCAACACTAGAGTCATTGCATGTGTGTTCTTTTCACAAACCACGCATGGATCCACCACTGTCATTGCATGTGTGTTCTTTCCACAAACCACACGGATCAACCTGTGGTCATTGCATGTGTGTTCTTTTTCCACAAACCAGACATGGTTCCACCAGTGGTCATTGCATGTGTGTTCTTTCCACAAACCACATATGGATCAACCAGAGTCATTGCATGTGTGTTCTTTCCACAAACCACATATGGATCCATTTGAGTAATTGCATGTTTGTTCTTATACTAAAACCACAAACGAGCACTAGAGTCATTGCATGTGTGTTCTTTTCCACAAACCACACATGCATCCACTAGACTCATTGCATGTGCGTTCTTTTCCACAAACAACACATGGATCCACTAGTGGTCATTACATGTGTGTTCTTTCCACAGACCACATGTGGACCCACGAGAGTCATTGCATGTGTGTTCTTATACTAAAACTAGCACTAGAGTCATTGCATGTGTGTTCTATCCACAAACCACACATGGATCCACCACTGTCATTGCATGGGTGTTCTTTCCACAAACCACACATAGATCAACAAGTGGTCATTGCATGTGTGCTCTTTCCACAAACCACATGTGAATCAACCAGTGGTCATTGCATGTGTGTTCTTTTCCATAAACCACTTATGGATCCATTACAGTCATTGCATGTGTGTTATTTCCACAAACCAAACATGGATCAACCATTAGAGTCATTGCATGTGTGTTGTTTCCACAAACCACACATGGATCAACCACTAGAGTCATTGCATGTGTGTTCTTTTCACAAACCACACATGGATCCACCACTATCATTGCATGTGTGTTCATTTCCACAAACCACACATGGATCAACAAGTGGTCATTGCATGTGTGTACTTTCCACAAACCACATATGGCTCAACCAGTGATCAGTGCATGTGTGTTCTTTTCCATAAACCACACATGGATCAACCACTAGAGTCATTGCATGTGTGTTATTTCCACAAACCACACATGGATCAACCAGTGGTCATTGCATGTGTGTTCTTTTCCATAAACCACAAATGGATCCACCAGTGGTCATTGCATGTGTGTTCTTTCCACAAACCACATGTGGATCAACCAGAGTCATTGCATGTGTGTTCTTTCCACAAACCACATATGGATCCATTTGAGTAATTGCATGTTTGTTCTTATACTAAAACCACAAACCAGCACTAGAGTCATTGCATGTGTGTTCTTTTCCACAAACCACACATGGATCCACTAGACTCATTGCATGTGTGTTCTTTTCCACAAACAACACATGGATCCACCAGTGGTCATTACATGTGTGTTCTTTCCAAAGACCACATGTGGACCCACCAGAGTCATTGCATGTGTGTTCTTATACTAAAACTAGCACTAGAGTCATTGCATGTGTGTTCTATCCACAAACCACATATGGATCCACCACTATCATTACATGTGTGTTCTTTACACAAACCACACATGGATCAACAAGTGGTCATTGCATGTGTGTTCTTTCCACAAACCACATATGGATCAACCAGTGATCATTGCATGTGTGTTCTTCTCCATAAACCACACATGGATCAACCACTAGAGTCATTGCATGTGTGTTATTTCCACAAACCACACATGGATCAACCACTAGAGTCATTGCATGTGTGTTGTTTCCACAAACCACACATGGATCAACCACTAGAGTCATTGCATGTGTGTTATTTCCACAAACCACACATGGATCAACCACTAGAGTCATTCATGTGTGTTCTTATACTAAAACCAACACTAGAGTCATTGCATGTGTGTTCTTTTCACAAACCACACATGGATCCACCACTATCATTGCATGTGTGTTCTTTCCACAAACCACACATGGATCAACCAGTGGTCATTGCATGTGTGTTCTTTTCCACAAACCACACATGGATCCACCAGTGGTCATTGCATGTGTGTTCTTTCCACAAACCACACATGGATCAACCAGAGTCATTGCATGTGTGTTCTTTCCACAAAACACATATGGATCCGTTTGAGTAATTGCATGTTTGTTCTTATACTAAAACCACAAACCAGCACTAGAGTCATTGCATGTGTGTTCTTTTCCACAAACCACACATTGATCCACTAGACTCATTGCATGTGTGTTCTTTTCCACAAACAACACATGGATCCACCAGTGGTCATTAGATGTGTGTTATTTGCAACGACCACATGTGGACCCACCAGAGTCATTGCATGTGTGTTCTTATACTAAAACTAGCACTAGATTCATTGCATGTGTTTTCTATCCACAAACCACACATGGATCCACCACTGTCATTGCATGTGTGTTCTTTCCACAAACCACACATGGATCAACAAGTGGTCATTGCATGTGTGTTCTTTCCATAAACTACATGTGGATCCACCAGTGGTCATTACATGTGTGTTCTTTTCCATAAACCACTTATGGATCCATTACAGTCATTGCATGTGTGTTATTTCCACAAACCACACATGGATCAACCACTAGAGTCATTGCATGTGTGTTGTTTCCACAAACCACACATGGATCAACCACTAGAGTCATTGCATGTGTGTTCTTACCACAAACCACACATGGATCAACCACTAGAGTCATTGCATGTGTGTTGTTTCCATCAACCACACATGGATCAACCACTACAGTCATTGCATGTGTGCTCTTTCCACAAACCACACATGGATCAACCACTAGAGTCATTGCATGTGTGTTATTTCCACAAACCACACATGGATCAACCACTAGAGTCATAGCATGTGTGTTCTTATACTAAAACCAACACTAGAGTCATTGCATGTGTGTTCTATCCACAAACCACACATGGATCCACCACTGTCATTGCATGTGTGTTCTTTCCACAAACAAAACTTGGATCAACAAGTGGTAATTGCATGTGTGTTCTTTCCACAAACCACATATGAATCAACTAGTGGTCATTGCATGTGTGTTGTTTTCCATAAACCACTTATGGATCCATTACAGTCATTGCATGTGTGTTATTTCCACAAACCAGACATGGATCAACCGCTAGAGTCATTGCATGTGTGTTGTTTCCACAAACCACACATGGATCAACCACTAGAGTCATTGCATGTGTGCTATTTCCACAAACTTGGATCAACCACTAGAGTCATTTCATGTGTGTTCTTATACTAAAACCAACACTAGAGTCATTGCATGTGTGTTCTTTTCACAAACCACGCATGGATCCACCACTGTCATTGCATGTGTGTTCTTTCCACAAACCACACACGGATCAACCTGTGGTCATTGCATGTGTGTTCTTTTTCCACAAACCAGACATGGATCCACCAGTGGTCATTGCATGTGTGTTCTTTCCACAAACCACATATGGATCGACCAGAGTCATTGCATGTGTGTTCTTTCCACAAACCACATATGGATCCATTTGAGTAATTGCATGCTTGTTCTTATACTAAAACCACAAACCAGCACTAGAGTCATTGCATGTGTGTTCTTTTCCACAAACCACACATGCATCCACTAGACTCATTGCATGTGCGTTCTTTTCCACAAACAACACATGGATCCACTAGTGGTCATTACATGTGTGTTCTTTCCAAAGACCACATGTGGACCCACCAGAGTCATTGCATGTGTGTTCTTATACTAAAACTAGCACTAGAGTCATTGCATGTGTGTTCTATCCACAAACCACACATGGATCCACCACTGTCATTGCATGTGTGTTCTTTCCACAAACCACACATAGATCAACAAGTGGTCATTGCATGTGTGCTCTTTCCACAAACCACATGTGGATCAACCAGTGGTCATTGCATGTGTGTTCTTTTCCATAAACCACTTATGGATCCATTACAGTCATTGCATGTGTGTTATTTCCACAAACCAAACATGGATCAACCATTAGAGTCATTGCATGTGTGTTGTTTCCACAAACCACACATGGATCAACCACTAGAGTCATTGCATGTGTGTTCTTTTCACAAACCACACATGGATCCACCACTATCATTGCATGTGTGTTCATTTCCACAAACCACACATGGATCAACAAGTGGTCATTGCATGTGTGTACTTTCCACAAACCACATATGGCTCAACCAGTGATCAGTGCATGTGTGTTCTTTTATAAACCACACATGGATCAACCACTAGAGTCATTGCATGTGTGTTATTTCCACAAACCACACATGGATCAACCAGTGGTCATTGCATGTGTGTTCTTTTCCATAAACCACAAATGGATCCACCAGTGGTCATTGCATGTGTGTTCTTTCCACAAACCACATGTGGATCAACCAGAGTCATTGCATGTGTGTTCTTTCCACAAACCACATATGGATCCATTTGAGTAATTGCATGTTTGTTCTTATACTAAAACCACAAACCAGCACTAGAGTCATTGGATGTGTGTTCTTTTCCACAAACCACACATGGATCCACTAGACTCATTGCATGTGTGTTCTTTTCCACAAACAACACATGGATCCACCAGTGGTCATTACATGTGTGTTCTTTCCAAAGACCACATGTGGACCCACCAGAGTCATTGCATGTGTGTTCTTATACTAAAACTAGCACTAGAGTCATTGCATGTGTGTTCTATGCACAAACCACATATGGATCCACCACTATCATTACATGTGTGTTCTTTACACAAACCACACATGGATCAACAAGTGGTCACTGCATGTGTGTTCTTTCCACAAACCACATATGGATCAACCAGTGATCATTGCATGTGTGTTATTCTCCATAAACCACACATGGATCAACCACTAGAGTCATTGCATGTGTGTTATTTCCACAAACCACACATGGATCAACCACTAGAGTCATTGCATGTGTGTTGTTTCCGCAAACCACACATGGATCAACCACTAGAGTCATTGCATGTGCGTTATTTCCACAAACCACACATGGATCAACCACTAGAGTCATTCATGTGTGTTCTTATACTAAAACCAACACTAGAGTCATTGCATGTGTGTTCTTTTCACAAACCACACATGGATCCACCACTATCATTGCATGTGTGTTCTTTCCACAAACCACACATGGATCAACCAGTGGTCATTGCATGTGTGTTCTTTTCCACAAACCACACATGGATCCACCAGTGGTCATTGCATGTGTGTTCTTTCCACAAACCACACATGGATCAACCAGAGTCATTGCATGTGTGTTCTTTCCACAAACCACATATGGATCCGTTTGAGTAATTGCATGTTTGTTCTTATACTAAAACCACAAACCAGCACTAGAGTCATTGCATGTGTGTTCTTTTCCACAAACCACACATTGATCCACTAGACTCATTGCATGTGTGTTCTTTTCCACAAACAACACATGGATCCACCAGTGGTCATTGCATGTGTGTTATTTGCACAGACCACATGTGGACCCACCAGAGTCATTGCATGTGTGTTCTTATACTAAAACTAGCACTAGATTCATTGCATGTGTTTTCTATCCACAAACCACACATGGATCCACCACTGTCATTGCATGTGTGTTCTTTCCACAAACCACACATGGATCAATAAGTGGTCATTGCATGTGTGTTCTTTCCATAAACTACATGTGGATCAACCAGTGGTCATTACATGTGTGTTCTTTTCCATAAACCACTTATGGATCCATTACAGTCATTGCATGTGTGTTATTTCCACAAACCACACATGGATCAACCACTAGAGTCATTGCATGTGTGTTGTTTCCACAAACCACACATGGATCAACCACTAGAGTCATTGCATGTGTGTTATTACCACAAACCACACATGGATCAACCACTAGAGTCATTGCATGTGTGTTGTTTCCGTCAACCACACATGGATCAACCACTAGAGTCATTGCATGTGTGCTCTTTCCACAAACCACACATGGATCAACCACTAGAGTCATTGCATGTGTGTTATTTCCACAAACCACACATGGATCAACCACTAGAGTCATAGCATGTGTGTTCTTATACTAAAACCAACACTAGAGTCATTGCATGTGTGTTCTATCCACAAACCACACATGGATCCACCACTGTCATTGCATGTGTGTTCTTTCCACAAACAAAACTTGGATCAACAAGTGGTAATTGCATGTGTGTTCTTTCCACAAACCACATATGAATCAACTAGTGGTCATTGCATGTGTGTTGTTTTCCATAAACCACTTATGGATCCATTACAGTCATTGCATGTGTGTTATTTCCACAAACCAGACATGGATCAACCACTAGAGTCATTGCATGTGTGTTGTTTCCACAAACCACACATGGATCAACCACTAGAGTCATTGCATGTGTGTTATTTCCACAAACTTGGATCAACCACTAGAGTCATTTCATGTGTGTTCTTATACTAAAACCAACACTAGAGTCATTGCATGTGTGTTCTTTTCACAAACCACGCATGGATCCACCACTGTCATTGCATGTGTGTTCTTTCCACAAACCACACACGGATCAACCTGTGGTCATTGCATGTGTGTTCTTTTCCACAAACCACACATGGATCCACCAGTGGTCATTGCATGTGTGTTCTTTCCACAAACCACATATGGATCAACCAGAGTCATTGCATGTGTGTTCTTTCCACAAACCACATATGGATCCATTTGAGTAATTGCATGCTTGTTCTTATACTAAAACCACAAACCAGCACTAGAGTCATTGCATGTGTGTTCTTTTCCACAAACCACACATGCATCCACTAGACTCATTGCATGTGCGTTCTTTTCCACAAACAACACATGGATCCACTAGTGGTCATTACATGTGTGTTCTTTCCACAGACCACATGTGGACCCACCAGAGTCATTGCATGTGTGTTCTTATACTAAAACTAGCACTAGAGTCATTGCATGTGTGTTCTATCCACAAACCACACATGGATCCACCACTGTCATTGCATGTGTGTTCTTTCCACAAACCACACATGGATCAACAAGTGGTCATTGCATGTGTGTTCTTTCCACAAACCACATGTGGATCAACCAGTGGTCATTGCATGTGTGTTGTTTCCCAAAACCACTTATGGATCCATTACAGTCATTGCATGTGTGTTATTTCCACAAACCAAACATGGATCAACCATTAGAGTCATTGCATGTGTGTTGTTTCCACAAACCACACATGGATCAACCACTAGAGTCATTGCATGTGTTATTTCCACAAACCACACATGGATCAACCACTAGAATCATTGCATGTGTGTTGTTTCCACAAACCACAGATGGATCAACCACTAGAGTCATTGCATTAGTGTTCTTTCCACAAACCACACATGGATCAACAAGTGGTCATTGCATGTGTGTTCTTTCCACAAACCACATGTGGATCAACCAGTGGTCATTGTATGTGTGTTATTTCCACAAACCACACATGGATCAACCACTAGAGTCATTGCATGTGTTGTTTCCACAAACCACACATGGATCAACCACTAGAGTCATTGCATGTGTGTTCTTTCCACAAACCACACATGGATCAACAAGTGGTCATTGCATGTGCGTTCTTTCCACAAACCACATATGGCTCAACCAGTGATCATTGCATGTGTGTTCTTTTCCATAAACCACACATGGATCAACCACTAGAGTCGTTGCATGTGTGTTGTTTCCACAAACCACACATGGATCAACCACTAGAGTCCTTGCATGTGTGCTCTTTCCACAAACCACACATGAATCAACCACTAGAGTCATTGCATGTGTGTTATTTCCACAAACCACACATGGATCAACCACTAGAGTCATAGCATGTGCGTTCTTATACTAAAACCAACACTAGAGTCATTGCATGTGTGTTCTATCCACAAACCACACATGGATCCACCACTGTCATTGCATGTGTGTTCTTTCCACAAACAAAACATGGATCAACAAGTGGTAATTGCATGTTTGTTATTTCCACAAACCACACATGGATCAACCACTAGAGTCATAGCATGTGCGTTCTTATACTAAAACCAACAATAGAGTCATTGCATGTGTGTTCTATCCACAAACCACACATGGATCCACCACTGTCATTGCATGTGTGTTCTTTTCACAAACCACACATGGATCAACAAGTGGTCATTGCATGTGTGTTCTTTCCACAAACCACATATGGATCAACCAGTGGTCATTGCGTGTGTGTTCTTTTCCATAAACCACTTATGGATCCATTACAGTCATTGCATGTGTGTTATTTGCACAAACCAGACATGGATCACCCACTAGAGTCATTGCATGTGTGTTGTTTCCACAAACCACACATGGATCAACCACTAGAGTCATTGCATGTGTGTTATTTCCACAAACCACACATGGATCAACCACTAGAGTCATTGCATGTGTGTTCTTATACTAAAACCAACACTAGAGTCATTACATGTGTGTTCTTTTCACAAACCACACATGGATCCACCACTGTCATTGCATGTGTGTTCTTTCCACAAACCACACATGGATCAACCTGTGGTCATTGCATGTGTGTTCTTTTCCACAAACCACACATGGATCCACCAGTGGTCATTGCATGTGTGTTCTTTCCACAAACCACACATGGATCAACCAGAGTCATTGCATGTGTGTTCTTTCCACAAACCACATATGGATCCATTTGAGTAATTGCATGTTTGTTCTTATACTAAAACCACAAACCAGCACTAGAGTCATTGCATGTGTGTTCTTTTCCACAAACCACACATTGATCCACTAGACTCATTGCATGTGTGTTCTTTTCCACAAACAACACATGGATCCACCAGTGGTCATTGCATGTGTGTTATTTGCACAGACCACATGTGGACCCACCAGAGTCATTGCATGTGTGTTCTTATACTAAAACTAGCACTAGATTCATTGCATGTGTTTTCTATCCACAAACCACACATGGATCCACCACTGTCATTGCATGTGTGTTCTTTCCACAAACCACACATGGATCAACAAGTGGTCATTGCATGTGTTCTTTCCATAAACTACATGTGGATCAACCAGTGGTCATTACATGTGTGTTCTTTTCCATAAACCACTTATGGATCCATTACAGTCATTGCATGTGTGTTATTTCCACAAACCACACATGGATCAACCACTAGAGTCATTGCATGTGTGTTGTTTCCACAAAACACACATGGATCAACCACTAGAGTCATTGCATGTGTGTTATTACCACAAACCACACATGGATCAACCACTGGAGTCATTGCATGTGTGTTGTTTCCATCAACCACACATGGATCAACAACTACAGTCATTGCATGTGTGCTCTTTCCACAAACCACACATGGATCAACCACTAGAGTCATTGCATGTGTGTTATTTCCACAAACCACACATGGATCAACCACTAGAGTCATAGCATGTGTGTTCTTATACTAAAACCAACACTAGAGTCATTGCATGTGTGTTCTATCCACAAACCACACATGGATCCACCACTGTCATTGCATGTGTGTTCTTTCCACAAACAAAACTTGGATCAACAAGTGGTAATTGCATGTGTGTTCTTTCTAGAAACCACATATGAATCAACTAGTGGTCATTGCATGTGTGTTGTTTTCCATAAACCACTTATGGATCCATTACAGTCATTGCATGTGTGTTATTTCCACAAACCAGACATGGATCAACCGCTAGAGTCATTGCATGTGTGTTGTTTCCACAAACCACACATGGATCAACCACTAGAGTCATTGCATGTGTGTTATTTCCACAAACTTGGATCAACCACTAGAGTCATTGCATGTGTGTTCTTATACTAAAACCAACACTAGAGTCATTGCATGTGTGTTCTTTTCACAAACCACACATGGATCCACCACTGTCATTGCATGTGTGTTCTTTCCACAAACCACACACGGATCAACCTGTGGTCATTGCATGTGTGTTCTTTTTCCACAAACCAGACATGGATCCACCAGTGGTCATTGCATGTGTGTTCTTTCCACAAACCACATATGGATCAACCAGAGTCATTGCATGTGTGTTCTTTCCACAAACCACATATGGATCCATTTGAGTAATTGCATGTTTGTTCTTATACTAAAACCACAAACCAGCACTAGAGTCATTGCATGTGTGTTCTTTTCCACAAACCACACATGCATCCACTAGACTCATTGCATGTGTTCTTTCCACAAACAACACATGGATCCACTAGTGGTCATTACATGTGTGTTCTTTCCACAGACCACATGTGGACCCACGAGTCATTGCATGTGTGTTCTTATACTAAAACTAGCACTAGAGTCATTGCATGTGTTCTATCCACAAACCACACATGGATCCACCACTGTCATTGCATGTGTGTTCTTTCCACAAACCACACATAGATCAACAAGTGGTCATTGCATGTGTGTTCTTTCCACAAACCACATGTGGATCAACCAGTGGTCATTGCATGTGTGTTCTTTTCCATAAACCACTTATGGATCCATTACAGTCATTGCATGTGTGTTATTTCCACAAACCAAACATGGATCAACCATTAGAGTCATTGCATGTGTGTTGTTTCCACAAACCACACATGGATCAACCACTAGAGTCATTGCATGTGTGTTATTTCCACAAACCACACATGGATCAACCACTAGAATCATTGCATGTGTGTTGTTTCCACAAACCACAGATGGATCAACCACTAGAGTCATTGCATTAGTGTTCTTTCCACAAACCACACATGGATCAACAAGTGGTCATTGCATGTGTGTTCTTTCCACAAACCACACATGGATCAACAAGTGGTCATTGCATGTGTGTTCTTTCCACAAACCACATATGGATCAACCAGTGATCATTGCATGTGTGTTCTTCTCCATAAACCACACATGGATCAACCACTAGAGTCATTGCATGTGTGTTATTTCCACAAACCACACATGGATCAACCACTAGAGTCATTGCATGTGTGTTGTTTCCGCAAACCACACATGGATCAACCACTAGAGTCATTGCATGTGCGTTATTTCCACAAACCACACATGGATCAACCACTAGAGTCATTCATGTGTGTTCTTATACTAAAACCAACACTAGAGTCATTGCATGTGTGTTCTTTTCACAAACCACACATGGATCCACCACTATCATTGCATGTGTGTTCTTTCCACAAACCACACATGGATCAACCAGTGGTCATTGCATGTGTGTTCTTTTCCACAAACCACACATGGATCCACCAGTGGTCATTGCATGTGTGTTCTTTCCACAAACCACACATGGATCAACCAGAGTCATTGCATGTGTGTTCTTTCCACAAACCACATATGGATCCGTTTGAGTAATTGCATGTTTGTTCTTATACTAAAACCACAAACCAGCACTAGAGTCATTGCATGTGTGTTCTTTTCCACAAACCACACATTGATCCACTAGACTCATTGCATGTGTGTTCTTTTCCACAAACAACACATGGATCCACCAGTGGTCATTGCATGTGTGTTATTTGCACAGACCACGTGTGGAGCCAGAGTCATTGCATGTGTGTTCTTATACTAAAACTAGCACTAGATTCATTGCATGTGTTTTCTATCCACAAACCACACATGGATCCACCACTGTCATTGCATGTGTGTTCTTTCCACAAACCACACATGGATCAACAAGTGGTCATTGCATGTGTGTTCTTTCCATAAACTACATGTGGATCAACCAGTGGTCATTACATGTGTGTTCTTTTCCATAAACCACTTATGGATCCATTACAGTCATTGCATGTGTGTTATTTCCACAAACCACACATGGATCAACCACTAGAGTCATTGCATGTGTGTTGTTTCCACAAACCACACATGGATCAACCACTAGAGTCATTGCATGTGTGTTATTACCACAAACCACACATGGATCAACCACTAGAGTCATTGCATGTGTGTTGTTTCCATCAACCACACATGGATAAACCACTACAGTCATTGCATGTGTGCTCTTTCCACAAACCACACATGGATCAACCACTAGAGTCATTGCATGTGTGTTATTTCCACAAACCACACATGGATCAACCACTAGAGTCATAGCATGTGTGTTCTTATACTAAAACCAACATTAGAGTCATTGCATGTGTGTTCTATCCACAAACCACACATGGATCCACCACTGTCATTGCATGTGTGTTCTTTCCACAAACAAAACTTGGATCAACAAGTGGTAATTGCATGTGTGTTCTTTCCACAAACCACATATGAATCAACTAGTGGTCATTGCATGTGTGTTGTTTTCCATAAACCACTTATGGATCCATTACAGTCATTGCATGTGTGTTATTTCCACAAACCAGACATGGATCAACCGCTAGAGTCATTGCATGTGTGTTGTTTCCACAAACCACACATGGATCAACCACTAGAGTCATTGCATGTGTGTTATTTCCACAAACTTGGATCAACCACTAGAGTCATTTCATGTGTGTTCTTATACTAAAACCAACACTAGAGTCATTGCATGTGTGTTCTTTTCACAAACCACGCATGGATCCACCACTGTCATTGCATGTGTGTTCTTTCCACAAACCACACACGGATCAACCTGTGGTCATTGCATGTGTGTTCTTTTTCCACAAACCAGACATGGATCCACCAGTGGTCATTGCATGTGTGTTCTTTCCACAAACCACATATGGATCAACCAGAGTCATTGCATGTGTGTTCTTTCCACAAACCACATATGGATCCATTTGAGTAATTGCATGCTTGTTCTTATACTAAAACCACAAACCAGCACTAGAGTCATTGCATGTGTGTTCTTTTCCACAAACCACACATGCATCCACTAGACTCATTGCATGTGCGTTCTTTTCCAAAAACACATGGATCCACTAGTGGTCATTACATGTGGGTTCTTTCCTGAACCACATGTGGACCCAGAGTCAGTGCATGTGTGTTCTTATACTAAAACTAGCACTAGAGTCATTGCATGTGTGTTCTATCCACAAACCACACATGGATCCACCACTGTCATTGCATGTGTGTTCTTTCCACAAACCACACATAGATCAACAAGTGGTCATTGCATGTGTGTTCTTTCCACAAACCACATGTGGATCAACCAGTGGTCATTGCATGTGTGTTCTTTTCCATAAACCACTTATGGATCCATTACAGTCATTGCATGTGTGTTATTTCCACAAACCAAACATGGATCAACCATTAGAGTCATTGCATGTGTGTTGTTTCCACAAACCACACATGGATCAACCACTAGAGTCATTGCATGTGTGTTATTTCCACAAACCACACATGGATCAACCACTAGAATCATTGCATGTGTGTTGTTTCCACAAACCACAGATGGATCAACCACTAGAGTCATTGCATTAGTGTTCTTTCCACAAACCACACATGGATCAACAAGTGGTCATTGCATGTGTGTTCTTTCCACAAACCACATGTGGA
This sequence comes from Avena insularis, assembly GCA_023614405.1. Taxonomy (NCBI): domain Eukaryota; kingdom Viridiplantae; phylum Streptophyta; class Magnoliopsida; order Poales; family Poaceae; genus Avena; species Avena insularis. Next base: position 408,798,134 of record CM042684.1, on the reverse strand, counting down.
TCAACCAGTGGTCATTGTATGTGTGTTATTTCCACAAACCACACATGGATCAACCACTAGAGTCATTGCATGTGTGTTGTTTCCACAAACCACACATGGATCAACCACTAGAGTCATTGCATGTGTGTTCTTTCCACAAACCACACATGGATCAACAAGTGGTCATTGCATGTGCGTTCTTTCCACAAACCACATATGGCTCAACCAGTGATCATTGCATGTGTGTTCTTTTCCATAAACCACACATGGATCAACCACTAGAGTCGTTGCATGTGTGTTGTTTCCACAAACCACACATGGATCAACCACTAGAGTCCTTGCATGTGTGCTCTTTCCACAAACCACACATGAATCAGCCACTAGAGTCATTGCATGTGTGTTATTTCCACAAACCACACATGGATCAACCACTAGAGTCATTGCATGTGTGTTGTTTCCACAAACCACACATGGATCAACCACTAGAGTCATTGCATGTGTGTTATTACCACAAACCACACATGGATCAACCACTAGAGTCATTGCATTTGTGTTTTTTCCTACAAACACACATGGATAAACCACTACAGTCATTGCATGTGTGCTCTTTCCACAAACCACACATGGATCAACCACTAGAGTCATTGCATGTGTGTTATTTCCACAAACCACACATGGATCAACCACTAGAGTCATAGCATGTGTGTTCTTATACTAAAACCAACACTAGAGTCATTGCATGTGTGTTCTATCCACAAACCACACATGGATCCACCACTGTCATTGCATGTGTGTTCTTTCCACAAACAAAACTTGGATCAACAAGTGGTAATTGCATGTGTGTTCTTTCCACAAACCACATATGAATCAACTAGTGGTCATTGCATGTGTGTTGTTTTCCATAAACCACTTATGGATCCATTACAGTCATTGCATGTGTGTTATTTCCACAAACCAGACATGGATCAACCGCTAGAGTCATTGCATGTGTGTTGTTTCCACAAACCACACATGGATCAACCACTAGAGTCATTGCATGTGTGTTATTTCCACAAACTTGGATCAACCACTAGAGTCATTTCATGTGTGTTCTTATACTAAAACCAACACTAGAGTCATTGCATGTGTGTTCTTTTCACAAACCACGCATGGATCCACCGTTGTCATTGCATGTGTGGTCTTTCCACAAACCACACATGGATCAACTAGTGGTTATTACATGTGTGTTCTTTTCCACAAACCAGACATGGATCCACCAGTGGTCATTGCATGTGTGTTCTTTCCACAAACCACATATGGATCAACCAGAGTCATTGCATGTGTGTTCTTTCCACAAACCACATATGGATCCATTTGAGTAATTGCATGCTTGTTCTTATACTAAAACCACAAACCAGCACTAGAGTCATTGCATGTGTGTTCTTTCCACAAAACACACATGCATCCACTAGACTCATTGCATGTGTGTTCTTTTCACAAACAACACATGGATCCACTAGTGGTCATTACATGTGTGTTCTTTCCACTGACCACATGTGGACCCACTAGAGTCATTGCATGTGTGTTCTTATACTAAAACTAGCACTAGAGTCATTGCATGTGTTCTATCCACAAACCACACATGGATCCACCACTGTCATTGCATGTGTGTTCTTTCCACAAACCACACATGGATCAACAAGTGGTCATTGCATGTGTGTTCTTTCCACAAACCACATGTGGATCAACCAGTGGTCATTGCATGTGTGTTCTTTTACATAAACCACTAATGGATCCACTACGGTCATTGCATGTGTGTTATTTCCACAAACCAAAAATGGATCAACCATTAGAGTCATTGCATGTGTTGTTTCCACAAACCACATGGATCAACCACTAGAGTCATTGCATGTGTGTTATTTCCACAAACCACACATGGATCAACCACTAGAATCATTGCATGTGTGTTGTTTCCACAAACCACATGGATCAACCACTAGAGTCATTGCATTAGTGTTCTTTCCACAAACCACACATGGATCAACAAGTGGTCATTGCATGTGTGTTCTTTCCACAAACCACATGTGGATCAACCAGTGGTCATTGTATGTGTGTTATTTCCACAAACCACACATGGATCAACCACTAGAGTCGTTGCATGTGTGTTGTTTCCAAACCACACATGGATCAACCACTAGAGTCATTGCATGTGTGTTCTTTCCACAAACCACACATGGATCAACAAGTGGTCATAGCATTTGTGTTATTTCCACAAACCACATATGGCTTAACCAGTGATCATTGCATGTGTGTTCTATTCCATAAACAACACATGGATCAACCACTAGAGTCGTTGCATGTGTGTTGTTTCCACAAACCACACATGGATCAACCACTAGAGTCCTTGCATGTGTGCTCTTTCCACAAACCACACATGAATCAGCCACTAGAGTCATTGCATGTGTGTTATTTCCACAAACCACACATGGATCAACCACTAGAGTCATTGCATGTGTGTTGTTTCCACAAACCACACATGGATCAACCACTAGAGTCATTGCATGTGTGTTATTACCACAAACCACACATGGATCAACCACTAGAGTCATTGCATGTGTGTTGTTTCCATCAACCACACATGGATAAACCACTACAGTCATTGCATGTGTGCTCTTTCCACAAACCACACATGGATCAACCACTAGAGTCATTGCATGTGTGTTATTTCCACAAACCACACATGGATCAACCACTAGAGTCATAGCATGTGTGTTCTTATACTAAAACCAACACTAGAGTCATTGCATGTGTGTTCTATCCACAAACCACACATGGATCCACCACTGTCATTGCATGTGTGTTCTTTCCACAAACACAACTTGGATCAACAAGTGGTAATTGCATGTGTGTTCTTTCCACAAACCACATATGAATCAACTAGTGGTCATTGCATGTGTGTTGTTTTCCATAAACCACTTATGGATCCATTACAGTCATTGCATGTGTGTTATTTCCACAAACCAGACATGGATCAACCGCTAGAGTCATTGCATGTGTGTTGTTTCCACAAACCACACATGGATCAACCACTAGAGTCATTGCATGTGTGTTATTTCCACAAACTTGGATCAACCACTAGAGTCATTTCATGTGTGTTCTTATACTAAAACCAACACTAGAGTCATTGCATGTGTGTTCTTTTCACAAACCACGCATGGATCCACCACTGTCATTGCATGTGTGTTCTTTCCACAAACCACACACGGATCAACCTGTGGTCATTGCATGTGTGTTCTTTTTCCACAAACCAGACATGGATCTACCAGTGGTCATTGCATGTGTGTTCTTTCCACAAACCACATATGGATCAACCAGAGTCATTGCATGTGTGTTCTTTCCACAAACCACATATGGATCCATTTGAGTAATTGCATGCTTGTTCTTATACTAAAACCACAAACCAGCACTAGAGTCATTGCATGTGTGTTCTTTTCCACAAACCACACATGCATCCACTAGACTCATTGCATGTGCGTTCTTTTCCACAAACAACACATGGATCCACTAGTGGTCATTACATGTGTGTTCTTTCCACAGACCACATGTGGACCCACCAGAGTCATTGCATGTGTGTTCTTATACTAAAACTAGCACTAGAGTCATTGCATGTGTGTTCTATCCACAAACCACACATGGATCCACCACTGTCATTGCATGTGTGTTCTTTCCACAAACCACACATAGATCAACAAGTGGTCATTGCATGTGTGTTCTTTCCACAAACCACATGTGGATCAACCAGTGGTCATTGCATGTGTGTTCTTTTCCATAAACCACTTATGGATCCATTACAGTCATTGCATGTGTGTTATTTCCACAAACCAAACATGGATCAACCATTAGAGTCATTGCATGTGTGTTGTTTCCACAAACCACACATGGATCAACCACTAGAGTCATTGCATGTGTGTTATTTCCACAAACCACACATGGATCAACCACTAGAATCATTGCATGTGTGTTGTTTCTACAAACCACAGATGGATCAACCACTAGAGTCATTGCATTAGTGTTCTTTCCACAAACCACACATGGATCAACAAGTGGTCATTGCATGTGTGTTCTTTCCACAAACCACATGTGGATCAACCAGTGGTCATTGTATGTGTGTTATTTCCACAAACCACACATGGATCAACCACTAGAGTCATTGCATGTGTTGTTTCCACAAACCACACATAGATCAACCACTAGAGTCATTGCATGTGTGTTCTTTCCACAAACCACACATGGATCAACAAGTGGTCATTGCATGTGCCTTCTTTCCACAAACCACATATGGCTCAACCAGTGATCATTGCATGTGTGTTCTTTTCCATAAACCACACATGGATCAACCACTAGAGTCGTTGCATGTGTGTTGTTTCCACAAACCACACATGGATCAACCACTAGAGTCCTTGCATGTGTGCTCTTTCCACAAACCACACATGAATCAACCACTAGAGTCATTGCATGTGTGTTATTTCCACAAACCACACATGGATCAACCACTAGAGTCATTGCATGTGTGTTGTTTCCACAAACCACACATGGATCAACCACTAGAGTCATAGCGTGTGTGTTACCACAAACCACACATGGATCAACCACTAGAGTCATTGCATGTGTGTTGTTTCCATCAACCACACATGGATAAACCACTACAGTCATTGCATGTGTGCTCTTTCCACAAACCACACATGGATCAACCACTAGAGTCATTGCATGTGTGTTATTTCCACAAACCACACATGGATCAACCACTAGAGTCATAGCGTGTGTGTTCTTATACTAAAACCAACACTAGAGTCATTGCATGTGTGTTCTATCCACAAACCACACATGGATCCACCACTGTCATTGCATGTGTGTTCTTTCCACAAACAAAACTTGGATCAACAAGTGGTAATTGCATGTGTGTTCTTTCCACAAACCACATATGAATCAACTAGTGGTCATTGCATGTGTGTTGTTTTCCATAAACCACTTATGGATCCATTACAGTCATTGCATGTGTGTTATTTCCACAAACCAGACATGGATCAACCGCTAGAGTCATTGCATGTGTGTTGTTTCCACAAACCACACATGGATCAACCACTAGAGTCATTGCATGTGTGTTATTTCCACAAACTTGGATCAACCACTAGAGTCATTTCATGTGTGTTCTTATACTAAAACCAACACTAGAGTCATTGCATGTGTGTTCTTTTCACAAACCACTCATGGATCCACCACTGTCATTGCATGTGTGTTCTTTCCACAAACCACACACGGATCAACCTGTGGTTATTGCATGTGTGTTCTTTTTCCACAAACCAGACATGGATCCACCAGTGGTCATTGCATGTGTGTTCTTTCCACAAACCACATATGGATCAACCAGAGTCATTGCATGTGTGTTCTTTCCACAAACCACATATGGATCCATTTGAGTAATTGCATGCTTGTTCTTATACTAAAACCACAAACCAGCACTAGAGTCATTGCATGTGTGTTCTTTTCCACAAACCACACATGCATCCACTAGACTCATTGCATGTGCGTTCTTTTCCACAAACAACACATGGATCCACTAGTGGTCATTACATGTGTGTTCTTTCCTGAACCACATGTGGACCCACAGTCATTGCATGTGTGTTCTTATACTAAAACTAGCACTAGAGTCATTGCATGTGTGTTCTATCCACAAACCACACATGGATCCACCACTGTCATTGCATGTGTGTTCTTTCCACAAACCACACATAGATCAACAAGTGGTCATTGCATGTGTGTTCTTTCCACAAACCACATGTGGATCAACCAGTGGTCATTACATGTGTGTTCTTTTCCATAAACCACTTATGGATCCATTACAGTCATTGCATGTGTGTTATTTCCACAAACCAAACATGGATCAACCATTAGAGTCATTGCATGTGTGTTGTTTCCACAAACCACACATGGATCAACCACTAGAGTCATTGCATGTGTGTTATTTCCACAAACCACACATGGATCAACCACTAGAATCATTGCATGTGTGTTGTTTCCACAAACCACAGATGGATCAACCACTAGAGTCATTGCATTAGTGTTCTTTCCACAAACCACACATGGATCAACAAGTGGTCATTGCATGTGTGTTCTTTCCACAAACCACATGTGGATCAACCAGTGGTCATTGTATGTGTGTTATTTCCACAAACCACACATGGATCAACCACTAGAGTCATTGCATGTGTGTTGTTTCCACAAACCACACATGGATCAACCACTAGAGTCATTGCATGTGTGTTCTTTCCACAAACCACACATGGATCAACCACTAGAGTCATTGCATGTGTGTTATTACCACAAACCACACATGGATCAACCACTAGAGTCATTGCATGTGTGTTCTTTCCACAAACCACACATGGATCAACAAGTGGTCATTGCATGTGCGTTCTTTCCACAAACCACATATGGCTCAACCAGTGATCATTGCATGTGTGTTCTTTTCCATAAACCACACATGGATCAACCACTAGAGTCGTTGCATGTGTGTTGTTTCCACAAACCACACATGGATCAACCACTAGAGTCCTTGCATGTGTGCTCTTTCCACAAACCACACATGGATCAACCACTAGAGTCATTGCATGTGTGTTATTTCCACAAACCACACATGGATCAACCACTAGAGTCATAGCATGTGCGTTCTTATACTAAAACCAACACTAGAGTCATTGCATGTGTGTTCTATCCACAAACCACACATGGATCCACCACTGTCATTGCATGTGTGTTCTTTCCACAAACAAAACATGGATCAACAAGTGGTAATTGCATGTTTGTTATTTCCACAAACCACACATGGATCAACCACTAGAGTCATAGCATGTGTGTTCTTATACTAAAACCAACAATAGAGTCATTGCATGTGTGTTCTATCCACAAACCACACATGGATCCACCACTGTCATTGCATGTGTGTTCTTTTCACAAACCACACGTGGATCAACAAGTGGTCATTGCATGTGTGTTCTTTCCACAAACCACAAATGGATCAACCAGTGGTCATTGCGTGTGTGTTCTTTTCCATAAACCACTTATGGATCCATTACAGTCATTGCATGTGTGTTATTTGCACAAACCAGACATGGATCACCCACTAGAGTCATTGCATGTGTGTTGTTTCCACAAACCACACATGGATCAACCACTAGAGTCATTGCATGTGTGTTATTTCCACAAACCACACATGGATCAACCACTAGAGTCATTGCATGTGTGTTCTTATACTAAAACCAACACTAGAGTCATTACATGTGTGTTCTTTTCACAAACCACACATGGATCCACCACTGTCATTGCATGTGTGTTCTTTCCACAAACCACACATGGATCAACCTGTGGTCATTGCATGTGTGTTCTTTTCCAAAAACCACACATGGATCCACCAGTGGTCATTGCATGTGTGTTCTTTCCACAAACCACACATGGATCAACCAGAGTCATTGCATGTGTGTTCTTTCCACAAACCACATATGGATCCATTTGAGTAATTGCATGTTTGTTCTTATACTAAAACCACAAACCAGCACTAGAGTCATTGCATGCGTGTTCTTTTCCACAAACCACACATGCATCCACTAGACTCATTGCATGTGCGTTCTTTTCCACAAACAACACATGGATCCACTAGTGGTCATTACATGTGTGTTCTTTCCACAGACCACATGTGGACCCACCAGAGTCATTGCATGTGTGTTCTTATACTAAAACTAGCACTAGAGTCATTGCATGTGTGTTCTATCCACAAACCACACATGGATCCACCACTGTCATTGCATGTGTGTTCTTTCCACAAACCACACATAGATCAACAAGTGGTCATTGCATGTGTGTTCTTTCCACAAACCACATGTGGATCAACCAGTGGTCATTACATGTGTGTTCTTTTCCATAAACCACTTATGGATCCATTACAGTCATTGCATGTGTGTTATTTCCACAAACCAAACATGGATCAACCATTAGAGTCATTGCATGTGTGTTGTTTCCACAAACCACACATGGATCAACCACTAGAGTCATTGCATGTGTGTTATTTCCACAAACCACACATGGATCAACCACTAGAATCATTGCATGTGTGTTGTTTCCACAAACCACAGATGGATCAACCACTAGAGTCATTGCATGTGTGTTCTTTTCCACAAACCACACATTGATCCACTAGACTCATTGCATGTGTGTTCTTTTCCACAAACAACACATGGATCCACCAGTGGTCATTGCATGTGTGTTATTTGCAAACCACATGTGGACCCACCAGTCATTGCATGTGTGTTCTTATACTAAAACTAGCACTAGATTCATTGCATGTGTTTTCTATCCACAAACCACACATGGATCCACCACTGTCATTGCATGTGTGTTCTTTCCACAAACCACACATGGATCAACAAGTGGTCATTGCATGTGTGTTCTTTCCATAAACTACATGTGGATCAACCAGTGGTCATTACATGTGTGTTCTTTTCCATAAACCACTTATGGATCCATTACAGTCATTGCATGTGTGTTATTTCCACAAACCACACATGGATCAACCACTAGAGTCATTGCATGTGTGTTGTTTCCACAAACCACACATGGATCAACCACTAGAGTCATTGCATGTGTGTTATTACCACAAACCACACATGGATCAACCACTGGAGTCATTGCATGTGTGTTGTTTCCATCAACCACACATGGATCAACCACTACAGTCATTGCATGTGTGCTCTTTCCACAAACCACACATGGATCAACCACTAGAGTCATTGCATGTGTTATTTCCACAAACCACACATGGATCAACCACTAGAGTCATAGCATGTGTGTTCTTATACTAAAACCAACACTAGAGTCATTTCATGTGTGTTCTATCCACAAACCACACATGGATCCACCACTGTCATTGCATGTGTGTTGTTTCCACAAACAAAACTTGGATCAACAAGTGGTAATTGCATGTGTGTTCTTTCTAGAAGCCACATATGAATCAACTAGTGGTCATTGCATGTGTGTTGTTTTCCATAAACCACTTATGGATCCATTACAGTCATTGCATGTGTGTTATTTCCACAAACCAGACATGGATCAACCGCTAGAGTCATTGCATGTGTGTTGTTTCCACAAACCACACATGGATCAACCACTAGAGTCATTGCATGTGTGTTATTTCCACAAACTTGGATCAACCACTAGAGTCATTGCATGTGTGTTCTTATACTAAAACCAACACTAGAGTCATTGCATGTGTGTTCTTTTCACAAACCACGCATGGATCCACCACTGTCATTGCATGTGTGTTCTTTCCACAAACCACACACGGATCAACCTGTGGTCATTGCATGTGTGTTCTTTTTCCACAAACCAGACATGGTTCCACCAGTGGTCATTGCATGTGTGTTCTTTCCACAAACCACATATGGATCAACCAGAGTCATTGCATGTGTGTTCTTTCCACAAACCACATATGGATCCATTTGAGTAATTGCATGTTTGTTCTTATACTAAAACCACAAACCAGCACTAGAGTCATTGCATGTGTGTTCTTTTCCACAAACCACACATGCATCCACTAGACTCATTGCATGTGCGTTCTTTTCCACAAACAACACATGGATCCACTAGTGGTCATTACATGTGTGTTCTTTCCACAGACCACATGTGGACCCACCAGAGTCATTGCATGTGTGTTCTTATACTAAAACTAGCACTAGAGTCATTGCATGTGTGTTCTATCCACAAACCACACATGGATCCACCACTGTCATTGCATGTGTGTTCTTTCCACAAACCACACATAGATCAACAAGTGGTCATTGCATGTGTGTTCTTTCCACAAACCACATGTGGATCAACCAGTGGTCATTGCATGTGTGTTCTTTTCCATAAACCACTTATGGATCCATTACAGTCATTGCATGTGTGTTATTTCCACAAACCAAACATGGATCAACCATTAGAGTCATTGCATGTGTGTTGTTTCCACAAACCACACATGGATCAACCACTAGAGTCATTGCATGTGTGTTATTTCCACAAACCACACATGGATCAACCACTAGAATCATTGCATGTGTGTTGTTTCCACAAACCACAGATGGATCAACCACTAGAGTCATTGCATTAGTGTTCTTTCCACAAACCACACATGGATCAACAAGTGGTCATTGCATGTGTGTTCTTTCCACAAACCACATGTGGATCAACCAGTGGTCATTGTATGTGTGTTATTTCCACAAACCACACATGGATCAACCACTAGAGTCGTTGCATGTGTGTTGTTTCCACAAACCACACATAGATCAACCACTAGAGTCATTGCATGTGTGTTCTTTCCACAAACCACACATGGATCAACAAGTGGTCATTGCATGTGTGGTCTTTCCACAAACCACATATGGCTCAACCAGTGATCATTGCATGTGTGTTCTTTTCCATAAACCACACATGGATCAACCACTAGAGTCGTTGCATGTGTGTTGTTTCCACAAACCACACATGGATCAAACACTAGAGTCCTTGCATGTGTGCTCTTTCCACAAACCACACATGAATCAACCACTAGAGTCATTGCATGTGTGTTATTTCCACAAACCACACATGGATCAACCACTAGAGTCATTGCATGTGTGTTGTTTCCACAAACCACACATGGATCAACCACTAGAGTCATTGCATGTGTGTTATTACCACAAACCACACATGGATCAACCACTAGAGTCATTGCATGTGTGTTGTTTCCATCAACCACACATGGATAAACCACTACAGTCATTGCATGTGTGCTCTTTCCAAAAACCACACATGGATCAACCACTAGAGTCATTGCATGTGTGTTATTTCCACAAACCACACATGGATCAACCACTAGAGTCATTGCATGTGTGTTCTTATACTAAAACCAACACTAGAGTCATTACATGTGTGTTCTTTTCACAAACCACACATGGATCCACCACTGTCATTGCATGTGTGTTCTTTCCACAAACCACACATGGATCAACCTGTGGTCATTGCATGTGTGTTCTTTTCCAAAAACCACACATGGATCCACCAGTGGTCATTGCATGTGTGTTCTTTCCACAAACCACACATGGATCAACCAGAGTCATTGCATGTGTGTTCTTTCCACAAACCACATATGGATCCATTTGAGTAATTGCATGTTTGTTCTTATACTAAAACCACAAACCAGCACTAGAGTCATTGCATGCGTGTTCTTTTCCACAAACCACACATGCATCCACTAGACTCATTGCATGTGCGTTCTTTTCCACAAACAACACATGGATCCACTAGTGGTCATTACATGTGTGTTCTTTCCACAGACCACATGTGGACCCACCAGAGTCATTGCATGTGTGTTCTTATACTAAAACTAGCACTAGAGTCATTGCATGTGTGTTCTATCCACAAACCACACATGGATCCAACACTGTCATTGCATGTGTGTTCTTTCCACAAACCACACATAGATCAACAAGTGGTCATTGCATGTGTGTTCTTTCCACAAACCACATGTGGATCAACCAGTGGTCATTACATGTGTGTTCTTTTCCATAAACCACTTATGGATCCATTACAGTCATTGCATGTGTGTTATTTCCACAAACCAAACATGGATCAACCATTAGAGTCATTGCATGTGTGTTGTTTCCACAAACCACACATGGATCAACCACTAGAGTCATTGCATGTGTGTTATTTCCACAAACCACACATGGATCAACCACTAGAATCATTGCATGTGTGTTGTTTCCACAAACCACAGATGGATCAACCACTAGAGTCATTGCATGTGTGTTCTTTTCCACAAACCACACATTGATCCACTAGACTCATTGCATGTGTGTTCTTTTCCACAAACAACACATGGATCCACCAGTGGTCATTGCATGTGTGTTATTTGCACAGACCACATGTGGACCCACCACAGTCATTGCATGTGTGTTCTTATACTAAAACTAGCACTAGATTCATTGCATGTGTTTTCTATCCACAAACCACACATGGATCCACCACTGTCATTGCATGTGTGTTCTTTCCACAAACCACACATGGATCAACAAGTGGTCATTGCATGTGTGTTCTTTCCATAAACTACATGTGGATCAACCAGTGGTCATTACATGTGTGTTCTTTTCCATAAACCACTTATGGATCCATTACAGTCATTGCATGTGTGTTATTTCCACACACCAACCATCGATCAACCACTAGAGTCATTGCATGTGTGTTGTTTCCACAAACCACACATGGATCAACCACTAGAGTCATTGCATGTGTTATTACCACAAACCACAGATGGATCAACCACTGGAGTCATTGCATGTGTGTTGTTTCCATCAACCACACATGGATCAACCACTACAGTCATTGCATGTGTGTCTTTCCACAAACCACATGGATCAACCACTAGAGTCATTGCATGTGTGTTATTTCCACAAACCACACATGGATCAACCACTAGAGTCATAGCATGTGTGTTCTTATACTAAAACCAACACTAGAGTCATTTCATGTGTGTTCTATCCACAAACCACACATGGATCCACCACTGTCATTGCATGTGTGTTGTTTCCACAAACAAAACTTGGATCAACAAGTGGTAATTGAATGTGTGTTCTTTATAGAAGCCATATGAATCAACTAGTGGTCATTGCATGTGTGTTGTTTTCCATAAACCACTTATGGATCCATTACAGTCATTGCATGTGTGTTATTTCCACAAACCAGACATGGATCAACCGCTAGAGTCATTGCATGTGTGTTGTTTCCACAAACCACACATGGATCAACCACTAGAGTCATTGCATGTGTGTTATTTCCACAAACTTGGATCAACCACTAGAGTCATTGCATGTGTGTTCTTATACTAAAACCAACACTAGAGTCATTGCATGTGTGTTCTTTTCACAAACCACGCATGGATCCACCACTGTCATTGCATGTGTGTTCTTTCCACAAACCACACACGGATCAACCTGTGGTCATTGCATGTGTGTTCTTTTTCCACAAACCAGACATGGTTCCACCAGTGGTCATTGCATGTGTGTTCTTTCCACAAACCACATATGGATCAACCAGAGTCATTGCATGTGTGTTCTTTCCACAAACCACTTATGGATCCATTTGAGTAATTGCATGTTTGTTCTTATACTAAAACCACAAACCAGCACTAGAGTCATTGCATGTGTGTTCTTTTCCACAAACCACACATGCATCCACTAGCCTCATTGCATGTGCGTTCTTTTCCACAAACAACACATGGATCCACTAGTGGTCATTACATGTGTGTTCTTTCCACAGACCACATGTGGACCCACCAGAGTCATTGCATGTGTGTTCTTATACTAAAACTAGCACTAGAGTCATTGCATGTGTGTTCTATCCACAAACCACACATGGATCCACCACTGTCATTGCATGTGTGTTCTTTCCACAAACCACACATAGATCAACAAGTGGTCATTGCATGTGTGTTCTTTCCACAAACCACATGTGGATCAACCAGTGGTCATTGCATGTGTGTTCTTTTCCATAAACCACTTATGGATCCATTACAGTCATTGCATGTGTGTTATTTCCACAAACCAAACATGGATCAACCATTAGAGTCATTGCATGTGTGTTGTTTCCACAAACCACACATGGATCAACCACTAGAGTCATTGCATGTGTGTTATTTCCACAAACAAACATGGATCAACCACTAGAATCATTGCATGTGTGTTGTTTCCACAAACCACAGATGGATCAACCACTAGAGTCATTGCATTAGTGTTCTTTCCACAAACCACACATGGATCAACAAGTGGTCATTGCATGTGTGTTCTTTCCACAAACCACATGTGGATCAACCAGTGGTCATTGTATGTGTGTTATTTCCACAAACCACACATGGATCAACCACTAGAGTCGTTGCATGTGTGTTGTTTCCACAAACCACACATAGATCAACCACTAGAGTCATTGCATGTGTGTTCTTTCCACAAACCACACATGGATCAACAAGTGGTCATTGCATGTGTGGTCTTTCCACAAACCACATATGGCTCAACCAGTGATCATTGCATGTGTGTTCTTTTCCATAAACCACACATGGATCAACCACTAGAGTCGTTGCATGTGTGTTGTTTCCACAAACCACACATGGATCAAACACTAGAGTCCTTGCATGTGTGCTCTTTCCACAAACCACACATGAATCAACCACTAGAGTCATTGCATGTGTGTTATTTCCACAAACCACACATGGATCAACCACTAGAGTCATTGCATGTGTGTTGTTTCCACAAACCACACATGGATCAACCACTAGAGTCATTGCATGTGTGTTATTACCACAAACCACACATGGATCAACCACTAGAGTCATTGCATGTGTGTTGTTTCCATCAACCACACATGGATAAACCACTAGAGTCATTGCATGTGTGCTCTTTCCACAAACCACACATGGATCAACCACTAGAGTCATTGCATGTGTGTTATTTCCACAAACCACACATGGATCAACCACTAGAGTCATAGCATGTGTGTTCTTATACTAAAACCAACACTAGAGTCATTGCATGTGTGTTCTATCCACAAACCACACATGGATCCACCACTGTCATTGCATGTGTGTTCTTTCCACAAACAAAACTTGGATCAACAAGTGGTAATTGCATGTGTGTTCTTTCCACAAACCACATATGAATCAACTAGTGGTCATTGCATGTGTGTTGTTTTCCATAAACCACTTATGGATCCATTACAGTCATTGCATGTGTGTTATTTCCACAAACCACACATGGATCAACCGCTAGAGTCATTGCATGTGTGTTGTTTCCACAAACCACACATGGATCAATCACTAGAGTCATTGCATGTGTTGTTTCCACAAACTTGGATCAACCACTAGAGTCATTTCATGTGTGTTCTTATACTAAAACCAACACTAGAGTCATTGCATGTGTGTTCTTTTCACAAACCACGCATGGATCCACCACTGTCATTGCATGTGTGTTCTTTCCACAAACCACACACGGATCAACCTGTGGTTATTGCATGTGTGTTCTTTTTCCACAAACCAGACATGGATCCACCAGTGGTCATTGCATGTGTGTTCTTTCCACAAACCACATATGGATCAACCAGAGTCATTGCATGTGTGTTCTTTCCACAAACCACATATGGATCCATTTGAGTAATTGCATGCTTGTTCTTATACTAAAACCACAAACCAGCACTAGAGTCATTGCATGTGTTCTTTTCACAAACCACATGCATCCACTAGACTCTTTGCTTTTGTGTTATTTTACACAAAAAAAACATGGTTTCACTAGTGGTCATTACATGTGTGTTCTTTCCACAGACCACATGTGGACCCACCAGAGTCATTGCATGTGTGTTCTTATAATAAAACTAGCACTAGAGTCATTGCATGTGTGTTCTATCCACAAACCACACATGGATCCACCACTGTCATTGCATGTGTGTTCTTTCCACAAACCACACATAGATCAACAAGTGGTCATTGCATGTGTGTTCTTTCCACAAACCACATGTGGATCAACCAGTGGTCATTGCATGTGTGTTATTTCCACAAACCAAACATGGATCAACCACTAGACTGATTGCATGTGTGTTATTCCACAAACCACACATGGATCAACCACTAGAGTAATTGCATGTGTGTTATTTCCACAAACCACAGATGGATAAACCACTAGAGTCATTGCATTAGTGTTCTTTCCACAAACCACACATGGATCAACAAGTGGTCATTGCATGTGTGTTCTTTCCACAAACCACATGTGGATCAACCAGTGGTCATTGTATGTGTGTTATTTCCACAAACCACACATGGATCAACCACTAGAGTCATTGCATGTGTGTTGTTTCCACAAACCACACATGGATCAACCACTAGAGTCATTGCATGTGTGTTCTTTCCACAAACCACACATGGATCAACAAGTGGTCATTGCATGTGCATTCTTTCCACAAACCACATATGGCTCAACCAGTGATCATTGCATGTGTGTTCTTTTCCATAAACCACACATGGATCAACCACTAGAGTCGTTGCATGTGTGTTGTTTCCACAAACCACACATGGATCAACCACTAGAGTCCTTGCATGTGTGCTCTTTCCACAAACCACACATGAATCAACCACTAGAGTCATTGCATGTGTGTTATTTCCACAAACCACACATGGATCAACCACTAGAGTCATAGCATGTGCGTTCTTATACTAAAACCAACACTAGAATCATTGCATGTGTGTTCTATCCACAAACCACACATGGATCCACCACTGTCATTGCATGTGTGTTCTTTCCACAAACAAAACATGGATCAACAAGTGGTAATTGCATGTTTGTTATTTCCACAAACCACACATGGATCAACCACTAGAGTCATAGCATGTGCGTTCTTATACTAAAACCAACAATAGAGTCATTGCATGTGTGTTCTATCCACAAACCACACATGGATCCACCACTGTCATTGCATGTGTGTTCTTTTCACAAACCACACATGGATCAACAAGTGGTCATTGCATGTGTGTTCTTTCCACAAACCACATATGGATCAACCAGTGGTCATTGCGTGTGTGTTCTTTTCCATAAACCACTTATGGATCCATTACAGTCATTGCATGTGTGTTATTTGCACAAACCAGACATGGATCACCCACTAGAGTCATTGCATGTGTGTTGTTTCCACAAACCACACATGGATCAACCACTAGAGTCATTGCATGTGTGTTATTTCCACAAACCACACATGGATCAACCACTAGAGTCATTGCATGTGTGTTCTTATACTAAAACCAACACTAGAGTCATTACATGTGTGTTCTTTTCACAAACCACACATGGATCCACCACTGTCATTGCATGTGTGTTCTTTCCACAAACCACACATGGATCAACCTGTGGTCATTGCATGTGTGTTCTTTTCCAAAAACCACACATGGATCCACCAGTGGTCATTGCATGTGTGTTCTTTCCACAAACCACACATGGATCAACCAGAGTCATTGCATGTGTGTTCTTTCCACAAACCACATATGGATCCATTTGAGTAATTGCATGTTTGTTCTTATACTAAAACCACAAACCAGCACTAGAGTCATTGCATGCGTGTTCTTTTCCACAAACCACACATTGATCCACTAGACTCATTGCATGTGTGTTCTTTTCCACAAACAACACATGGATCCACCAGTGGTCATTGCATGTGTGTTATTTGCACAGACCACATGTGGACCCACCACAGTCATTGCATGTGTGTTCTTATACTAAAACTAGCACTAGATTCATTGCATGTGTTTTCTATCCACAAACCACACATGGATCCACCACTGTCATTGCATGTGTGTTCTTTCCACAAACCACACATGGATCAACAAGTGGTCATTGCATGTGTGTTCTTTCCATAAACTACATGTGGATCAACCAGTGGTCATTACATGTGTGTTCTTTTCCATAAACCACTTATGGATCCATTACAGTCATTGCATGTGTGTTATTTCCACAAACCACACATGGATCAACCACTAGAGTCATTGCATGTGTGTTGTTTCCACAAACCACACATGGATCAACCACTAGAGTCATTGCATGTGTGTTATTACCACAAACCACACATGGATCAACCACTGGAGTCATTGCATGTGTGTTGTTTCCATCAACCACACATGGATCAACCACTACAGTCATTGCATGTGTGCTCTTTCCACAAACCACACATGGATCAACCACTAGAGTCATTGCATGTGTTATTTCCACAAACCACACATGGATCAACCACTAGAGTCATAGCATGTGTGTTCTTATACTAAAACCAACACTAGAGTCATTTCATGTGTGTTCTATCCACAAACCACAAATGGATCCACCACTGTCATTGCATGTGTGTTCTTTCCACAAACAAAACTTGGATCAACAAGTGGTAATTGCATGTGTGTTCTTTCCACAAACCACATATGAATCAACTAGTGGTCATTGCATGTGTGTTGTTTTCCATAAACCACTTATGGATCCATTACAGTCATTGCATGTGTGTTATTTCCACAAACCAGACATGGATCAACCGCTAGAGTCATTGCATGTGTGTTGTTTCCACAAACCACACATGGATCAACCACTAGAGTCATTGCATGTGTGTTATTTCCACAAACTTGGATCAACCACTAGAGTCATTGCATGTGTGTTCTTATACTAAAACCAACACTAGAGTCATTGCATGTGTGTTCTTTTCACAAACCACGCATGGATCCACCACTGTCATTGCATGTGTGTTCTTTCCACAAACCACACACGGATCAACCTGTGGTCATTGCATGTGTGTTCTTTTTCCACAAACCAGACATGGTTCCACCAGTGGTCATTGCATGTGTGTTCTTTCCACAAACCACATATGGATCAACCAGAGTCATTGCATGTGTGTTCTTTCCACAAACCACATATGGATCCATTTGAGTAATTGCATGTTTGTTCTTATACTAAAACCACAAACCAGCACTAGAGTCATTGCATGTGTGTTCTTTTCAATAAACCACACATGCATCCACTAGACTCATTGCATGTGCGTTCTTTTCCACAAACAACACATGGATCCAGTAGTGGTCATTACATGTGTGTTCTTTCCACAAACCACATGTGGACCCACCAGAGTCATTGCATGTGTGTTCTTATACTAAAACTAGCACTAGAGTCATTGCATGTGTGTTCTATCCACAAACCACACATGGATCCACCACTGTCATTGCATGTGTGTTCTTTCCACAAACCACACATAGATCAACAAGTGGTCATTGCATGTGTGTTCTTTCCACAAACCACATGTGGATCAACCAGTGGTCATTGCATGTGTGTTCTTTTCCATAAACCACTTATGGATCCATTACAGTCATTGCATGTGTGTTATTTCCACAAACCAAACATGGATCAACCATTAGAGTCATTGCATGTGTGTTGTTTCCACAAACCACACATGGATCAACCACTAGAATCATTGCATGTGTGTTATTTCCACAAACCACACATGGATCAACCACTAGAATCATTGCATGTGTGTTGTTTCCACAAACCACAGATGGATCAACCACTAGAGTCATTGCATTAGTGTTCTTTCCACAAACCACACATGGATCAACAAGTGGTCATTGCATGTGTGTTCTTTCCACAAACCACATGTGGATCAACCAGTGGTCATTGTATGTGTGTTATTTCCACAAACCACACATGGATCAACCACTAGAGTCGTTGCATGTGTGTTGTTTCCACAAACCACACATAGATCAACCACTAGAGTCATTGCATGTGTGTTCTTTCCACAAACCACACATGGATCAACAAGTGGTCATTGCATGTGCGGTCTTTCCACAAACCACATATGGCTCAACCAGTGATCATTGCATGTGTGTTCTTTTCCATAAACCACACATGGATCAACCACTAGAGTCGTTGCATGTGTGTTGTTTCCACAAACCACACATGGATCAACCACTAGAGTCCTTGCATGTGTGCTCTTTCCACAAACCACACATGAATCAACCACTAGAGTCATTGCATGTGTGTTATTTCCACAAACCACACATGGATCAACCACTAGAGTCATTGCATGTGTGTTGTTTCCACAAACCACACATGGATCAACCACTAGAGTCATTGCATGTGTGTTATTACCACAAACCACACATGGATCAACCACTAGAGTCATTGCATGTGTGTTGTTTCCATCAACCACACATGGATAAACCACTACAGTCATTGCATGTGTGCTCTTTCCACAAACCACACATGGATCAACCACTAGAGTCATTGCATGTGTGTTATTTCCACAAACCACACATGGATCAACCACTAGAGTCATAGCATGTGTGTTCTTATACTAAAACCAACACTAGAGTCATTGCATGTGTGTTCTATCCACAAACCACACATGGATCCACCACTGTCATTGCATGTGTGTTCTTTCCACAAACAAAACTTGGATCAACAAGTGGTAATTGCATGTGTGTTCTTTCCACAAACCACATATGAATCAACTAGTGGTCATTGCATGTGTTGTTTTCCATAAACCACTTATGGATCCATTACAGTCATTGCATGTGTGTTATTTCCACAAACAGACATGGATCAACCGCTAGAGTCATTGCATGTGTGTTGTTTCCACAAACCACACATGGATCAACCACTAGAGTCATTGCATGTGTGTTATTTCCACAAACTTGGATCAACCACTAGAGTCATTTCATGTGTGTTCTTATACTAAAACCAACACTAGAGTCATTGCATGTGTGTTCTTTTCACAAACCACAGATGGATCCACCACAGTCATTGCATGTGTGTTCTTTCCACAAACCACACACGGATCAACCTGTGGTTATTGCATGTGTGTTCTTTTTCCACAAACCAGACATGGATCCACCAGTGGTCATTGCATGTGTGTTCTTTCCACAAACCACATATGGATCAACCAGAGTCATTGCATGTGTGTTCTTTCCACAAACCACATATGGATCCATTTGAGTAATTGCATGCTTGTTCTTATACTAAAACCACAAACCAGCACTAGAGTCATTGCATGTGTGTTCTTTTCCACAAACCACACATGCATCCACTAGACTCATTGCATGTGCGTTCTTTTCCACAAACAACACATGGATCCACTAGTGGTCATTACATGTGTGTTCTTTCCACAGACCACATGTGGACCCACCAGAGTCATTGCATGTGTGTTCTTATACTAAAACTAGCACTAGAGTCATTGCATGTGTGTTCTATCCACAAACCACACATGGATCCACCACTGTCATTGCATGTGTGTTCTTTCCACAAACCACACATAGATCAACAAGTGGTCATTGCATGTGTGTTCTTTCCACAAACCACATGTGGATCAACCAGTGGTCATTACATGTGTGTTCTTTTCCATAAACCACTTATGGATCCATTACAGTCATTGCATGTGTGTTATTTCCACAAACCAAACATGGATCAACCATTAGAGTCATTGCATGTGTGTTGTTTCCACAAACCACACATGGATCAACCACTAGAGTCATTGCATGTGTGTGTTGGAGATATGCCCTAGAGGTAATAATAAATGTAGTTATTATTATATATCTTTGTGTTTATGATAAATGTTTACATTCATGCTATAATAGTATTAACAAGGAAACCATTAATACTTGTGTGATTTGTAAACTTAATTTGAAGTCCCTAGTATGGCCTCTATACTTCACTAGCTTGTTGGTTGATTGATGATGTGGTTTCTTTGTCATGAACATTGAGATGTTATCAACAACAAG
The DNA here is from genome assembly GCA_023614405.1 of Avena insularis. Taxonomy (NCBI): domain Eukaryota; kingdom Viridiplantae; phylum Streptophyta; class Magnoliopsida; order Poales; family Poaceae; genus Avena; species Avena insularis. The sequence goes on along the minus strand of CM042684.1, from coordinate 408,776,788 downwards.
ATCATATCGTTAGGAGAATGATATGGTGGACATACTCCTATAGACAAGCGTAGCATAAAGATCAAGTCATTTCAATAGTTCAATTGCTATATGCTTTCTGATACATAGTAACCTAATTCCTTCGACCATGAGATCATGCATATTGCCTTTACTGGTTGGTTGCTTTGTTGTAATCAAACACCACACCTTAACTGGGTGGCTATAAACGTGGCTTTGGGTGTTCGTAATTTATTGGTTGAAAAACATGGATCAGAGTGGGATTTGTCCATCCACATGACGGATAGATATTCTCTGGGCCCTCTCGGTGAAATGTCATCCAATTAGCTTGCAAGCATGTGACTTGGTCACAAGGGATCACATATCAGGAGCGAGAAAAGAGTACTTATCGATGTGAGGTTGAACTAGGTATGCGAGATACCGACGATCATGACCTCGGATAAGTAACATATCGTGAGACAAAGGGAAATTGGTATCGTATGTAAGTGGTTCATTCGATTGCAAAGTAATCGTAGAAATATGTAGAGCCATATGAATTTCCAGATTCCTCTATTGGTTATTGTTGGAGAAGTGTCTCGATCATGTCGCATAATTCACGAACCGTAGGGAGACACATAAGGATTCGATGTTGTTTGAGTAGTTATGGTATTATGAGAAAGAGACCGAATGTTGTTGAGTCTCGGATGGGATCCGGGATATCACGAGGTGATCCGGAATGGTCAGGAGAATAAGATTCATATAAGGAAAGTCCCATTTGGAGTTGGGGAATGGTTCCGTGTTTTCATCGGGAACATTCTAGAAGGTCCCGGAATGTCCGGCACTCCGGGGAAGGGTACATGAATGTGTCATTGCAAGATGGAATGATTGCATCATGTACTAAGTGTTCTCGCTGTCCAAAATAAAGGGTTTATTTAATTCCTAAATTGGAAAAGTCAAGCGCTTTTGGTCAAACCGATTTTTGGAAAGAGAAGTTGAAACCGACTTGGGGAGAGTCCTCCTCCCCAAGCCGCGGCCAGCCCTAGGCGAGTTGGGGAGGACTCCTCCCTCCTGGCCAGCCCTCCCACCTATAAAGGGAGGCAGGGCCTCCCCTCTAGACACACAAGTTCCTATCCTCTAAACTAGAAACTAGACCTAGACCCGGTTTAGAGCTGTTTTGGTTTAGAGCCTTCTAATTGGTTTAGAGCCCTCTAATTGGTGTGTCTAATTACTAGACCACTAATAGCCTCTCTCATAAGCTCCACCATACTGCACCGGCTTAAGGCGAAGCCTGCGGGATCTCCCTCTACCTCCCGGTACCACGCCGTTGTCTTTGCGAATCGCGAGGAGAGTGCTACAACCTCCATTTTCTTTGGAACAAGGAGAGGAAGGTCTTCGTCAGTACCGAACGTGTGACCGATTGCGGGGCGCTGCTTGAGCAGCCTTGGAAGGATCGTCTGCGATCTTGAGATCGGAAAGAGTACGACTACATCACCCACGAGAATCTGCTCTCGTTAAACACTTTGGAATCTTAGAGGGTGAGTTATTCCATCGACTCGTTGCTACAATATAGTAGATAGATCTTGGCTTGTTTGTTTGTATGCGATAGAAAATTTTAGTTTTCCATGATACGAACCCCTACGATGGTATCGAGCCGTGTCTATATGTAGATCTGTTGCCTGAGTAGAACACAATGGTCATTGTGGGCGTTGATGCTTTATTGTAGATTGCTTTTGTGTACTTTGCATCTTGCGGTATGTTGGGATGAAGCGTCCCGGGCTAACCTTACATGACATCGTTCATGAGACTTGCTCCACGCTTGACATGCATCTCTTATTGAATATGTGGCTTTGCGGGTGAATGTTTCTCCTAGCATAGTTAAGATCCACTTTACAACGGGTTATCTACAATGCTAGTATCAATGTTGTGGTTCTTGTTCGTAAGTTAGAACGACACTTATGGATAGCCCGAAACCACTTAAAATATGCAAAGAAAGTAGAAGCGTCTAACTTTGTTTTGCGGGGTGTCTTGATGATGTGATATGGCCATGATTGTGATTATATTTGATGTATGCAATGTTCCTTATTGTAAGTTGGCAACGGCGGGAAGCCATATGGTTGTCTTTAATTTCTGTTAAGACCAAGTGTCTATTCAAAATAGTTGTAATAGTTGAAGCTGGTGGGCGACAACCATGAAGAAGCGTCATTGACCTTGATGCTATGCGGAGATGATGGAGATCATGTTCGTGCTTGAAGATGGAGATCGGAAGCACAAAGAAGAAAGGCCATATCATATCACATATTATGAATTGCATGTGATGTTAATCCTTTATGCATCTTGTATTGCTTAGTAGGCAGCGGTAGCATTATAAGATGATCCCTCATGCACATAAATTTCAAGTTCTAAAGTGTTCACCCTTAGTATGCACCGTTGCCAAAGCTTGCTGCTTGAAGCACCACGTGATGATCGGGTGTCTTTGATTCATGGTGACTACAACGTAAGCAAGCCAGATTTGCTTATGCGGAAGCTAAGGTTTGTCTTGAGCCTAGCATGTATGCACATGGCCTCGAGAACACGGATCGCCGAAAGGCAAAGCATGAATCATATAGTAGATATGATGAACATGATGATTGTTCGCCATTGAAACTATATCAACTCTCGTGATGATCGGTGTTGATGTAGTGGATTTGGTTCGTGTGATCACTAAAACAATGTGAGGGATGTTGTTTTGGTGGGAGTTCACCTAGTTTAATTTCATTAATTATTTTGAACTCAATTTGTCATAAACTTAGTCTAAACTATTGCAAATATGTTGTAGATCAATGGCAGCCCTACCATCAATTTTAATGCGTTCCTAGAAAGAAAAGTTGAAAAACAATGGAAGCAACTTCATGGATTGGTTCCGCAATTTGAGGATTGTCCTCACAGTGGTAATTTGACCTATGTCTTGGATGCACCGCTAGGTGACCCACTGCAGGTGATGCTACCGATGAAGTAAAGAATGTTTACCTCGCTCGGAAGAATCAGTACTCCATAGTTCGATGTGCTATCTTGTATGGTTTAGAATCGGAGCTTCAGAAAAGGTTTGAAGAGTCAGACCCATATGATATTGTCGAGGATCTCAAATTAATCTTTGAGACTCATGCGGCAATTGAAAGTTATGAAGCTTCTGAAAAGTTCTTTAACTGCAAGATGGAAGAGGGTAGCTCGTCGGTGAGCATGTGCTTAAGATGCAGGCGCAAATAAACTTCAAAGTTTGGGTATAGTGATTCCTAATACTTTGGGGTTTACCGCATCCTCAATCACTACCACCAAGTTACAAGAACTTTGTGATGAACTACAACATGCGAACATGAACAAAGAGTTGCGAACTATTTGCTATGTTAAAAACTGCGAAGTGGAGATCAAGAAAGAGCACCAAGTGTTGATGGTCAATAAGACCACCAAATTCAAGAAAGGCAAGTCTAAGCGGAAGGGACACTTCAAGAAGGGTGGTAAGAAAGTTACCATACCGACGAAGAGGACCAAGGCTGGACCCAAACCTGGCGAGTGCTTTTCGCAAGGGAGAAGGTCCTTTGGGCGGAATTGCCCAAAGTACTTGGCGATTTGAAGAGCAACATCAAGAAGAAAGGTATATCGATATACATGTTATTGATGTGTATCTCACTAGTATTCGTAGTAGTGCAGGTATTTGATCTTTGGTTCGGTTGCTCATATTTGTAACTCAAGCAGAGCTGAATAAACGGAAGCTAGTAAAGAACGAGGTGACGATGCGCGTGGGAAGCGGATCAAAGGTTGATGTGATCGCGATTGGCACACTACCTCTTCATCTACCATCGGGATTAGTTTTATACTTAAATAATTGTTATTTGGTGCTGCGTTGAGCATGAACATTATATCGGGATCTTGTTTATTGCGAGACAGTTACTTGTTTAAATCCGAGAATAATGGTTGTTCGATTTATATGAGTAATGTGTTTTATGCACATGCACCTTTGATAGATGGTCTATTCATAATGAATCTCGATAGTAGAAATACATATTAATAACATTGAGGCTAAACGTTTGAAATCAAGCGATAATTTGACCTATATGTGGCCTCGTCGTCTTGGTCACATTGGAGTGAAGCGTATGAAGAAACTCCATTCGATGGACTTCTTGAATCACTTGATTTTGAATCACTTGAAAGATCTGAAGCATGTCGATGGGTAAAATGACTAAGACTCCATTTTACGGTATGATGGAGCGAGCCAGACTTATTGGAAATCATACATACCGATGTGTGTGGTCCAATGAGTGTAGCATCATGTGATGGTTATCGTTATGTTCTTACCTTCACGGATGACTTGAGTAGATATGGGTATATCTATTTCATGAAACATAAGTCCGAAACTTTCGAGAAGTTTAAGGAGTTTCAAAGTGAGGTAGAGAATCAACGTAACAAGAAGATTAAATTTCTACGTTCGATCGTGGAGGTGAATATCTAAGTTCTGAGTTTGGCGAGCATTTGAAGAAATGTGGAATACTTTCGCGATTGACACCGGGAACACCACAGAATAATGGTGTGTCTGAGCGTCGAATCGAACTCTCTTAGATATGGTTCGTTCTATGATGTCACTTACAGATTTGCCACTATCATTTTGGGGTTATGCATTAGAAACAGCGCATTCACTTTAAATAGGGCACCGTCTAAATCCGTTGAAACGACCGTATGAATTATGGTTTGGGAAGAAACCTAAATTGTCGTTCCTTAAAGTTTGGGGATCTGAAGCCTATGTAAAGAAGTTACAAAGGACAAGCTTGAACCCAAAGCGGAAAAATGCGTCTTCATAGGATACCCAAGGAAACTATTGGGTATACCTTCTATCATAGATCCGAAGGCAAAATCTTTGTTGCCAGAATGGATCCTTTCTAGAGAAGGAATTTCTCTCGAAAGAAGTGACTGGAAGGAAAGTAGAACTTCGACGAGGTTGTCGAACCTTCTCTCGAATTGCGAGTAGCGCACCGGAAGAAGTTCTGTGGTGCTGCACCAATAAGAGAGGAAGCTAGTGATGGTGATCATGAAACTTCGTTGAAGTTGCTCTGAGCCTCGGAGGTCAGCGAAATCGTACCACTCCAGTTGGTATGATTCCGTTATGAATGTCATGTTGGTGGACAACACCGATGACCCGAGACATATGAGGAAGCAATGATGAGCCCATTCCAATAAATGGCAAGAAGCCATGAAATCCGAGATTGGATCCATGTCTGAAAACCAAGTATGGACTTTGGTGGACTTAGGATGGCGGAAGGCTGTCGAGAACAAATGGATTTTCAAGAAGAAAGCAGATGCTTGATGGTAATGTTCTGTCTATAAGCTCGACTTGTCGCAAAAGGGTTTCGACAAATTCAAGGAGTTGACTACGATGAGACTTTCTCACGGTAGCGAAGCTAAAATCTGTGAGGATTATGTTAGCAATCGCTGCATATTATGATTATGAGATATGGCGGATGGATGTCAAAACAGCATTCCTCAATGGAGACATTGATGAAGAGTTGTATATGATGCAACCCAAAGGTTTTGTCGATCCTAAAGATGCTAACAAGGTATGCAAACTTCAACGGTCCATCTATGGATTGAAGCAAGCATCCGAAGTTGGAATCAACGTTTTGATAAGGTAATCAAAAGTTTTGGTTTTATACAAACTTATGGAGAAGCTTGTATTTACAAGAAAGTGAGTGGGAGCTCATAGCATTCTTAATACTGTATGTGGATGACATATTGTTGATTGGGAATGATGTAGACCTTCTTAATAGTGTCAAAGAGTATTTGAATAATAGTTTTTCAATGAAGGATCTTGGCGAAGCAGCTTACATATTAGGCATAAAGATTTATAGAGATAGATCGAAACGCCAAAAATCATTGTCACAAAGTACATATTTGGACAAAGATCTAAACAGGATTGGAATGGAATAAAGCAAGAAAGTGTTCTTGCCAATGTTGCTAATATGACCTTGAGTAAAACTCAAAGTCCGACATCGGCAGAAGATAGAGCAAAGATGAGTAAGACTCCCTATGCCTCAGCCATAGGATCTCTAATGTATGCCATGCTATGTACTAGACCCGACATCGCATATCCGTTAGTCTAACTAGCAGATATCAAAGTGATCCGAGTGGATCATTGGACAGATCAAAACATCCTTAAGTACTTGAGAAGAACTAAGGATATGGTTCTTTCTTATGGAGGTGATGAACAGCTCGTTGTTAATGGTTACACCGATGCTAGTTGGAACACCGATCCGGATGATTCTAAATCACAATCTGGATACGTATTTATTTTGAATGGTGCAGCGATTAGCTGGAGGTGCAAAAGCAAAGCGTTGTGGCGAGATCTTCAACTGAATCGGAATACATGGCTGCTTGGAGGCTTCACAAGCGATATGGATGAAAGAGTTCATTACTGAGCTGGGTGTGGTTCCTAGTGCTGGACCCAATGTCTATCTCTTTGTGATAACATGGGCGCCATAGCCAATGCGCAAGAACCAAGGTCACACAAGAAGTGAAGCATATCAAGCTGCGTTTTCACGCTATTCGAGAACATATCCAGGATGGGGATATAAAGATTTGCAAAGTACACACAGATCTGAATGTGGCGGATCCGTTGACTAAACCTCTCCCAAGGGCAAAACATGACCAACACCAAACTGCCATGGGTGTTCGGTATATTACCATGTAATCTAGATTAGATGACTCTAGTGCAAGTGGGAGACTGTTGGAGATATGCCCTAGAGGTAATAATAAATGTAGTTATTATTATATATCTTTGTGTTTATGATAAATGTTTACATTCATGCTATAATAGTATTAACAAGGAAACCATTAATACTTGTGTGATTTGTAAACTTAATTTGAAGTCCCTAGTATGGCCTCTATACTTCACTAGCTTGTTGGTTGATTGATGATGTGGTTTCTTTGTCATGAACATTGAGATGTTATCAACAACAAGATCATATCGTTAGGAGAATGATATGGTGGACATACTCCTATAGACAAGCGTAGCATAAAGATCAAGTCATTTCAATAGTTCAATTGCTATATGCTTTATGATACATAGTAACCTAATTCCTTCGACCATGAGATCATGCATATTGCCTTTCTTTGGATGGATGCTTTGATGTCATCAAACACCACACCGTAACAATTGGCTATAAAAGTGGCATTGGGTGTTGGAAAGTATTGGTTGAAACACATGGATCAAGAGGGGGATTTGTCCATCCACATGACGGATAGATATTCTCTGGGCCCTCTCGGTGAAATGTCATCCAATTAGCTTGCAAGCATGTGACTTGGTCACAAGGGATCACATATCACGGAGCGAGAAAAGAGTACTTATCGACGAGGTTGAACTAGGTATGCAGAGATACCGACGATCATGACCTCGGATAAGTAACATATCGTGAGACAAAGGGAAATTGGTATCGTATGTAAGTGGTTCATTCGATTGCAAAGTAATCGAAATATGTAGAGCCATATGAATTTCAGATTCCTCTATTGGTTATTGTTCTGAGAAGTGTCTCGATCATGTCGCATAATTCACGAACCGTAGGGAGACACATAAGGATTCGATGTTGTTTGAGTAGTTATGGTATTATGAGAAAGAGACGAATGTTGTTGAGTCTCGGATGGGATCCGGATATCACGAGGTGATCCGGAATGGTCGGAGAATAAGATTCATATAAGGAAAGTCCCATTTCGAGTTGGGGAATGGTTAGGTGTTTTCATCGGGAACATTCTAGAAGGTCCCGGAATGTCCGGCACTCGGGGAAGGGTACATGAATGTGTCATTGCAAGATGGAATGATTGCATCATGTACTAAGTGTTCTCGCTGTCCAAAATAAAGGGTTTATTTAATTCCTAAATTGGAAAAGTCAACCGCGGTTTTGATCAAGCCAGCTTTTGGAAGAGGAGAAGTTGAAACCGACTTGGGGAGGAGTCCTCCTCCCAAGCCGTGGCCAGCCCTAGGCCGAGTTGGGGAGGACTCCTCCCTCCCTGGCCAGCCCTCCCACCTATAAAGGGAGGCAGGGCCTCCCCTCTAGACACAAGTTCCTATCCTCTAAACTAGAAACTAGACCTAGACCCGGTTTAGAGCTGTTTTGGTTTAGAGCCTTCTAATGGTTTAGAGCCCTCTAATTGGTGTGTCTAATTACTAGACCACTAATAGCCTCTCTCATAAGCTCCACCATACTGCACCGGCTTAAGGCGAAGCCTGCAGGATCTCCCTCTACCTCGGTACCACGTTGTCTTTTGGAATCGCGAGAGAGTGCTACAACCTCCATTTTCTTTGGAACAAGGAGAGGAAGGTCTTCGTCGAGTACCGAGGCGTGTGACCGATTGCGGGGCGCTCTTGAACGCTGCCGCGGAAGGATCGTCTACGCGATCTTGAGATCGGAAAGAGTACGACTACATCACCCACGAGAATCTGCTCTCGTTAAACACTTTGGAATCTTCGAGGGTGAGTTATTCCATCGACTCGTTGCTACAATCTAGTAGATAGATCTTGGCTTGTTTGTTTGTATGCGATAGAAAATTTTTGTTTTCCATGCTACGAACCCCTACAGTGTGTTATTTCCACAAACCACACATGGATCAACCACTAGAATCATTGCATGTGTGTTGTTTCCACAAACCACAGATGGATCAACCACTAGAGTCATTGCATTAGTGTTCTTTCCACAAACCACACATGGATCAACAAGTGGTCATTGCATGTGTGTTCTTTCCACAAACCACATGTGGATCAACCAGTGGTCATTGTATGTGTGTTATTTCCACAAACCACACATGGATCAACCACTAGAGTCATTGCATGTGTGTTGTTTCCACAAACCACACATGGATCAACCACTAGAGTCATTGCATGTGTGTTCTTTCCACAAACCACACATGGATCAACAAGTGGTCATTGCATGTGCGTTCTTTCCACAAACCACATATGGCTCAACCAGTGATCATTGCATGTGTTTTCTTTTCCATAAACCACACATGGATCAACCACTAGAGTCGTTGCATGTGTATTGTTTCCACAAACCACACATGGATCAACCACTATAGTCCTTGCATATGTGCTCTTTCCACAAACCACACATGAATCAACCACTAGAGTCATTGCATGTGTGTTATTTCCACAAACCACACATGGATCAACCACTAGAGTCATAGCATGTGTTCTTATACTAAAACCAACACTAGAGTCATTGCATGTGTGTTCTATCCACAAACCACACATGGATCCACCACTGTCATTGCATGTGTGTTCTTTCCACAAACAAAACATGGATCAACAAGTGGTAATTGCATGTTTGTTATTTCCACAAACCACACATGGATCAACCACTAGAGTCATAGCATGTGCGTTCTTATACTAAAACCAACAATAGAGTCATTGCATGTGTGTTCTATCCACAAACCACACATGGATCCACCACTGTCATTGCATGTGTGTTCTTTTCACAAACCACATGGATCAACAAGTGGTCATTGCATGTGTGTTCTTTCCACAAACCACATATGGATCAACCAGTGGTCATTTGTGTATTCTTTTCCATAAACCACTTATGGATCCATTACAGTCATTGCATGTGTGTTATTTGCACAAACCAGACATGGATCAACCATTAGAGTCATTGCATGTGTGTTATTTCCACAAACCACACATGGATCAACCACTAGAGTCATTGCATTAATGTTATTTCCACAAACCACACATGGATCAACCACTAGAGTCATTGCATGTGCGTTCTTATACTAAAACCAACACTAGAGTCATTGCATGTGTGTTCTTTTCACAAACCACATGGATCCACCACTGTCATTGCATGTGTGTTCTTTCCACAAACCACACATGGATCAACTGTGGTCATTGCATGTGTGTTCTTTCCAAAACCACACATGGATCCACCAGTGGTCATTGCATGTGTGTTCTTTCCACAAACCACACATGGATCAACCAGAGTCATTGCATGTGTGTTCTTTCCACAAACCACATATGGATCCATTTGAGTAATTGCATGTTTGTTCTTATACTAAAACCACAAACCAGCACTAGAGTCATTGCATGTGTTCTTTTCCACAAACCACACATTGATCCACTAGACTCATTGCATGTGTGTTCTTTTCCACAAACAACACATGGATCCACCAGTGGTCATTGCATGTGTGTTATTTGCACAGACCACATGTGGACCCACCACAGTCATTGCATGTGTGTTCTTATACTAAAACTAGCACTAGATTCATTGCATGTGTTTTCTATCCACAAACCACACATGGATCCACCACTGTCATTGCATGTGTGTTCTTTCCACAAACCACACATGGATCAACAAGTTGTCAATTCATGTGAGTTCTTTACATAAACTACATGTCGATCAACCAGTGGTCATTACATGTGTGTTCTTTTCCATAAACCACTTATGGATCCATTACAGTCATTGCATGTGTTATTTCCACAAACCACACATGGATCAACCACTAGAGTCATTGCATGTGTGTTGTTTCCACAAACCACACATGGATCAACCACTAGAGTCATTGCATGTGTGTTATTACCACAAACCACACATGGATCAACCACTGGAGTCATTGCATGTGTGTTGTTTCCATCAACCACACATGGATCAACCACTAGAGTCATTGCATGTGTGTTCTTTCCACAAACCACACATGGATCAACCACTAGAGTCATTGCATGTGTGTTATTTCCACAAACCACACATGGATCAACCACTAGAGTCATAGCATGTGTGTTCTTATACTAAAACCAACACTAGAGTCATTTCATGTGTGTTCTATCCACAAACCACATGGATCCACCACTGTCATTGCATGTGTGTTGTTTCCACAAACAAAACTTGGATCAACAAGTGGTAATTGCATGTGTGTTCTTTCTAGAAGCCACATATGAATCAACTAGTGGTCATTGCATGTGTGTTGTTTTCCATAAACCACTTATGGATCCATTACAGTCATTGCATGTGTGTTATTTCCACAAACCAGACATGGATCAACCGCTAGAGTCATTGCATGTGTGTTGTTTCCACAAACCACACATGGATCAACCACTAGAGTCATTGCATGTGTGTTATTTCCACAAACTTGGATCAACCACTAGAGTCATTGCATGTGTGTTCTTATACTAAAACCAACACTAGAGTCATTGCATGTGTGTTCTTTTCACAAACCACGCATGGATCCACCACTGTCATTGCATGTGTGTTCTTTCCACAAACCACACACGGATCAACCTGTGGTCATTGCATGTGTGTTCTTTTTCCACAAACCAGACATGGTTCCACCAGTGGTCATTGCATGTGTGTTCTTTCCACAAACCACATATGGATCAACCAGAGTCATTGCATGTGTGTTCTTTCCACAAACCACATATGGATCCATTTGAGTAATTGCATGTTTGTTCTTATACTAAAACCACAAACCAGCACTAGAGTCATTGCATGTGTGTTCTTTTCCACAAACCACACATGCATCCACTAGACTCATTGCATGTGCGTTCTTTTCCACAAACAACACATGGATCCACTAGTGGTCATTACATGTGTGTTCTTTCCACAGACCACATGTGGACCCACCAGAGTCATTGCATGTGTGTTCTTATACTAAAACTAGCACTAGAGTCATTGCATGTGTGTTCTATCCACAAACCACACATGGATCCACCACTGTCATTGCATGTGTGTTCTTTCCACAAACCACACATAGATCAACAAGTGGTCATTGCATGTGTGCTCTTTCCACAAACCACATGTGGATCAACCAGTGGTCATTGCATGTGTGTTCTTTTCCATAAACCACTTATGGATCCATTACAGTCATTGCATGTGTGTTATTTCCACAAACCAAACATGGATCAACCATTAGAGTCATTGCATGTGTGTTGTTTCCACAAACCACACATGGATCAACCACTAGAGTCATTGCATGTGTGTTATTTCCACAAACCACACATGGATCAACCACTAGAATCATTGCATGTGTGTTGTTTCCACAAACCACAGATGGATCAACCACTAGAGTCGTTGCATGTGTGTTGTTTCCACAAACCACACATGGATCAACCACTAGAGTCCTTGCATGTGTGCTCTTTCCACAAACCACACATGAATCAACCACTAGAGTCATTGCATGTGTGTTATTTCCACAAACCACACATGGATCAACCACTAGAGTCATAGCATGTGCGTTCTTATACTAAAACCAACACTAGAGTCATTGCATGTGTGTTCTATCCACAAACCACACATGGATCCACCACTGTCATTGCATGTGTGTTCTTTCCACAAACAAAACATGGATCAACAAGTGGTAATTGCATGTTTGTTATTTCCACAAACCACACATGGATCAACCACTAGAGTCATAGCATGTGCGTTCTTATACTAAAACCAACAATAGAGTCATTGCATGTGTGTTCTATCCACAAACCACACATGGATCCACCACTGTCATTGCATGTGTGTTCTTTTCACAAACCACACATGGATCAACAAGTGGTCATTGCATGTGTTCTTTCCACAAACCACATATGGATCAACCAGTCATTGCATGTGTGTTCTTTTCCATAAACCACTTATGGATCCATTACAGTCATTGCATGTGTGTTATTTGCACAAACCAGACATGGATCACCCACTAGAGTCATTGCATGTGTGTTGTTTCCACAAACCACACATGGATCAACCACTAGAGTCATTGCATGTGTGTTATTTCCACAAACCACACATGGATCAACCACTAGAGTCATTGCATGTGTGTGCTTATACTAAAACCAACACTAGAGTCATTGCATGTGTGTTCTTTTCACAAACCACACATGGATCCACCACTGTCATTGCATGTGTGTTCTTTCCACAAACCACACATGGATCAACCTGTGGTCATTGCACGTGTGTTCTTTTCCACAAACCACACATGGATCCACCAGTGGTCATTGCATGTGTGTTCTTTCCACAAACCACATATGGATCAACCAGAGTCATTCCATGTGCGTTCTTTCCACAAACCACATATGGGTCCATTTGAGTAATTGCATGTTTGTTCTTATACTAAAACCACAAACCAGCACTAGAGTCATTGCATGTGTTCTTTTCCACAAACCACACATGGATCCACTAGACTCATTGCATGTGTGTTATTTCCACAAACCACACATGGATCCACCAGTGGTCATTGCATGTGTGTTATTTGCACAGACCACATGTGGACCCACCACAGTCATTGCATGTGTGTTCTTATACTAAAACTAGCACTAGATTCATTGCATGTGGTTTCTATCCACAAACCACACATGGATCCACCACTGTCATTGCATGTGTTGTTTCCACAAACCACACATGGATCAACAAGTGGTCATTGCATGTGTGTTCTTTCCATAAACTACATGTGGATCAACCAGTGGTCATTACATGTGTGTTCTTTTCCATAAACCACTTATGGATCCATTACAGTCATTGCATGTGTGTTATTTCCACAAACCACACATGGATCAACCACTAGAGTCATTGCATGTGTGTTGTTTCCACAAACCACACATGGATCAACCACTAGAGTCATTGCATGTGTGTTATTACCACAAACCACACATGGATCAACCACTGGAGTCATTGCATGTGTGTTGTTTCCATCAACCACACATGGATCAACAAGTGGTCATTGCATGTGTGCTCTTTCCACAAACCACACATGGATCAACCACTAGAGTCATTGCATGTGTGTTATTTCCACAAACCACACATGGATCAACCACTAGAGTCATAGCATGTGTGTTCTTATACTAAAACCAACACTAGAGTCATTTCATGTGTGTTCTATCCACAAACCACACATGGATCCACTGTCATTGCATGTGTGTTGTTTCCACAAACAAAACTTGGATCAACAAGTGGTAATTGCATGTGTGTTCTTTCTAGAAGCCACATATGAATCAACTAGTGGTCATTGCATGTGTTGTTTTCCATAAACCACTTATGGATCCATTACAGTCATTGCATGTGTGTTATTTCCACAAACCAGACATGGATCAACCGCTAGAGTCATTGCATGTGTGTTGTTTCCACAAACCACACATGGATCAACCACTAGAGTCATTGCATGTGTGTTATTTCCACAAACTTGGATCAACCACTAGAGTCATTGCATGTGTGTTCTTATACTAAAACCAACACTAGAGTCATTGCATGTGTGTTCTTTTCACAAACCACGCATGGATCCACCACTGTCATTGCATGTGTGTTCTTTCCACAAACCACACACGGATCAACCTGTGGTCATTGCATGTGTGTTCTTTTTCCACAAACCAGACATGGTTCCACCAGTGGTCATTGCATGTGTGTTCTTTCCACAAACCACATATGGATCAACCAGAGTCATTGCATGTGTGTTCTTTCCACAAACCACATATGGATCCATTTGAGTAATTGCATGTTTGTTCTTATACTAAAACCACAAACCAGCACTAGAGTCATTGCATGTGTGTTCTTTTCCACAAACCACACATGCATCCACTAGACTCATTGCATGTGCGTTCTTTTCCACAAACAACACATGGATCCACTAGTGGTCATTACATGTGTGTTCTTTCCACAGACCACATGTGGACCCACCAGAGTCATTGCATGTGTGTTCTTATACTAAAACTAGCACTAGAGTCATTGCATGTGTGTTCTATCCACAAACCACACATGGATCCACCACTGTCATTGCATGTGTGTTCTTTCCACAAACCACACATAGATCAACAAGTGGTCATTGCATGTGTGCTCTTTCCACAAACCACATGTGGATCAACCAGTGGTCATTGCATGTGTGTTCTTTTCCATAAACCACTTATGGATCCATTACAGTCATTGCATGTGTGTTATTTCCACAAACCAAACATGGATCAACCATTAGAGTCATTGCATGTGTGTTGTTTCCACAAACCACACATGGATCAACCACTAGAGTCATTGCATGTGTGTTATTTCCACAAACCACACATGGATCAACCACTAGAATCATTGCATGTGTGTTGTTTCCACAAACCACAGATGGATCAACCACTAGAGTCATTGCATGTGTGTTCTTTCCACAAACCACACATGGATCAACAAGTGGTCATTGCATGTGTGTTCTTTCCACAAACCACATGTGGATCAACCAGTGGTCATTGTATGTGTGTTATTTCCACAAACCACACATGGATCAACCACTAGAGTCATTGCATGTGTGTTGTTTCCACAAACCACACATGGATCAACCACTATAGTCATTGCATGTGTGTTCTTTCCACAAACCACACATGGATCAACAAGTGGTCATTGCATGTGCGTTCTTTCCACAAACCACATATGGGTCAACCAGTGATCATTGCATGTGTGTTCTTTTCCATAAACCACACATGGATCAACCACTAGAGTCGTTGCATGTGTGTTGTTACCACAAACCACACATGGATCAACCACTAGAGTCCTTGCATGTGTGCTCTTTCCACAAACCACACATGGATCAACCACTAGAGTCATTGCATGTGTGTTATTTCCACAAACCACACATGGATCAACCACTAGAGTCATAGCATGTGCGTTCTTATACTAAAACCAACACTAGAGTCATTGCATGTGTGTTCTATCCACAAACCACACATGGATCCACGACTGTCATTGCATGTGTGTTCTTTCCACAAACAAAACTTGGATCAACAAGTGGTAATTGCATGTGTGTTATTTCCACAAACCACACATGGATCAACCACTAGAGTCATAGCATGTGCGTTCTTATACTAAAACCAACAATAGAGTCATTGCATGTGTTCTATCCACAAACCACACATGGATCCACCACTGTCATTGCATGTGTGTTCTTTCCACAAACCACACATGGATCAACAAGTGGTCATTGCATGTGTGTTCTTTCCACAAACCACATATGGATCAACCAGTGGTCATTGCGTGTGTGTTCTTTTCCATAAACCACTTATGGATCCATTACAGTCATTGCATGTGTGTTATTTGCACAAACCAGACATGGATCACCCACTAGAGTCATTGCATGTGTGTTGTTTCCACAAACCACACATGGATCAACCACTAGAGTCATTGCATGTGTTATTTCTACAAACCACACATGGATCAACCACTAGAGTCATTGCATGTGTGTTCTTATACTAAAACCAATACTAGAGTCATTACATGTGTGTTCTTTTCACAAACCACACATGGATCCACCACTGTCATTGCATGTGTGTTCTTTCCACAAACCACACATGGATCAACCTGTGGTCATTGCATGTGTGTTCTTTTCCACAAACCACACATGGATCCACCAGTGGTCATTGCATGTGTGTTCTTTCCACAAACCACACATGGATCAACCAGAGTCATTGCATGTGTGTTCTTTCCACAAACCACATATGGATCCATTTGAGTAATTGCATGTTTGTTCTTATACTAAAACCACAAACCAGCACTAGAGTCATTGCATGTGTGTTCTTTTCCACAAACCACACATTGATCCACTAGACTCATTGCATGTGTGTTCTTTTCCACAAACAACACATGGATCCACCAGTGGTCATTGCATGTGTGTTATTTGCACAGACCACATGTGGACCCACCACAGTCATTGCATGTGTGTTCTTATACTAAAACTAGCACTAGATTCATTGCATGTGTTTTCTATCCACAAACCACACATGGATCCACCACTTTCATTGCATGTGTGTTCTTTCCACAAACCACACATAGATCAACAAGTGGTCATTGCATGTGTGTCCTTTCCACAAACCACATGTGGATCAACCAGTGGTCATTGCATGTGTGTTCTTTTCCATAAACCACTTATGGATCCATTACAGTCATTGCATGTGTGTTATTTCCACAAACCAAACATGGATCAACCATTAGAGTCATTGCATGTGTGTTGTTTCCACAAACCACCCATGGATCAACCACTAGAGTCATTGCATGTGTGTTATTTCCACAAACCACACATGGATCAACCACTAGAATCATTGCATGTGTGTTGTTTCCACAAACCACAGATGGATCAACCACTAGAGTCATTGCATTAGTGTTCTTTCCACAAACCCCACATGGATCAACAAGTGGTCATTGCATGTGTGTTCTTTCCACAAACCACATGTGGATCAACCATTGGTCATTGTATGTGTGTTATTTCCACAAACCACACATGGATCAACCACTAGAGTCATTGCATGTGTGTTGTTTCCACAAACCACACATGGATCAACCACTAGAGTCATTGCATGTGTGTTCTTTCCACAAACCACACATGGATCAACAAGTGGTCATTGCATGTGCGTTCTTTCCACAAACCACATATGGCTCAACCAGTGATAATTGCATATGTGTTCTTTTCCATAAACCACACATGGATCAACCACTAGAGTCGTTGCATGTGTATTGTTTCCACAAACCACACATGGATCAACCACTATAGTCCTTGCATATGTGCTCTTTCCACAAACCACACATGAATCAACCACTAGAGTCATTGCATGTGTGTTATTTCCACAAACCACACATGGATCAACCACTAGAGTCATAGCATGTGCGTTCTTATACTAAAACCAACACTAGAGTCATTGCATGTGTGTTCTATCCACAAACCACACATGGATCCACCACTGTCATTGCATGTGTGTTCTTTCCACAAACAAAACATGGATCAACAAGTGGTAATTGCATGTTTGTTATTTCCACAAACCACACATGGATCAACCACTAGAGTCATAGCATGTGCGTTCTTATACTAAAACCAACAATAGAGTCATTGCATGTGTGTTCTATCCACAAACCACACATGGATCCACCACTGTCATTGCATGTGTGTTCTTTTCACAAACCACACATGGATCAACAAGTGGTCATTGCATGTGTGTTCTTTCCACAAACCACATATGGATCAACCAGTGGTCATTGCGTGTGTTCTTTTCCATAAACCACTTATGGATCCATTACAGTCATTGCATGTGTGTTATTTGCACAAACCAGACATGGATCACCCACTAGAGTCATTGCATGTGTGTTGTTTCCACAAACCACACATGGATCAACCACTAGAGTCATTGCATGTGTGTTATTTCCACAAACCACACATGGATCAACCACTAGAGTCATTGCATGTGTGTTCTTATACTAAAACCAACACTAGAGTCATTACATGTGTGTTCTTTTCACAAACCACACATGGATCCACCACTGTCATTGCATGTGTGTTCTTTCCACAAACCACACATGGATCAACCTGTGGTCATTGCATGTGTGTTCTTTCCACAAACCACACATGGATCCACCAGTGGTCATTGCATGTGTGTTCTTTCCACAAACCACACATGGATCAACCAGAGTCATTGCATGTGTGTTCTTTCCACAAACCACATATGGATCCATTTGAGTAATTGCATGTTTGTTCTTATACTAAAACCACAAACCAGCACTAGAGTCATTGCATGTGTGTTCTTTTCCACAAACCACACATTGATCCACTAGACTCATTGCATGTGTGTTCTTTCCAAAAACCACACATGGATCAACCAGAGTCATTGCATGTGTGTTATTTGCACAGACCACATGTGGACCCACCACAGTCATTGCATGTGTGTTCTTATACTAAAACTAGCACTAGATTCATTGCATGTGTTTTCTATCCACAAACCACACATGGATCCACCACTTTCATTGCATGTGTGTTCTTTCCACAAACCACACATAGATCAACAAGTGGTCATTGCATGTGTGTCCTTTACACAAACCACATGTGGATCAACCAGTGGTCATTGCATGTGTGTTCTTTCCATAAACCACTTATGGATCCATTACATTGCATGTGTGTTATTTCCACAAACCAAACATGGATCAACCATTAGAGTCATTGCATGTGTGTTGTTTCCACAAACCACCCATGGATCAACCACTAGAGTCATTGCATGTGTTATTTCCACAAAACACACATGGAGCAACAACTCGAATCATTGCATGTGTGTTATTTCCACAAACCACAGATGGATCAACCACTAGAGTCATTGCATGTGTGTTATTTCCACAAACCACACATGGATCAACCACTAGAGCCATTGCATGTGTGTTATTTCCACAAACCACACATGGATCAACCACTAGAGTCATTTCATGTGTGTTATTATACTAAAACCAACACTAGAGTCATTGCATGTGTGTTCTTTTCACAAACCACACATGGATCCACCACTGTCATTGCATGTGTGTTCTTTCCACAAACCACACATGGATCAACAAGTGGTCATTGCATGTGTGTTCTTTCCACAAACCACAGATGGCTCAACCAGTGATAATTGCTTTTGTGTTCTTTTCCATAAACCACAAATGGATCCATTAGAGTCATTGCATGTGTGTTGTTTCCACAAACCACATGGATCAACCACTATAGTCATTGCATGTGTTGTTTCCACAAACCACACATGGATCAACCACTAGAGTCATTGCATGTGTTATTTCCACAACCACATGGATCAACCACTAGAGTCATAGCATGTGTGTTCTTATACTAAAACCAACACTAGAGTCATTCCATGTGTGTTCTTTTCACAAACCACAAATTGATCCACCACTGTCATTGAAAGAGTGTTATTCCACAAACAAAACATGGATCAACAAGAGTTCATTGCATGTGTGTTCTTTTCCACAAACCACACATGGATCCACCAGTGGTCATTGCATGTGTGTTCTTTCCACAAACCACATATGCATCAACCAGAGTCATTGCATGTGTGTTCTTTCCACAAACCACACATGGATCCATTTGAGTAATTGCATGTATGTTCTTATACTAAAACCACAAACCAGCACTAGAGTCATTGCATGTGTGTTCTTTTCCACAAACCACACATGTATCCACTAGACTCATTGCATATGTGTTCTTTTACACAAACAACTTATGGATCCACCAGTGGTCATTGCAGGTGTTTTCTATTTCCAAACTACATGTGGACCCACTAGAGTCATTGCATGTGTGTTCTTATACCAAAACTAGCACTAGAGTCATTGCATGTGTGTGTTCTATCCACAAACCACACATGGATCCACCACTAAGTCAGTGCATGTGTGTTCTTTCCACAAACCACACATGGATCAACAAGTAGTCATTGCATGTGTTCTTTCCACAAACCACATGTGGATCAACCACTGGTCATTGCATGTGGGTTCTTTTCCACAAAACACACATGGATCCATTACAGTCATTGCATGTGTGTTATTTCCACAAACCACACATGGATCAACCACTAGAGTCATTGCATGTGTGTTATTTCCACAAACCACACATGGATCAACCACTAGAGTCATTGCATGTGTGTTATTTCCACAAACCACACATGGATCAACCACTAGAGTCATTGCATGTGTGTTTCCACAAACCAGATGGATCTACCACTAGAGTCAGTGCATGTGTGTTCTTTACACAAACCACACATGGATCAACAAGTAGTCATTGCATGTGTGTTCTTTCCACAAACCACATGTGGATCAACCACTGGTCATTGCATGTGTGTTATTTCCACAAACCACACATGGATCAACCACTAGAGTCATTGCATGTGTGTTTTCCACAAACCACACATGGATCAACCACTAGAGTCATTGCATGTGTGTTCTTTCCACAAACCACACATGGATCAACAAGTGGTCATTGCATGTGTTCTTTCCACAAACCACATATGGCTCAACCAGTGATCATTGCATATGTGTTCTTTTCCATAAACCACACATGGATCAACCACTAGAGTCGCATGTGTTGTTTCCACAAACCACACATGGATCCACCATACTCATTGCATGTGTGTTCTTTTCCACAAACCACACATGAATCAACCACTAGAGTCATTGCATGTGTGTTATTTCCACAAACCACACATGGATCAACCACTAGAGTCATAGCATGTGTTTTATACTAAAACCAACACTAGAGTCATTGCATGTGTGTTCTATCCACAAACCACACATGGATAAACCACTAGAGTCATTGCATGTGTGTTCTTTCCACAAACAAAACATGGATCAACAAGTGGTAATTGCATGTGTGTTATTTCCACAAACCACACATGGATCAACCACTCGAGTCAGAGCATGGGTGTTCTTAAACTAAAACCAACAATAGAGACATTGCATGTGTGTTCTATCCACAAACCACACATGGATCCACAACACTCATTGCATGTGTGTTCTTTCCACAAACAAAACATGGATCAACTACTGGTCATTGCATGTGTGTTCTTTCCACAAACCACATATGGATCAACTAGTGGTCATTGCGTGTGTTCTTTTCCATAAACCACTTATGGATCCATTACAGTCATTGCATGTGTGTTATTTCCACAAACCAGACATGGATCACCCACTAGAGTCATTGCATGTGTGTTATTTCCACAAACCACACATGGATCAACCACTAGAGTCATTGCATCTGTGTTATTTCCACAAACCACACATGGATCAACCACTAGAGTCATTGCATGTGTGTTCTTATACTAAAACCAACACTAGAGTCATTGCATGTGTGTTCTTTTCACAAACCACACATGGATCCACCACTGTCATTGCATGTGTGTTCTTTCCACAAACCACACATGGATCAACCTGTGGTCATTGCATGTGTGTTCTTTCCACAAACCACACATGGATCCACCAGTGGTCATTGCATGTGTGTTCTTTCCACAAACCACATATGGATCAACCAGAGTCATTGCATGTGTGTTCTTTCCACAAACCACATATGGATCCATTTGAGTAATTGCATGTTTGTTCTTATACTAAAACCACAGACCAGCACTAGAGTCATTGCATGTGTGTTTTTTCCACAAACCACACATGGATCCACTAGACTCATTGCATGTGTGTTCTTTTCCACAAACAACTTATGGATCAACAAGTGGTCATTGCATGTGTGTTATTTCCAGACCACATGTGGACCCACCAGTCATTGCATGTGTGTTCTTATACTAAAACTAGCACTAGAGTCATTGCATGTGTTCTTTCCACATACCACACATGGATCCACCAGTGTCATTGCATGTGTGTTCTTTCCACAAACCACACATGGATCAACAAGTGGTCATTGCATGTGTGTTCTTTCCACAAACCACATGTGGATCAACCAGTGGTCATTGCATGTGTGTTCTTTTCCATAAACCACTTATGGATCCATTACAGTCATTGCATGTGTGTTATTTCCACAAACCACACATGGATCAACC
This sequence comes from Avena insularis, assembly GCA_023614405.1. Classification (NCBI taxonomy): domain Eukaryota; kingdom Viridiplantae; phylum Streptophyta; class Magnoliopsida; order Poales; family Poaceae; genus Avena; species Avena insularis. Next base: position 408,754,536 of record CM042684.1, on the reverse strand, counting down.
ACTAGAGTCATTGCATGTGTGTTATTTCCACAAACCACACATGGATCAACCACTAGAGTCATTGCATGTGTGTTATTTCCACAAACCACAAGGATCAAACACTAGAGTCATTGCATGTGTGTTGTTTCCGTCAACCACACATGGATCAACCACTAGAGTCATTGCATGTGTGTTCTTTCCACAAACCACACATGGATCAACCACTAGAGTCATTGCATGTGTGTTATTTCCACAAACCACACATGGATCAACCACTAGAGTCATAGCATGTGTGTTCTTATACTAAAACCAACACTAGAGTCATTGCATGTGTGTTCTATCCACAAACCACACATGGATCCACCACTGTCATTGCATGTGTGTTCTTTCCACAAACAAAACATGGATCAACAAGTGGTTATTGCATGTGTGTTCTTTCCACAAACCACATATGGATCAACGAGTGGTCATTGCATGTGTGTTCATTTCCATAAACCACTTATGGATCCATTATATTCATTGCATGTTTGTTATTTCCACAAACCACACATGGATCAACCACTAGAGTCATTGCATGTGTGTTATTTCCACAAACCACACATGGATCAACCACTAGAGTCATTGCATGTGTGTTATTTCCACAAACAACATGGATCAACCACTAGAGTCATTGCATGTGTGTTCTTATACTAAAACCAACACTAGAGTCATTGCATGTGTGTTCTTTTCACAAACCACACATGGATCCACCACTGTCATTGCATGTGTGTTCTTTCCACAAACCACACATGGATCAACAAGTGGTCATTGCATGTGTGTTCTTTCCACAAACCACTTATGGATCCACCAGTGTTCATTGCATGTGTGTTCTTTCCACAAACCACATATGGATCCATTAGAGTCATTGCATGTGTTCTTTCCACAAACCACATGGATCCCATTAGAGTCATTGCATGTGTTCTTTCCACAAACCACACATGGATCAAGCACTAGAGTCATTGCATGTGTGTTCTTTCCACAACACATGGATCCACTAGACTCATTGCATGTGTGTTCTTATACAAAAACCATGGACACTAGAGTCATTGCATGTGTGTTCTTTTCACAAACCACACATGGATCCACCACTGTCATTGCATGTGTGTTCTTTCCACAAACCACATGGATCAACCAGTGGTCATTGCATGTGTGTTCTTTCCCGCAACCACACAAGGATCCACCAGTTGTCATTGCATGTGTGTTCTATCCACAAATCACTCATGGATCAACCCCTGTCAGGGCATGTGTGTTCTTTCCACTATCCTCTTACGGATCAATTAGAGTCATTGCATGTGTGTTCTTTTCCACAAACCACACATGGATCAACCACTAGAGTCATTGCATGTGTGTTATTTCCACAAACCACACATGGATCAACCACTAGAGTCATTGCATGTGTGTTATTTCCACAAACCACACATGGATCAACCACTAGAGTCATTGCATGTGTTCTTATACTAAACCACGGATCAACCACTAGAGTCATTGCATGTGTGTTCTTTCCACAAACCACACATGGATCCACTAGTGGTCATTGCATGTGTGTTCTTTCCACAAACCACACATGGATCAACCAGTGGTCATTGCATGTGTGTTATTTCCACAAACCACACATGGATCAACCACTAGAGTCATTGCATGTGTGTTGTGTTGTTTCCACAAACCACACATGGATCAACCACTAGAGTCATTGCATGTGTGTTCTTTCCACAAACCACACATGGATCAACAAGTGTTCATTGCATGTGTGTTCTTTCCACAAACCACATATGGCTCAACCAGTGATCATTGCATGTGTGTTCTTTTCCATAAACCTCACATGGATCAACCACTAGACTCATTGCATGTGTGTTGTTTCCACAAACCACACATGGATCAACCACTAGAGTCATTGCATGTGTGTTCTTTCCACAAACCACACATGGATCAACCACTAGAGTCATTGCATGTGTGTTATTTCCACAAACCACACATGGATCAACCACTAGAGTCATTGCATGTGTGCTTCTTAAAACCAACACTAGAGTCATTGCATGTGTGTTCTTCCACAAACCACACATGGATCCACCACTGTCATTGCATGTGTGTTCTTTCCACAAACCAAACATGGATCAACAAGTGGTAATTGCATGTGTGTTATTTCCACAAACCACACATGGATCAACCACTAGAGTCATTGCATGTTTGTTATTATACAAAAAAAACAAACCATCAAAAGAGTCATTGCATGTGTGTTCTATACCACAAACCACACATGGATCCACAAGACTCATTGCATGTGTGTTCTTTTCCACAAACCACACATGGATCCACAAGTGGTCATTGCATGTGTGTTCTTTCCACAAACCACATATGGATCAACTAGAGTCATTGCATGTGTGTTCTTTTCCATAAACCACTTATGGATCCATTACAGTCATTGCATCTGTGTTATTTCCACAAACCACATGGATCACCCACTAGAGTCATTGCATGTGTGGTTTTTCCACAAACCACACATGGATCAACCACTAGAGTCATTGCATGTGTGTTATTTCCACAAACAACATGGATCAACCACTAGAGTCATTGCATGTGTGTTCTTATACAAACCACACCAACACTAGAGTCATTGCATGTGTGTTCTTTTCACAAACCACACATGGATCAACACGGGTCATTGCATGTGTGTTCTTTCCACAAACCACATGGATCAACCTGTGGTCATTGCATGTGTGTTCTTTTCCACAAACCACACATGGATCCACCAGTCATTGCATGTGTGTTCTTTCCACAAACCACACATGGATCAACCATTAGAGTCATAGCATGTGTGTTCTTTCCACAAACCACATGGATCCATTTGAGTCATTGCATGTTTGTTCTTATACAAACCACACATGGATCAAGCACTAGAGTCATTGCATGTGTGTTCTTTCCACAAACCACACATTGATCCACTAGACTCATTGCATGTGTGTTCTTTTCCACAAACAACACATGGATCCACCAAGTGGTCATTGCATGTGTGTTATTTCCACAAACCAAACGTGTATCCACCAGTGGTCATTGCATGTGTGTTCTTTCCACAAACTACATGGATCAACCACTAGAGTCATTGCATGTGTGTTCTATCCACATGAACCACACACTATAGTCATTGCATGTGTGTTCTTTCCACAAACCACACATGGATCAACGACTAGTGGTCATTGCATGTGTGTTCTTTCCATAAACCACATGTGGATCAACCAGTGGTCATTGCATGTGTGTTCTTTTCCATAAACCACACATGGATCCACTAGAGTCATTGCATGTGTGTTATTTCCACAAACCACACATGGATCAACCACTAGAGTCATTGCATGTGTGTTATTTCCACAAACCACACATGGATCAACCACTAGAGTCATTGCATGTGTGTTATTACCACAAACCACACATGGATCAACCACTAGAGTCATTGAATGTGAGTTCATACCACAAACCACACATGGATCCACTAGTGTCATTGCATGTGTGTTCTTTACACAAACCAGACATGGATCAACCACTAGAGTCATTGCATGTGTGTTATTTCCACAAACCACACATGGATCAACCACTAGAGTCATTGCATGTGTGTTCTTATACTAAAACTAGCACTAGAGTCATTTCATGTGTGTTCTATCCACAAACCACACATGGAGCCACCACTGTCATTGCATGTGTGTTCTTTCCACAAACCACACATGGATCAACAAGTGGTCATTGCATGTGTGTTCTTTCCAGAAACCACATATGGATCAACCATAGTCATTGCATGTGTGTTCTATCCACAAACCACACATGGATCCATTACAGTCATTGCATGTGTGTTATTTCCACAAACCACACATGGATCAACCACTAGAGTCATTGCATGTGTGTTATTTCCACAAACCACACATGGATCAACCACTAGAGTCATTGCATGTGTGTTATTTCCACAAACCACACATGGATCAACCACTAGAGTCATTGCATGTGTGTTCTTATACTAAAACCAACACTAGAGTCATTGCATGTGTGTTCTTTTCACAAACCACATTGGATCCACCACTGTCATTGCATGTGTGTTCTTTCCACAAACCACACATGGATCGACCAGTGGTCATTGCATGTGTGTTTTTTCCACAAACCACACATGTATCTACCAGTGGTCATTGCATGTGTTCTTTCCACAAACCACATATGGATCAACCAGAGTCATTGCATGTGTGTTCTTTCCACAAACCACATATGGATCCATTTGAGTAATTGCATGTTTGTTCTTATACTAAAACCACAAACCAGCACTAGAGTCATTGCATGTGTGTTCTTTTCCACAAACCACACATGGATCCACTAGACTAATTGCATGTGTGTTCTTTTCCACAAACAACACATGGATCCACTAGTGGTCATTGCATGTGTGTTCTTTCCACAGACCACATGTGGACCCACCAGAGTCATTGCATGTGTGTTCTTATACTAAAACTAGCACTAGAGTCATTGCATGTGTGTTCTATCCACAAACCACACATGGATCCACCACTGTCATTGCATGTGTGTTCTTTCCACAAACCACACATAGATCAACAAGTGGTCATTGCATGTGTGTTCTTTCCACAAACCACATGTGGATCAACCAGTGGTCATTGCATGTGTGTTCTTTTCCATAAACCACTTATGGATCCATTACAGTCATTGCATGTGTGTTATTTCCACAAACCAAACATGGATCAACCATTAGAGTCATTGCATGTGTGTTGTTTCCACAAACCACACATGGATCAACCACTAGAGTCATTGCATGTGTGTTATTTCCACAAACCACACATGGATCAACCACTAGAGTCATTGCATGTGTGTTGTTTCCACAAACCACACATGGATCAACCACTAGAGTCATTGCATGTGTGTTCTTTCCACAAACCACACATGGATCAACAAGTGGTCATTGCATGTGTGTTCTTTCCACAAACCACATGTGGATCAACCAGTGGTCATTGTATGTGTGTTATTTCCACAAACCACACATGGATCAACCACTAGAGTCATTGCATGTGTGTTGTTTCCACAAACCACACATGGATCAACCACTAGAGTCATTGCATGTGTGTTCTTTCCACAAACCACACATGGATCAACAAGTGGTCATTGCATGTGTGTTCTTTCCACAAACCACATATGGCTCAACCAGTGATCATTGCATGTGTGTTCTTTTCCATAAACCACACATGGATCAACCACTAGAGTCGTTGCATGTGTGTTTTTACCACAAACCACACATGGATCAACCACTAGAGTCCTTGCATGTGTGTTCTTTCCACAAACCACACATGGATCAACCACTAGAGTCATTGCATGTGTGTTATTTCCACAAACCACACATGGATCAACCACTAGAGTCATAGCATGTGCTCTTATACTAAAACCAACACTAGAGTCATTGCATGTGTGTTCTATCCACAAACCACACATGGATCCACCACTGTCATTGCATGTGTGTTCTTTCCACAAACAAAACATGGATCAACAAGTGGTAATTGCATGTGTGTTATTTCCACAAACCACACATGGATCAACCACTAGAGTCATAGCATGTGCGTTCTTATACGAAAACCAACAATAGAGTCATTGCATGTGTTTTATCCACAAACCACACATGGATCCACCACTGTCATTGCATGTGTGTTATTTCCACAAACCACACATGGATCAACAAGTGGTCATTGCATGTGTGTTCTTTCCACAAACCACATATGGATCAACCAGTGGTCATTGCGTGTGTTCTTTCCATAAACCACTTATGGATCCATTACAGTCATTGCATGTGTGTTATTTGCACAAACCAGACATGGATCACCCACTAGAGTCATTGCATGTGTGTTGTTTCCACAAACCACACATGGATCAACCACTAGAGTCATTGCATGTGTGTTATTTCCACAAACCACACATGGATCAACCACTAGAGTCATTGCATGTGTGTTCTTATACTAAAACCAACACTAGAGTCATTACATGTGTGTTCTTTTCACAAACCACACATGGATCCACCACTGTCATTGCATGTGTGTTCTTTCCACAAACCACACATGGATCAACCTGTGGTCATTGCATGTGTGTTCTTTTCCACAAACCACACATGGATCCACCAGTGGTCATTGCATGTGTGTTCTTTCCACAAACCACACATGGATCAACCAGAGTCATTGCATGTGTGTTCTTTCCACAAACCACATATGGATCCATTTGAGTAATTGCATGTTTGTTCTTATACTAAAACCACAAACCAGCACTAGAGTCATTGCATGTGTGTTCTTTTCCACAAACCACACATTGATCCACTAGACTCATTGCATGTGTGTTCTTTTCCACAAACAACACATGGATCCACCAGTGGTCATTGCATGTGTGTTATTTGCACAGACCACATGTGGACCCACCACAGTCATTGCATGTGTGTTCTTATACTAAAACTAGCACTAGATTCATTGCATGTGTTTTCTATCCACAAACCACACATGGATCCACCACTGTCATTGCATGTGTGTTCTTTCCACAAACCACACATGGATCAACAAGTGGTCATTGCATGTGTGTTCTTTCCACAAACCACATGTGGATCAACCAGTGGTCATTGCATGTGTGTTCTTTTCCATAAACCACTTATGGATCCATTACAGTCATTGCATGTGTGTTACTTCCACAAACCAAACATGGATCAACCATTAGAGTCATTGCATGTGTGTTGTTTCCACAAACCACACATGGATCAACCACTAGAGTCATTGCATGTGTGTTATTTCCACAAACCACACATGGATCAACCACTAGAATCATTGCATGTGTGTTGTTTCCACAAACCACAGATGGATCAACCACTAGAGTCATTGCATTAGTGTTCTTTCCACAAACCACACATGGATCAACAAGTGGTCATTGCATGTGTGTTCTTTCCACAAACCACATGTGGATCAACCAGTGGTCATTGTATGTGTTTTTTCCACAAACCACACATGGATCAACCACTAGAGTCATTGCATGTGTGTTGTTTCCACAAACCACAGATGGATCAACCACTAGAGTCATTGCATGTGTGTTCTTTCCACAAACCACACATGGATCAACAAGTGGTCTTTGCATGTGCGTTCTTTCCACAAACCACATATGGCTCAACCAGTGATAATTGCATGTGTGTTCTTTTCCATAAACCACACATGGATCAACCACTAGAGTCATTGCATGTGTGTTGTTTCCACAAACCACACATGGATCAACCACTAGAATCATTGCATGTGTGTTCTTTCCACAAACCACACATGAATCAACCACTAGAGTCATTGCATGTGTGTTATTTCCACAAACCACACATGGATCAACCACTAGAGTCATAGCATGTGCGTTCTTATACTAAAACCAACACTAGAGTCATTGCATGTGTGTTCTATCCACAAACCACACATGGATCCACCACTGTCATTGCATGTGTGTTCTTTCCACAAACAAAACATGGATCAACAAGTGGTAATTGCATGTTTGTTATTTCCACAAACCACACATGGATCAACCACTAGAGTCAGAGCATGCGCGTTCTTATACTAAAACCAACAATAGAGTCATTGCATGTGTGTTCTATCCACAAACCACACATGGATCCACCACTGTCATTGCATGTGTGTTCTTTTCACAAACCACACATGGATCAACAAGTGGTCATTGCATGTGTGTTCTTTCCACAAACCACATATGGATCAACCAGTGGTCATTGCATGTGTGTTCTTTTCCATGAACCACTTATGGATCCATTACAGTCATTGCATGTGTGTTATTTGCACAAACCACATGGATCACCCACTAGAGTCATTGCATGTGTGTTGTTTCCACAAACCACACATGGATCAACCACTAGAGTCATTGCATGTGTGTTATTTCCACAAACCACACATGGATCAACCACTAGAGTCATTGCATGTGTGTTCTTATACTAAAACCAACACTAGAGTCATTACATGTGTGTTCTTTTCACAAACCACACATGGATCCACCACTGTCATTGCATGTGTGTTCTTTCCACAAACCACACATGGATCAACCTGTGGTCATTGCATGTGTGTTCTTTTCCACAAACCACACATGGATCCACCAGTGGTCATTGCATGTGTGTTCTTTCCACAAACCACACATGGATCAACCAGAGTCATTGCATGTGTGTTCTTTCCACAAACCACATATGGATCCATTTGAGTAATTGCATGTTTGTTCTTATACTAAAACCACAAACCAGCACTAGAGTCATTGCATGTGTGTTCTTTTCCACAAACCACACATTGATCCACTAGACTCATTGCATGTGTGTTCTTTTCCACAAACAACACATGGATCCACCAGTGGTCATTGCATGTGTGTTATTTGCACAGACCACATGTGGACCCACCAGTCATTGCATGTGTGTTCTTATACTAAAACTAGCACTAGATTCATTGCATGTGTTTTCTATCCACAAACCACACATGGATCCACCACTGTCATTGCATGTGTGTTCTTTCCACAAACCACACATGGATCAACAAGTGGTCATTGCATGTGTGTTCTTTCCATAAACTACATGTGGATCAACCAGTGGTCATTACATGTGTGTTCTTTTCCATAAACCACTTATGGATCCATTACAGTCATTGCATGTGTGTTATTTCCACAAACCACACATGGATCAACCACTAGAGTCATTGCATGTTGTTTCCACAAACCACACATGGATCAACCACTAGAGTCATTGCATGTGTGTTATTACCACAAACCACACATGGATCAACCACTGGAGTCATTGCATGTGTGTTGTTTCCATCAACCACACATGGATCAACCACTACAGTCATTGCATGTGTGCTCTTTCCACAAACCACACATGGATCAACCACTAGAGTCATTGCATGTGTGTTATTTCCACAAACCACACATGGATCAACCACTAGAGTCATAGCATGTGTGTTCTTATACTAAAACCAACACTAGAGTCATTTCATGTGTGTTCTATCCACAAACCACACATGGATCCACCACTGTCATTGCATGTGTGTTCTTTCCACAAACAAAACTTGGATCAACAAGTGGTAATTGCATGTGTTCTTTCTAGAAACCACCTATGAATCAACTCGTGGTCATGTCCTGTGTGTTGTGTTCCATAAACCACTTATGGATCCATTACAGTCATTGCATGTGTGTTATTTCCACAAACCAGACATGGATCAACCGCTAGAGTCATTGCATGTGTGTTGTTTCCACAAACCACACATGGATCAACCACTAGAGTCATTGCATGTGTGTTATTTCCACAAACTTGGATCAACCACTAGAGTCATTGCATGTGTGTTCTTATACTAAAACCAACACTAGAGTCATTGCATGTGTGTTCTTTTCACAAACCACATTGATCCACCACTGTCATTGCATGTGTGTTCTTTCCACAAACCACACACGGATCAACCTGTGGTCATTGCATGTGTGTTCTTTTTCCACAAACCAGACATGGTTCCACCAGTGGTCATTGCATGTGTGTTCTTTCCACAAACCACATATGGATCAACATGAGTCATTGCATGTGTGTTCTTTCCACAAACCACATATGGATCCATTTGAGTAATTGCATGTTTGTTCTTATACTAAAACCACAAACCAGCACTAGAGTCATTGCATGTGTGTTCTTTTCCACAAACCACACATGCATCCACTAGACTCATTGCATGTGTGTTCTTTCCAAACAACACATGGATCCACTAGTGGTCATTACATGTGTGTTCTTTCCACAGACCACATGTGGACCCACCAGAGTCATTGCATGTGTGTTCTTATACTAAAACTAGCACTAGAGTCATTGCATGTGTGTTCTATCCACAAACCACACATGGATCCACCACTGTCATTGCATGTGTGTTCTTTCCACAAACCACACATAGATCAACAAGTGGTCATTGCATGTGTGCTCTTTCCACAAACCACATGTGGATCAACCAGTGGTCATTGCATGTGTGTTCTTTTCCATAAACCACTTATGGATCCATTACAGTCATTGCATGTGTGTTATTTCCACAAACCAAACATGGATCAACCATTAGAGTCATTGCATGTGTTATGTTTCCACAAACCACACATGGATCAACCACTAGAGTCATTGCATGTGTGTTATTTCCACAAACCACACATGGATCAACCACTAGAATCATTGCATGTGTGTTGTTTCCACAAACCACAGATGGATCAACCACTAGAGTCATTGCATGTGTGTTCTTTCCACAAACCACACATGGATCAACAAGTGGTCATTGCATGTGTGTTCTTTCCACAAACCACATGTGGATCAACCACTGGTCATTGTATGTGTGTTATTTCCACAAACCACACATGGATCAACCACTAGAGTCATTGCATGTGTGTTGTTTCCACAAACCACACATGGATCAACCACTATAGTCATTGCATGTGTGTTCTTTCCACAAACCACACATGGATCAACAAGTGGTCATTGCATGTGCGTTCTTTCCACAAACCACATATGGCTCAACCAGTGATCATTGCATGTGTGTTCTTTTCCATAAACCACACATGGATCAACCACTAGAGTCGTTGCATGTGTGTTGTTACCACAAACCACACATGGATCAACCACTAGAGTCCTTGCATGTGTGCTCTTTCCACAAACCACACATGGATCAACCACTATAGTCATTGCATGTGTGTTATTTCCACAAACCACACATGGATCAACCACTAGAGTCATAGCATGTGCGTTCTTATACTAAAACCAACACTAGAGTCATTGCATGTGTGTTCTATCCACAAACCACACATGGATCCACGACTGTCATTGCATGTGTGTTCTTTCCACAAACAAAACTTGGATCAACAAGTGGTAATTGCATGTGTGTTATTTCCACAAACCACACATGGATCAACCACTAGAGTCATAGCATGTGCGTTCTTATACTAAAACCAACAATAGAGTCATTGCATGTGTGTTCTATCCACAAACCACACATGGATCCACCACTGTCATTGCATGTGTGTTCTTTCCACAAACCACACATGGATCAACAAGTGGTCATTGCATGTGTGTTCTTTCCACAAACCACATATGGATCAACCAGTGGTCATTGCGTGTGTGTTCTTTTCCATAAACCACTTATGGATCCATTACAGTCATTGCATGTGTGTTATTTGCACAAACCAGACATGGATCACCCACTAGAGTCATTGCATGTGTGTTGTTTCCACAAACCACACATGGATCAACCACTAGAGTCATTGCATGTGTGTTATTTCCACAAACCACACATGGATCAACCACTAGAGTCATTGCATGTGTGTTCTTATACTAAAACCAACACTAGAGTCATTACATGTGTGTTCTTTTCACAAACCACACATGGATCCACCACTGTCATTGCATGTGTGTTCTTTCCACAAACCACACATGGATCAACCTGTGGTCATTGCATGTGTGTTCTTTTCCACAAACCACACATGGATCCACCAGTGGTCATTGCATGTGTGTTCTTTCCACAAACCACACATGGATCAACCAGAGTCATTGCATGTGTGTTCTTTCCACAAACCACATATGGATCCATTTGAGTAATTGCATGTTTGTTCTTATACTAAAACCACAAACCAGCACTAGAGTCATTGCATGTGTGTTCTTTTCCACAAACCACACATTGATCCACTAGACTCATTGCATGTGTGTTCTTTCCACAAACAACACATGGATCCACCAAGGGTCATTGCATGTGTGTTATTTGCACAGACCACATGTGGACCCACCAGTCATTGCATGTGTGTTCTTATACTAAAACTAGCACTAGATTCATTGCATGTGTTTTCTATCCACAAACCACACATGGATCAACCACTGTACTAGAATGTGTGTTCTTTCCACAAACCACACATGGATCAACAAGTGGTCATTGCATGTGTGTTCTTTCCATAAACTACATGTGGATCAACCAGTGGTCATTACATGTGTGTTCTTTTCCATAAACCACTTATGGATCCATTACAGTCATTGCATGTGTGTTATTTCCACAAACCACACATGGATCAACCACTAGAGTCATTGCATGTGTGTTGTTTCCACAAACCACACATGGATCAACCACTAGAGTCATTGCATGTGTGTTATTACCACAAACCACACATGGATCAACCATCGAGTCATTGCATGTGTCGTTTCCATCAACCACACATGGATCAACCACTACAGTCATTGCATGTGTGCTCTTTCCACAAACCACACATGGATCAACCACTAGAGTCATTGCATGTGTGTTATTTCCACAAACCACACATGGATCAACCACTAGAGTCATAGCATGTGTGTTCTTATACTAAAACCAACACTAGAGTCATTGCATGTGTGTTCTATCCACAAACCACACATGGATCCACCACTGTCATTGCATGTGTGTTCTTTCCACAAACAAAACTTGGATCAACAAGTGGTAATTGCATGTGTGTTCTTTCCAAAAACCACATATGAATCAACTAGTGGTCATTGCATGTGTGTTGTTTTCCATAAACCAGTTATGGATCCATTACAGTCATTGCATGTGTGTTATTTCCACAAACCAGACATGGATCAACCGCTAGAGTCATTGCATGTGTGTTGTTTCCACAAACCACACATGGATCAACCACTATAGTCATTGCATGTGTGTTCTTTCCACAAACCACACATGGATCAACAAGTGGTCATTGCATGTGCGTTCTTTCCACAAACCACATATGGCTCAACCAGTGATCATTGCATGTGTGTTCTTTTCCATAAACCACACATGGATCAACCACTAGAGTCGTTGCATGTGTGTTGTTACCACAAACCACACATGGATCAACCACTAGAGTCCTTGCATGTGTGCTCTTTCCACAAACCACACATGGATCAACCACTAGAGTCATTGCATCTGTGTTATTTCCACAAACCACACATGGATCAACCACTAGAGTCATAGCATGTGCGTTCTTATACTAAAACCAACACTAGAGTCATTGCATGTGTGTTCTATCCACAAACCACACATGGATCCACGACTGTCATTGCATGTGTGTTCTTTCCACAAACAAAACTTGGATCAACAAGTGGTAATTGCATGTGTGTTATTTCCACAAACTACACATGGATCAACCACTAGAGTCATAGCATGTGCGTTCTTATACTAAAACCAACAATAGAGTCATTGCATGTGTGTTCTATCCACAAACCACACATGGATCCACCACTGTCATTGCATGTGTGTTCTTTCCACAAACCACACATGGATCAACAAGTGGTCATTGCATGTGTGTTCTTTCCACAAACCACATATGGATCAACCAAAGGTCATTGCGTGTGTTCTTTTCCATAAACCACTTATGGATCCATTACAGTCATTGCATGTGTGTTATTTGCACAAACCAGACATGGATCACCCACTAGAGTCATTGCATGTGTGTTATTTCCACAAACCACACATGGATCAACCACTAGAGTCATTGGATGTGTGTTATTTCCACAAACCACACATGAATCGACAACTAGAGTGATTGCATGTGTGTTCTTATACTAAAACCAACACTAGAGTCATTATATGTGTGTTCTTTTCACAAACCACACATGGATCAACCACTGTCATTGCATGTGTGTTCTTTCCACAAACCACACATGGATCAACCTGTGGTCATTACATGTGTGTTCTTTTCCACAAACCACACATGGATCCACCAGTGGTCATTGCATGTGTGTTCTTTCCACAAACCACACATGGATCAACCAGAGTCATTGCATGTGTGTTCTTTCCACAAACCACATATGGATCCATTTGAGTAATTGCATGTTTGTTCTTATACTAAAACCACAAACCAGCACTAGAGTCATTGCATGTGTGTTCTTTTCCACAAACCACACATTGATCCACTGGACTCATTGCATGTGTGTTCTTTTCCACAAACAACACATGGATCCACCAGTGGTCATTGCATGTGTGTTATTTGCACAGACCACATGTGGACCCACCACAGTCATTGCATGTGTGTTCTTATACTAAAACTAGCACTAGATTCATTGCATGTGTTTTCTATCCACAAACCACACATGGATCCACCACTGTCATTGCATGTGTGTTCTTTCCACAAACCACACATGGATCAACAAGTGGTCATTGCATGTGTGTTCTTTCCATAAACTACATGTGGATCAACCAGTGGTCATTACATCTGTGTTCTTTTCCATAAACCACTTATGGATCCATTACAGTCATTGCATGTGTGTTATTTCCACAAACCACACATGGATCAACCACTAGAGTCATTGCATGTGTGTTGTTTCCACAAACCACACATGGATCAACCACTAGAGTCATTGCATGTGTGTTATTACCACAAACCACACATGGATCAACCACTGGAGTCATTGCATGTGTGTTGTTTCCATCAACCACACATGGATCAACCACTACAGTCATTGCATGTGTGTTATTTCCACAAACCACACATGGATCAACCACTAGAGTCATTGCATGTGTGTTATTTCCACAAACCACACATGGATCAACCACTAGAGTCATAGCATGTGTGTTCTTATACTAAAACCAACACTAGAGTCATTGCATGTGTGTTCTATCCACAAACCACACATGGATCCACCACTGTCATTGCATGTGTGTTCTTTCCACAAACAAAACTTGGATCAACAAGTGGTAATTGCATGTGTGTTCTTTCTAGAAACCACATATGAATCAACTAGTGGTCATTGCATGTATGTTGTTTTCCATAAACCACTTATGGATCCATTACAGTCATTGCATGTGTGTTATTTCCACAAACCAGACATGGATCAACCGCTAGAGTCATTGCATGTGTGTTGTTTCCACAAACCACACATGGATCAACCACTAGAGTCATTGCATGTGTGTTATTTCCACAAACTTGGATCAACCACTAGAGTCATTGCATGTGTGTTCTTATACTAAAACCAACACTAGAGTCATTGCATGTATGTTCTTTTCACAAACCACGCATGGATCCACCACTGTCATTGCATGTGTGTTCTTTCCACAAACCACACACGGATCAACCTGTGGTCATTGCATGTGTGTTCTTTTTCCACAAACCAGACATGGTTCCACCAAAGGGTCATTGCATGTGTGTTCTTTCCACAAACCACATATGGATCAACCAGAGTCATTGCATGTGTGTTCTTTCCACAAACCACATATGGATCCATTTGAGTAATTGCATGTTTGTTCTTATACTAAAACCAAAACCAGCACTAGAGTCATTGCATGTGTGTTCTTTTCCACAAACCACACATGCATCCACTAGACTCATTGCATGTGCGTTCTTTTCCACAAACAACACATGGATCCACTAGTGGTCATTACATGTGTGTTCTTTCCAGACCACATGTGGACCCACCAGTCATTGCATCTGTGTTCTTATACTAAAACTAGCACTAGAGTCATTGCATGTGTGTTCTATCCACAAACCACACATGGATCCACCACTGTCATTGCATGTGTGTTCTTTCCACAAACCACACATTGATCAACAAGTGGTCATTGCATGTGTGCTCTTTCCACAAACCACATGTGGATCAACCAGTGGTCATTGCATGTGTGTTCTTTTCCATAAACCACTTATGGATCCATTACAGTCATTGCATGTGTGTTATTTCCACAAACCAAACATGGATCAACCATTAGAGTCATTGCATGTGTGTTGTTTCCACAAACCACACATGGATCAACCACTATAGTCATTGCATGTGTGTTATTTCCACAAACCACACATGGATCAACCACTAGAATCATTGCATGTGTGTTGTTTCCACAAACCACAGATGGATCAACCACTAGAGTCATTGCATGTGTGTTCTTTCCACAAACCACACATGGATTAACAAGTGGTCATTGCATGTGTGTTCTTTCCACAAACCACATGTGGATCAACCAGTGGTCATTGTATGTGTGTTATTTCCACAAACCACACATGGATCAACCACTAGAGTAATTTCATGTGTTGTTTCCACAAACCAAACATGGATCAACCACTACAGTCATTGCATGTGTGTTCTTTCCACAAACCACACATGGATCAACAAGTGGTCATTGCATGTGCGTTCTTTCCACAAACCACATATGGCTCAACCAGTGATCATTGCATGTGTGTTCTTTTCCATAAACCACACATGGATCAACCACTAGAGTCGTTGCATGTGTGTTGTTTCCACAAACCACACATGGATCAACCACTAGAGTCCTTGCATGTGTGCTCTTTCCACAAACCACACATGGATCAACCACTAGAGTCATTGCATGTGTGTTATTTCCACAAACCACACATGGATCAACCACTAGAGTCATAGCATGTGCGTTCTTATACTAAAACCAACACTAGAGTCATTGCATGTGTGTTCTATCCACAAACCACACATGGATCCACCACTGTCATTGCATGTGTGTTCTTTCCACAAACAAAACTTGGATCAACAAGTGGTAATTTCATGTGTGTTATTTCCACAAACCACACATGGATCAACCACTAGAGTCATAGCATGTGCGTTCTTATACTAAAACCAACAATAGAGTCATTGCATGTGTGTTCTATCCACAAACCACACATGGATCCACCACTGTCATTGCATGTGTGTTCTTTCCACAAACCACACATGGATCCACCACTGTCATTGCATGTGTGTTCTTTCCACAAACCACATATGGATCAACCAGTGGTCATTGCGTGTGTGTTCTTTTCCATAAACCACTTATGGATCCATTACAGTCATTGCATGTGTGTTATTTGCACAAACCAAACATGGATCACCCACTAGAGTCATTGCATGTGTGTTGTTTCCACAAACCACACATGGATCAACCACTAGAGTTATTGCATGTGTGTTATTTCCACAAACCACACATGGATCAACCACTAGAGTCATTGCATGTGTGTTCTTATACTAAAACTAGCACTAGAGTCATTGCATGTGTGTTCTATCCACAAACCACACATGGATCCACCACTGTCATTGCATGTGTGTTCTTTCCACAAACCACACATTGATCAACAAGTGGTCATTGCATGTGTGCTCTTTCCACAAACCACATGTGGATCAACCAGTGGTCATTGCATGTGTGTTCTTTTCCATAAACCACTTATGGATCCATTACAGTCATTGCATGTGTGTTATTTCCACAAACCAAACATGGATCAACCATTAGAGTCATTGCATGTGTGTTGTTTCCACAAACCACACATGGATCAACCACTATAGTCATTGCATGTGTGTTATTTCCACAAACCACACATGGATCAACCACTAGAATCATTGCATGTGTGTTGTTTCCACAAACCATAGATGGATCAACCACTAGAGTCATTGCATGTGTGTTCTTTCCACAAACCACACATGGATTAACAAGTGGTCATTGCATGTGTGTTCTTTCCACAAACCACATGTGGATCAACCAGTGGTCATTGTATGTGTGTTATTTCCACAAACCACACATGGATCAACCACTAGAGTCATTGCATGTGTGTTGTTTCCACAAACCAAACATGGATCAACCACTACAGTCATTGCATGTGTGTTCTTTCCACAAACCACACATGGATCAACAAGTGGTCATTGCATGTGCGTTCTTTCCACAAACCACATATGGCTCAACCAGTGATCATTGCATGTGTGTTCATTTCCATAAACCACACATGGATCAACCACTAGAGTTGTTGCATGTGTGTTGTTTCCACAAACCACACATGGATCAACCACTAGAGTCCTTGCATGTGTGCTCTTTCCACAAACCACACATGGATCAACCACTAGAGTCATTGCATGTGTGTTATTTCCACAAACCACACATGGATCAACCACTAGAGTCATAGCATGTGCGTTCTTATACTAAAACCAACACTAGAGTCATTGCATGTGTGTTCTATCCACAAACCACACATGGATCCACCACTGTCATTGCATGTGTGTTCTTTCCACAAACAAAACTTGGATCAACAAGTGGTAATTTCATGTGTGTTATTTCCACAAACCACACATGGATCAACCACTAGAGTCATAGCATGTGCGTTCTTATACTAAAACCAACAATAGAGTCATTGCATGTGTGTTCTATCCACAAACCACACATGGATCCACCACTGTCATTGCATGTGTGTTCTTTCCACAAACCACACATGGATCCACCACTGTCATTGCATGTGTGTTCTTTCCACAAACCACATATGGATCAACCAGTGGTCATTGCGTGTGTGTTCTTTTCCATAAACCACTTATGGATCCATTATAGTCATTGCATGTGTGTTATTTGCACAAACCAAACATGGATCACCCACTAGAGTCATTGCATGTGTGTTGTTTCCACAAACCACACATGGATCAACCACTAGAGTTATTGCATGTGTGTTATTTCCACAAACCACACATGGATCAACCACTAGAGTCATTGCATGTGTGTTCTTATACTAAAACCAACACTAGAGTCATTACATGTGTGTTATTTTCACAAACCACACATGGATCCACCACTGTCATTGCATGTGTGTTCTTTCCACAAACCACACATGGATCAACCTATGGTCATTGCATGTGTGTTCTTTTCCACAAACCACACATGGATCCACCAGTGGTCATTGCATGTGTGTTCTTTCCACAAACCACATATGGATCAACCAGAGTCATTGCATGTGCGTTCTTTCCACAAACCACATATGGATCCATTTGAGTAATTGCATGTTTGTTCTTATACTAAAACCACAAACTAGCACTAGAGTCATTGCATGTGTGTTCTTTTCAACAAACCACACATGGATCCACTCGACTCATTGCATGTGTGTTCTTTTCCACAAACAACACATGGATCCACCAGTGGTCATTACATGTGTGTTCTTTGCACAAACCACATGTGGACCCACCACAGTCATTGCATGTGTGTTCTTATACTAAAACTAGCACTAGATTCATTGCTTGTGTGTTCTATCCACAAACCACACATGGATCCACCACTGTCATTGCATGTGTGTTCTTTCCACAAACCACACATGGATCAACAAGTGGTCATTGCATGTGTGTTCTTTCCACTAACCACATATGGATCAACCAGTGGTCATTGCATGTGTGTTCTTTTCCATACACCACTTATGGATCGATTACAGTCATTGCATGTGTGTTATTTCCACAAACCAGACATGGATCAACCACTAGAGTCATTGCATGTGTATTGTTTCCACAAACCACACATGGATCAACCACTAGAGTCATTGCATGTGTGTTATTTCCACAAACCACACATGGATCAACCACTAGAGTCATTGCTTGTGTGTTCTTATACTAAAACCAACACTAGAGTCATTGCATGTGTGTTCTTTTCACAAACCACACATGGATCCACCACTGTCATTGCATGTGTGTTCTTTCCACAAACCACACATGGATCAACCTGTGGTCATTGCATGTGTGTTCTTTTCCACAAACCACACATGGATCCACCAGTGGTCATTGCATGTGTGTTCTTTCCACAAACCACATACGGATCAACCAGTGATCATTGCATGTGTGTTCTTTTCCATAAACCACACATGGATCAACCACTAGAGTCATTGCATGTGTGTTATTTCCACAAACCACACATGGATCAACCACTAGAGTAATTGCATGTGTGTTGTTTCCACAAACCACACATGGATCAACCACTAGAGTCATTGCATGTGTCTTCTTTCCACAAACCACACATGGATCAACAACTAGAGTCATTGCATGTGTGTTCTTATACTAAAACCAACACTAGAGTCATTGCATGTGTGTTCTTTTCACAAACCACACATGGATCCACCACTGTCATTGCATCTGTGTTCTTTCCACAAACCACACATGGATGAACCAGTGGTCATTGCATGCGTGTTCTTTCCACAAACGACATGTGGATCAACCAGTGGTCATTGCATGTGTGTTCTTTTTTCCATAAACCACTTATGGATCCATTACAGTCATTGCATGTGTGTTATTTCCACAAACCACACATGGATCAACCACTAGAGTCATTGCATGTGTGTTGTTTCCACAAACCACACATGGATCAACCACTAGAGTCATTGCATGTGTGTTCTTTCCACAAACCACACATGGATCAACCACTAGAGTCATTGCATGTGTGTTGTTTCCACAAACCACACATGGATCAACCACTAGAGTCATTGCATGTGTGTTATTTCCACAAACCACACATGGATCAAACACTAGAGTCATTGCATGTGTGTTATTTCCACAAACCACACATGGATCAACCACTAGAGTCATTGCATGTGTGTTCTTATACTAAAACCAACACTAGAGTCATTGCATGTGTGTTCTATCCAGAAACCACACATGGATCCACCACTGTCATTGCATGTGTGTTCTTTCCACAAACCACACATGGATCAACAAGTGGTCATTGCATGTGTGTTCTTTCCACAAACCACATATGGATCAACCAGTGGACATTGCATGTGTGTTCTTTTCCATAAACCACTTATGGATCCATTACAGTCATTACATGTGTGTTATTTCCACAAACCAGACATGGATCAATCACTAGAGTCATTGCATGTGTGTTGTTTCCACAAACCACACATGGATCAACCACTAGAGTCATTGCATGTGTGTTATTTCCACAAACCACACATGGATCAACCACTAGAGTCATTGCATGTGTGTTCTTATACTGAAAGCAACACTAGAGTCATTGCATGTGTGTTCTTTTCACAAACCACACATGGATCCACCACTGTCATTGCATGTGTGTTCTTTCCACAAACCACACATGGATCAAGCTGTGTTCATTGCATGTGTGTTCTTTTCACAAACCACACATGGATCCACCAGTGGTCATTGCATGTGTGTTCTTTCCACGAACCACATATGGATCAACCAGTGAACATTGCATGTGTTTACTTTTCAATAAACAACACATGGATCAACCACTAGAGTCATTGCATGTGTGTTATTTCCACAAACCACACATGGATCAACCACTAGAGTCATTGCATGTGTGTTGTTTCCACAAACCACACATGGATCAACCACTAGAGTCATTGCATGTATGTTCTTTGCACAAACCACACATGGATCAACCACTAGAGTCATTGCATGTGTGTTCTTATACTAGAACCAACACTAGAGTCATTGCATGTGTATTCTTTTCACAAACCACACATGGATCCACCACTGTCATTGCATGTGTGTTCTTTCCACAAACCACACTTGGATCAACCAGTGGTCATTGCATGTGTGTTCTTTTCCACAAACCACACATGGATCCACCAGTGGTCATTGCATGTGTGTTCTTTCCACAAACCACATATGGATCAACCAGAGTCATTGCATGTGTGTTCTTTCCACAAACCACATATGGATCCATTTGAGTAATTGCATGTTTGTTCTTATACTAAAACCACAAACCAGTAGTAGAGTCATTGCATGTGTGTTCTTTTCCACAAACCACAGATGGATCCACTAGACTCATTGCATTTGAGTTCTTTTCCACAAACAACACATGGATCCACCGGTGGTCATTGCATGTTTGTTCTTTGCACATACCACATGTGGACCCACCAGAGTCATTGTATGTTTGTCCTTATACTAAAACTAGCACTAGAGTCATTGCATGTGTGTTCTATCCACAAACCACACATGGATCCACCACTGTCACTGCATGTGTGTTCTTTCCACAAAACACACATGGATCAACAAGTGGTCATTGCATGTGTGTTCTTTCCACAAACGACATGTGGATCAACTAGTGGTCATTGCATGTGTGTTCTTTTCCATAAACCACTTATGGATCCATTACAGTCATTGCATGTGTGTTATTTCCACAAACCACACATGGATCAACCACTAGAGTCATTGCATGTGTGTTGTTTCCACAAACCACACATGGATCAACCACTAGAGTCATTGCATGTGTGTTATTTCCACAAACCACACATGGATCAACCACTAGAGTCATTGCATGTGTGTTGTTTCCACAAACCACACATGGATCAACCACTAGAGTCATTGCATGTGTGTTATTTCCACAAACGACACATGGATCAAACACTAGAGTCATTGCATGTGTGTTATTTCCACAAACCACATGGATCAACCACTAGAGTCATTGCATGTGTGTTCTTATACTAAAACCAACACTAGAGTCATTGCATGTGTGTTCTATCCACAAACCACACATGGATCCACCACTGTCATTGCATGTGTGTTCTTTCCACAAACCACACATGGATCAACAAGTGGTCATTGCATGTGTGTTCTTTCCACAAACCACATATGGATCAACCAGTGGTCATTGCATGTGTGTTCTTTTCCATAAACCACTTATGGATCCATTACAGTCATTACATGTGTGTTATTTCCACAAACCAGACATGGATCAACCACTAGAGTCATTGCATGTGTGTTGTTTC
This sequence comes from Avena insularis, assembly GCA_023614405.1. Taxonomy (NCBI): domain Eukaryota; kingdom Viridiplantae; phylum Streptophyta; class Magnoliopsida; order Poales; family Poaceae; genus Avena; species Avena insularis. The sequence continues at coordinate 408,732,051 of CM042684.1, read as the reverse complement.
CACAAACCACACATGGATCAACCACTAGAGTCATTGCATGTGTGTTGTTTCCACAGACCACATGTGGATCAACAACTAGAGTCATTGCATGTGTGTTCTTATACTGAAACCAACACTAGAGTCATTGCATGTGTGTTCTTTTCACAAACCACACATGGATCCACCACTGTCATTGCATGTGTGTTCTTTCCACAAACCACACAAGGATCCACCGCTGTCATTGCATGTGTGTTCTTTCCACAGACCACATGTGGATCAACCTGTGGTCATTGCATGTGTGTTCTTTGCCACAAACCACACATGGATCCACCAGTGGTCATTGCATGTGTGTTCTTTCGACAAACCACATATGGATCATTCAGAGTCATTGCATGTGTGTTCTTTCCACAAACCACATATGGATCCATTTGAGTAATTGCATGTTTGTTATTATACTAAAACCACAAACCAGCACTAGAGTCATTGCATGTGTGTTCTTTTCCACAAACCACACATGGATCCACTAGACTCACTGCATGTGTGTTATTTTGCACAAACAACACATGGATCCACCAGTGGTCATTGCATGTGTGTTCTTTGCACAGACCAAATGTGGACCCACCAGAGTCATTGCATGTGTGTTCTTATACTAAAACTAGCACTAGAGTCATTGCATGTGTGTTCTATCCACAAACCACACATGGATCCACCAGTGTCATTGCATGCGTGTTGTTTCCAGAAACCACAAATGGATCAACAAGTGGTCATTACATGTGTGTTCTTTCCACAAACGACATGTGGATCAACCAGTGGCCATTGCATGTGTGTTCTTTTTTTCCATAAACCACTTATGGATCCATTACAGTCATTGCATGTGTGTTATTTCCACAAACCACACATGGATCAACCACTAGAGTCATTGCATGTGTGTTGTTTCCACAAACCACACATGGATCAACCACTAGAGTCATTGCATGTGTGTTCTTTCCACAAACCACACATGGATCAACCACTAGAGTCATTGCATGTGTGTTGTTTCCACAAACCACACATGGATCAACCACTAGAGTCATTGCATGTGTGTTATTTCCACAAACGACACATGGATCAAACACTAGAGTCATTGCATGTGTGTTATTTCCACAAACCACACATGGATCAACCACTAGAGTCATTGCATGTGTGTTCTTATACTAAAACCAACACTAGAGTCATTGCATGTGTGTTCTATCCAGAAACCACACATGGATCCACCACTGTCATTGCATGTGTGTTCTTTCCACAAACCACACATGGATCAACAAGTGGTCATTGCATGTGTGTTCTTTCCACAAATCACATATGGATCAACCAGTGGACATTGCATGTGTGTTCTTTTCCATAAACCACTTATGGATCCATTACAGTCATTACATGTGTGTTATTTCCACAAACCAGACATGGATCAATCACTAGAGTCATTGCATGTGTGTTGTTTCCACAAACCACACATGGATCAACCACTAGAGTCATTGCATGTGTGTTATTTCCACAAACCACACATGGATCAACAACTAGAGTCATTGCATGTGTGTTCTTATACTGAAACCAACACTAGAGTCATTGCATGTGTGTTCTTTTCACAAACCACACATGGATCCACCACTATCATTGCATGTGTGTTCTTTCCACAAACCACACATGGATCAACCTATGTTCATTGCATGTGTGTTCTTTTCCACAAACCACACATGGATCCACCAGTGGTCATTGCATGTGTGTTCTTTCCACAAACCACATATGGATCAACCAGTGATCATTGCATGTGTGTTCTTTTCCATAAACCACACATGGATCAACCACTAGAGTCATTGCATGTGTGTTATTTCCACAAACCACACATGGATCAACCACTAGAGTCATTGCATGTGTGTTGTTTCCACAAACCACACATGGATCAACCACTAGAGTCATTGCATGTGTGTTCTTTCCACAAACCACACATGGATCAACCACTAGAGTCATTGCATGTGTGTTCTTATACTAAAACCAACACTAGAGTCATTGCATGTGTGTTCTTTTCACATACCAGACATGGATCCACCATTGTCATTGCATCTGTGTTCTTTCCACAAACCACACATGGATCAACCAGTGGTCATTGCATGTGTGTTCTTTTCCACAAACCACACATGGATCCACCAGTGGTCATTGCATGTGTGTTCTTTCCACAAACCACATATGGATCAACCAGAGTCATTGCATGTGTGTTCTTTCCACAAACCACATATGGATCCATTTGAGTAATTGCATGTTTGTTCTTATACTAAAACCACAAACCAGTTGTAGAGTCATTGCATGTGTGTTCTTTTCCACAAACCACACATGGATCCACTAGACTCATTGCATGTGAGTTCTTTTCCACAAACAACACATGGATCCACCAGTGGTCATTGCATGTGTGTTCTTTGCACAGACCACATGTGGACCCACCAGAGTCATTGCATGTGTGTTCTTATACTAAAACTAGCACTAGAGTCATTGCATGTGTTCTATCCACAAACCACACATGGATCCACTGTCATTGCATGCGTGTTGTTTCCACAAACCACACATGGATCAACAAGTGGTCATTACATGTGTGTTCTTTCCACAAACGACATGTGGATCAACCAGTGGTCATTGCATGTGTGTTCTTTTTTCCATAAACCACTTATGGATCCATTACAGTCATTGCATGTGTGTTATTTCCACAAACCACACATGGATCAACCACTAGAGTCATTGCATGTGTGTTGTTTCCACAAACCACACATGGATCAACCACTAGAGTCATTGCATGTGTGTTCTTTCCACAAACCACACATGGATCAACCACTAGAGTCATTGCATGTGTTGTTTCCACAAACCACACATGGATCAACCACTAGAGTCATTGCATGTGTGTTATTTCCACAAATGACACATGGATCAAACACTAGAGTCATTGCATGTGTGTTATTTCCACAAACCACACATGGATCAACCACTAGAGTCATTGCATGTGTGTTCTTATACTAAAACCAACACTAGAGTCATTGCATGTGTGTTCTATCCAGAAACCACACATGGATCCACCACTGTCATTGCATGTGTGTTCTTTCCACAAACCACACATGGATCAACAAGTGGTCATTGCATGTGTGTTCTTTCCACAAACCACATATGGATCAACCAGTGGTCATTGCATGTGTGTTCTTTTCCATAAACCACTTATGGATCCATTACAGTCATTACATGTGTGTTATTTCCACAAACCAGACATGGATCAACCACTAGAGTCATTGCATGTGTGTTGTTTCCACAAACCACACATGGATCAACCACTAGAGTCATTGCATGTGTGTTATTTCCACAAACCACACATGGATCAACAACTAGAGTCATTGCATGTGTGTTCTTATACTGAAACCAACACTAGAGTCATTGCATGTGTGTTCTTTTCACAAACCACACATGGATCCACCACTATCATTGCATGTGTGTTCTTTCCACAAACCACACAAGGATCCACCGCTGTCATTGCATGTGTGTTCTTTCCACAGACCACACATGGATCAACCTGTGGTCATTGCATGTGTGTTCTTTGCCACAAACCACACATGGATCCACCAGTGGTCATTGCATGTGTGTTCTTTCGACAAACCACATATGGATCATTCAGAGTCATTGCATGTGTGTTCTTTCCACAAACCACATATGGATCCATTTGAGTAATTGCATGTTTGTTATTATACTAAAACCACAAACCAGCACTAGAGTCATTGCATGTGTGTTCTTTTCCACAAACCACACATGGATCCACTAGACTCATTGCATGTGTGTTATTTTGCACAAACAACACATGGATCCACCAGTGGTCATTGCATGTGTGTTCTTTGCACAGACCACATGTGGACCCACCAGAGTCATTGCATGTGTGTTCTTATACTAAAACTAGCACTAGAGTCATTGCATGTGTGTTCTATCCACAAACGACACATGGATCCACCACTGTCATTGCATGCGTGTTGTTTCCAAACCACACATGGATCAACAAGTGGTCATTACATGTGTGTTCTTTCCACAACGACATGTGGATCAACCAGGGTCATTGCATGTGTGTTCTTTTTTCCATAAACCACTTATGGATCCATTACAGTCATTGCATGTGTGTTATTTCCACAAACCACACATGGATCAACCACTAGAGTCATTGCATGTGTGTTGTTTCCACAAACCACACATGGATCAACCACTAGAGTCATTGCATGTGTGTTCTTTCCACAAACCACACATGGATCAACCACTAGAGTCATTGCATGTGTGTTGTTTCCATAAACCACACATGGATCAACCACTAGAGTCATTGCATGTGTGTTATTTCCACAAACGACACATGGATCAAACACTAGAGTCATTGCATGTGTGTTATTTCCACAAACCACATGGATCAACCACTAGAGTCATTGCATGTGTGTTCTTATACTAAAACCAACACTAGAGTCATTGCATGTGTGTTCTATCCAGAAACCACACATGGATCCACCACTGTCATTGCATGTGTGTTCTTTCCACAAACCACACATGGATCCACCAGTGGTCATTGCATGTGTGTTCTTTCCACAAACCACATATGGATCAACCAGTGGACATTGCATGTGTGTTCTTTTCCATAAACCAGTTATGGATCCATTACAGTCATTACATGTGTGTTATTTCCACAAACCAGACATGGATCAATCACTAGAGTCATTGCATGTGTGTTGTTTCCACAAACCACACATGGATCAACCACTAGAGTCATTGCATGTGTGTTATTTCCACAAACCACACATGGATCAATAACTAGAGTCATTGCATGTGTGTTCTTATACTGAAACCAACACTAGAGTCATTGCATGTGTGTTCTTTTCACAAACCACACATGGATCCACCACTGTCATTGCATGTGTGTTCTTTCCACAAACCACACATGGATCAACCTATGTTCATTGCATGTGTGTTCTTTTCCACAAACCACACATGGATCCACCAGTGGTCATTGCATGTGTGTTATTTCCACAAACCACATATGGATCAACCAGATCATTGCATGTGTGTTCTTTTCCATAAACCACATGGATCAACCACTAGAGTCATTGCATGTGTGTTATTTCCACAAACCACACATGGATCAACCACTAGAGTCATTGCATGTGTGTTGTTCCACAAACCACACATGGATCAACCACTAGAGTCATTGCATGTGTGTTCTTTCCACAAACCACACATGGATCAACCACTAGAGTCATTGCATGTGTGTTCTTATACTAAAACCAACACTAGAGTCATTGCATGTGTGTTCTTTTCACAAACCAGACATGGATCCACCACTGTCATTGCATCTGTGTTCTTTCCACAAACCACACATGGATCAACCAGTGGTCATTGCATGTGTGTTCTTTTCCACAAACCACACATGGATCCACCAGTGGTCATTGCATGTGTGTTCTTTCCACAAACCACATATGGATCAACCAGAGTCATTGCATGTGTGTTCTTTCCACAAACCACATATGGATCCATTTGAGTAATTGCATGTTTGTTCTTATACTAAAACCACAAACCAGCAGTAGAGTCATTGCATGTGTGTTCTTTTCCACAAACCACACATGGATCCACTAGACTCATTGCATGTGAGTTCTTTTCCACAAACAACACATGGATCCACCAGTGGTCATTGCATGTGTGTTCTTTGCACAGACCACATGTGGACCCACCAGAGTCATTGCATGTGTGTTCTTATACTAAAACTAGCACTAGATTCATTGCTTGTGTGTTCTATCCACAAACCACACATGGATCCACCACTGTCATTGCATGTGTGTTCTTTCCACAAACCACACATGGATCAACAAGTGGTCATTGCATGTGTGTTCTTTCCACAAACCACATATGGATCAACCAGTGGTCATTGCATGTGTGTTCTTTTCCATACACCACTTATGGATCGATTACAGTCATTGCATGTGTGTTATTTCCACAAACCAGACATGGATCAACCACTAGAGTCATTGCATGTGTATTGTTTCCACAAACCACACATGGATCAACCACTAGAGTCATTGCATGTGTGTTATTTCCACAAACCACACATGGATCAACCACTAGAGTCATTGCTTGTGTGTTCTTATACTAAAACCAACACTAGAGTCATTGCATGTGTGTTCTTTTCACAAACCACACATGGATCCACCACTGTCATTGCATGTGTGTTCTTTCCACAAACCACACATGGATCAACCTGTGGTCATTGCATGTGTGTTCTTTTCCACAAACCACACATGGATCCACCAGTGGTCATTGCATGTGTGTTCTTTCCACAAACCACATATGGATCAACCAGTGATCATTGCATGTGTGTTCTTTTCCATAAACCACACATGGATCAACCACTAGAGTCATTGCATGTGTGTTATTTCCACAAACCACACATGGATCAACCACTAGAGTAATTGCATGTGTGTTGTTTCCACAAACCACACATGGATCAACCACTAGAGTCATTGCATGTGTCTTCTTTCCACAAACCACACATGGATCAACAACTAGAGTCATTGCATGTGTGTTCTTATACTAAAACCAACACTAGAGTCATTGCATGTGTGTTCTTTTCACAAACCACACATGGATCCACCACTGTCATTGCATCTGTGTTCTTTCCACAAACCACACATGGATGAACCAGTGGTCATTGCATGTGTTCTTTCCACAAACCACATATGGATCAACCAGTGGTCATTGCATGTGTGTTCTTTTCCATAAACCACTTATGGATCCATTACAGTCATTGCATGTGTGTTATTTCCACAAACCACACATGGATCAACCACTAGAGTCATTGCATGTGTGTTGTTTCCACAAACCACACATGGATCAACCACTAGAGTCATTGCATGTGTGTTCTTTCCACAAACCACACATGGATCAACCACTAGAGTCATTGCATGTGTGTTGTTTCCACAAACCACACATGGATCAACCACTAGAGTCATTGCATGTGTGTTATTTCCACAAACGACACATGGATCAAACACTAGAGTCATTGCATGTGTGTTATTTCCACAAACCACACATGGATCAACCACTAGAGTCATTGCATGTGTGTTCTTATACTAAAACCAACACTAGAGTCATTGCATGTGTGTTCTATCCAGAAACCACACATGGATCCACCACTGTCATTGCATGTGTGTTCTTTCCACAAACCACACATGGATCAACAAGTGGTCATTGCATGTGTGTTCTTTCCACAAACCACATATGGATCAACCAGAGACATTGCATGTGTGTTCTTTACCAAAAACCACTTATGGATCCATTACAGTCATTACATGTGTGTTATTTCCACAAACCAGACATGGATCAACCACTAGAGTCATTGCATGTGTGTTGTTTCCACAAACCACACATGGATCAACCACTAGAGTCATTGCATGTGTGTTATTTCCACAAACCACACATGGATCAACCACTAGAGTCATTGCATGTGTGTTCTTATACAAAGAAACACTAGAGTCATTGCATGTGTGTTCTTTCAAACCACACATGGATCCACCACTGTCATTGCATGTGTGTTCTTTCCACAAACCACACATGGATCAACCTGTGTTCATTGCATGTGTGTTCTTTTCCACAAACCACACATGGATCCACCAGTGGTCATTGCATGTGTGTTCTTTCCACAAACCACATATGGATCAACCAGTGATCATTGCATTTGTGTTCTTCTCCATAAACCACACATGGATGAACCACTAGAGTCATTGCATGTGTGTTATTTCCACAAACCACACATGGATCAACCACTAGAGCCGTTGCATGTGTGTTGTTTCCACAAACCACACATGGATCAACCACTAGAGTCATTGCATGTGTGTTATTTCCACAAACCACACATGGATCAACCACTAGAGTCATTGCATGTGTGTTCTTATACTAAAACCAACACTAGAGTCATTGCATGTGTGTTCTTTTCACAAACCACACATGGATCCACCACTATCATTGCATGTGTGTTCTTTCAACAAACCCCACATGGATCAACCACAAGTGGTCATTGCATGTGTGTTCTTTTCCACAAACCACACATGGATCCACCAGTGGTCATTGCATGTGTGTTCTTTCCACAAACCACATATGGATCAACCAGAGTCATTGCATGTGTGTTCTTTCCACAAACCACATATGGATCCATTTGAGTAATTGCATGTTTGTTCTTATACTAAAACCACAAACCAGCAGTAGAGTCATTGCATGTGTTCTTTTCCACAAACCACACATGGATCCACTAGACTCATTGCATGTGAGTTCTTTTCAACAAACACATGGATCCACCAGTGGTCATTGCATGTGTGTTCTTTGCACAGACCACATGTGGACCCACCAGAGTCATTGCATGTGTGTTCTTATACTAAAACTAGCACTAGAGTCATTGCATGTGTGTTCTATCCACAAAACCACATGGATCCACCACTGTCATTGCATGCGTGTTGTTTCCACAAACCACACATGGATCAACAAGTGGTCATTACATGTGTGTTCTTTCCACAAACCACATGTGGATCAACCAGGGTCATTGCATGTGTGTTCTTTTTCCATAAACCACTTATGGATCCATTACAGTCATTGCATGTGTGTTATTTCCACAAACCACATGGATCAACCACTAGAGTCATTGCATGTGTGTTGTTTCCACAAACCACACATGGATCAACCACTAGAGTCATTGCATGTGTTCTTTCCACAAACCACACATGGATCAACCACTAGAGTCATTGCATGTGTGTTGTTTCCACAAACCACACATGGATCAACCACTAGAGTCATTGCATGTGTGTTATTTCCACAAACGACACATGGATCAAACACTAGAGTCATTGCATGTGTGTTATTTCCACAAACCACACATGGATCAACCACTAGAGTCATCGCATGTGTGTTCTTATACTAAAACCAACACTAGAGTCATTGAATGTGTGTTCTATCCACAAACCACACATGGATCCACCACTGCCATTGCATGTGTTTTCTTTCCACAAACCACACATGAATCAACAAGTGGTCATTGCATGTGTGTTCTTTCCACAAACCACATATGGATCAACCAGTGGTCATTGCATGTGTGTTCTTTTCCATAAACCACTTATGGATCCATTACAGTCATTACATGTGTGTTATTTCCACAAACCAGACATGGATCAACCACTAGAGTCATTGCATGTGTGTTGTTTCCAGAAACCACACATGGATCAACCACTAGAGTCATTGCATGTGTGTTGTTTCCACACCACATGGATCAACAACTAGAGTCATTGCATGTGTGTTCTTATACTGAAACCAACACTAGAGTCATTGCATGTGTGTTCTTTTCACAAACCACACATGGATCCACCATTGTCATTGCATGTGTGTTCTTTCCACAAACCACACAAGGATCCACCGGGTCATTGCATGTGTGTTCTTTCCACAAACCACATGTGGATCAACCTGGTCATTGCATGTGTGTTCTTTGCCACAAACCACACATGGATCCACCAGTGGTCATTGCATGTGTGTTCTTCCACAAACCACATATGGATCAACTTGAGTCATTGCATGTGTGTTCTTTCCACAAACCACATTTGGATCCAATTGAGTAATTGCATGTTTGTTATTATACTACAACCACAAACCAGCACTAGAGTCATTGCATGTGTGTTCTTTTCCACAAACCACACATGGATCCACTAGACTCACTGCATGTGTGTTCTTTCCACAAACAACACATGGATCCACCAGTGGTCATTGCATGTGTGTTCTTTGCACAAACCACAGGTGGAACCACCAGTCATTGCATGTGTGTTCTTATACTAAAACTAGCACTAGAGTCATTGCATGTGTGTTCTATCCACAAACCACACATGGATCCACTAGAGTCATTGCATGTGTGTTCTTTCCAAACCACAAATGGATCAACAAGTGGTCATTACATGTGTGTTGTTTCCACAAACCACATGTGGATCAACCAGTGGTCATTGCATGTGTTTTTTCCATAAACCACTTATGGATCCATTACAGTCATTGCATGTGTGTTATTTCCACAAACCACACATGGATCAACCACTGTCATTGCATGTGTGTTCTTTCCACAAACCACACATGGATCAACCACTAGAGTCATTGCATGTGTGTTATTTCAACAAACCACACATGGATCAGCCACTAGAGTCTTTGCATGTGTGTTATTTCCACAAACCACACATGGATTAACCACAAGAGTCATTGCATGTGTATTGTTTCGACAAACCACACATGGATCAACCACTAGAGTCATTGCATGTGTGTTATTTCCACAAACCACACATGGATCAACCACTAGAGTCATTGCATGTGTGTTCTTATACTAAAACCAACACTAGAGTCATTGCATGTGTGTTCTTTTCACAAACCACACATGGATCCACCACTGTCATTGCATGTGTGTTCTTTCCACAAACCACACATGGATCAACCAGTGGTCATTGCATGTGTGTTCTTTCCACAAACCACACATGGATCCACCAGTGGTCATTGCATGTGTGTTCTTTTGCACAAATCGCATATGGATCAACCAGGATCATTGCATGTGTGTTCTTTTCCATAAACCACACATGGATCAACCACTAGAGTCATTGCATGTGTGTTATTTCCACAAACCACATGGATCAACCTCTAGTGTGATTGCATGTGTGTTATTTCCACAAACCACACATGGATCAACCACTAGAGTCATTGCATGTGTGTTCTTTCCACAAACCACATATGGATCAACAACTAGAGTCATTGCATGTGTGTTCTTATACTAAAACCAACACTAGAGTCATTGCATGTGTGTTCTTTTCACAAACCACACATGGATCCACCAATGTCATTGCATCAGTGTTCTTTAAAAAAAACACACATGGATGAACCAGGGTCATTGCATGTGTTCTTTCCACACACATGTGGATCAACCAGTGGTCATTGCATGTGTGTTCTTTTTCCATAAACCACTTATGGATCCATTACAGTCATTGCATGTGTTATTTCCACAAACCACACATGGATCAACCACTAGAGTCATTGCATGTGTGTTGTTTCCACAAACCACACATGGATCAACCACTAGAGTCATTGCATGTGTGTTCTTTCCACAAACCACACATGGATCAACCACTAGAGTCATTGCATGTGTGTTGTTTCCACAAACCACACATGGATCAACCACTAGAGTCATTGCATGTGTGTTATTTCCACAAACCACACATGGATCAAACACTAGAGTCATTGCATGTGTGTTATTTCCACAAACCACACATGGATCAACCACTAGAGTCATTGCATGTGTGTTCTTATACTAAAACCAACACTAGAGTCATTGCATGTGTGTTCTATCCAGAAACCACACATGGATCCACCACTGTCATTGCATGTGTGTTCTTTCCACAAACCACACATGGATCAACAAGTGGTCATTGCATGTGTGTTCTTTCCACAAACCACATATGGATCAACCAAAGGACATTGCATGTGTGTTCTTTCCATAAACCACTTATGGATCCATTACAGTCATTACATGTGTTATTTCCACAAACCAGACATGGATCAATCACTAGAGTCATTGCATGTGTGTTGTTTCCACAAACCACACATGGATCAACCACTAGAGTCATTGCATGTGTGTTATTTCCACAAACCACACATGGATCAACCACTAGAGTCATTGCATGTGTGTTCTTATACTGAAAGAAACACTAGAGTCATTGCATGTGTGTTCTTTTCACAAACCACACATGGATCCACCACTGTCATTGCATGTGTGTTCTTTCCACAAACCACACATGGATCAACCTGTGTTCATTGCATGTGTGTTCTTTTCCACAAACCACACATGGATCCACCAGTGGTCATTGCATGTGTGTTCTTTCCACAAACCACATATGGATCAACCAGTGATCATTGCATGTGTGTTCTTTTCCATAAACCACACATGGATCAACCACTAGAGTCATTGCATGTGTGTTATTTCCACAAACCACACATGGATCAACCACTAGAGTCATTGCATGTGTGTTGTTTCCACAAACCACACATGGATCAACCACTAGAGTCATTGCATGTGTGTTCTTTCCACAAACCACACATGGATCAACCACTAGAGTCATTGCATGTGTGTTCTTATACTAAAACCAACACTAGAGTCATTGCATGTGTGTTCTTTTCACAAACCAGACATGGATCCACCACTGTCATTGCATCTGTGTTCTTTCCACAAACCACACATGGATCAACCAGTGGTCATTGCATGTGTGTTCTTTTCCACAAACCACACATGGATCCACCAGTGGTCATTGCATGTGTGTTCTTTCCACAAACCACATATGGATCAACCAGAGTCATTGCATGTGTGTTCTTTCCACAAACCACATATGGATCCATTTGAGTAATTGCATGTTTGTTCTTATACTAAAACCACAAACCAGCAGTAGAGTCATTGCATGTGTGTTCTTTTCCACAAACCACACATGGATCCACTAGACTCATTGCATGTGAGTTCTTTTCACCAAACAACACATGGATCCACCAGTGGTCATTGCATGTGTGTTCTTTGCACAGACCACATGTGGACCCACCAGAGTCATTGCATGTGTGTTCTTATACTAAAACTAGCACTAGAGTCATTGCATGTGTGTTCTATCCACAAACCACACATGGATCCACCACTGTCATTGCATGCGTGTTGTTTCCACAAACCACACATGGATCAACAAGTGGTCATTACATGTGTGTTCTTTCCACAAACGACATGTGGATCAACCAGTGGTCATTGCATGTGTGTTCTTTTTTCCATAAACCACTTATGGATCCATTACAGTCATTGCATGTGTGTTATTTCCACAAACCACACATGGATCAACCACTAAAGTCATTGCATGTGTGTTGTTTCCACAAACCACACATGGATCAACCACTAGAGTCATTGCATGTGTGTTCTTTCCACAAACCACACATGGATCAACCACTAGAGTCATTGCATGTGTGTTGTTTCCACAAACCACACATGGATCAACCACTAGAGTCATTGCATGTGTGTTATTTCCACAAACGACACATGGATCAAACACTAGAGTCATTGCATGTGTGTTATTTCCACAAACCACACATGGATCAACCACTAGAGTCATTGCATGTGTGTTCTTATACTAAAACCAACACTAGAGTCATTGCATGTGTGTTCTATCCAGAAACCACACATGGATCCACCACTGTCATTGCATGTGTGTTCTTTCCACAAACCACACATGGATCAACAAGTGGTCATTGCATGTGTGTTCTTTCCACAAACCACATATGGATCAACCAGTGGTCATTGCATGTGTGTTCTTTTCCATAAACCACTTATGGATCCATTACAGTCATTACATGTGTGTTATTTCCACAAACCAGACATGGATCAACCACTAGAGTCATTGCATGTGTGTTGTTTCCACAAACCACACATGGATCAACCACTAGAGTCATTGCATGTGTGTTGTTTCCACAGACCACATGTGGATCAACAACTAGAGTCATTGCATGTGTGTTCTTATACTGAAACCAACACTAGAGTCATTGCATGTGTGTTCTTTTCACAAACCACACATGGATCCACCACTGTCATTGCATGTGTGTTCTTTCCACAAACCACACAAGGATCCACCGCTGTCATTGCATGTGTGTTCTTTCCACAGACCACATGTGGATCAACCTGTGGTCATTGCATGTGTGTTCTTTGCCACAAACCACACATGGATCCACCAGTGGTCATTGCATGTGTGTTCTTTCGACAAACCACATATGGATCATTCAGAGTCATTGCATGTGTGTTCTTTCCACAAACCACATATGGATCCATTTGAGTAATTGCATGTTTGTTATTATACTAAAACCACAAACCAGCACTAGAGTCATTGCATGTGTGTTCTTTTCCACAAACCACACATGGATCCACTAGACTCACTGCATGTGTGTTATTTTGCACAAACAACACATGGATCCACCAGTGGTCATTGCATGTGTGTTCTTTGCACAGACCACATGTGGACCCACCAGAGTCATTGCATGTGTGTTCTTATACTAAAACTAGCACTAGAGTCATTGCATGTGTGTTCTATCCACAAACCACACATGGATCCACCAGTGTCATTGCATGCGTGTTGTTTCCAGAAACCACAAATGGATCAACAAGTGGTCATTACATGTGTGTTGTTTCCTCAAACTAGATGTGGATCAACCAAAGGTCATTGCATGTGTGTTCTTTTTTCCATGAACCACTTATGGATCCATTACAGTCATTGCATGTGTGTTATTTCCACAAACCACACATGGATCAACCACTAGAGTCATTGCATGTGTGTTGTTTCCACAAACCACACATGGATCAACCACTAGAGTCATTGCATGTGTGTTCTTTCCACAAACCACACATGGATCAACCACTAGAGTCATTGCATGTGTTGTTTCCACAAACCACACATGGATCAACCACTAGAGTCATTGCATGTGTGTTATTTCCACAAACGACACATGGATCAAACACTAGAGTCATTGCATGTGTGTTATTTCCACAAACCACACATGGATCAACCACTAGAGTCATTGCATGTGTGTTCTTATACTAAAACCAACACTAGAGTCATTGCATGTGTGTTCTATCCACAAACCACACATGGATCCACCACTGTCATTGCATGTGTGTTCTTTCCACAAACCACACATGGATCAACAAGTGGTCATTGCATGTGTTCTTTCCACAAATCACATATGGATCAACCAGTGGACATTGCATGTGTGTTCTTTTCCATAAACCACTTATGGATCCATTACGTCATTACATGTGTGTTATTTCCACAAACCAGACATGGATCAATCACTAGAGTCATTGCATGTGTGTTGTTTCCACAAACCACACATGGATCAACCACTAGAGTCATTGCATGTGTGTTATTTCCACAAACCACACATGGATCAACAACTAGAGTCATTGCATGTGTGTTCTTATACTGAAACCAACACTAGAGTCATTGCATGTGTGTTCTTTTCACAAACCACACATGGATCCACCACTGTCATTGCATGTGTGTTCTTTCCACAAACCACACATGGATCAAACTATGTTCATTGCATGTGTGTTCTTTTCCACAAACCACACATGGATCCACCAGTGGTCATTGCATGTGTGTTCTTTCCACAAACCACATATGGATCAACCAGTGATCATTGCATGTGTGTTCTTTTCCATAAACCACACATGGATCAACCACTAGAGTCATTGCATGTGTGTTGTTTCCACAAACCACACATGGATCAACCACTAGAGTCATTGCATGTGTGTTCTTTCCACAAACCACACATGGATCAACCACTAGAGTCATTGCATGTGTGTTCTTATACTAAAACCAACACTAGAGTCATTGCATGTGTGTTCTTTTCACAAACCAGACATGGATCCACCATTGTCATTGCATCTGTGTTCTTTCCACAAACCACATGGATCAACGAGTGGTCATTGCATGTGTGTTCTTTTCCACAAACCACACATGGATCCACCAGTGGTCATTGCATGTGTGTTCTTTCCACAAACCACATATGGATCAACCAGAGTCATTGCATGTGTGTTCTTTCCACAAACCACATATGGATCCATTTGAGTAATTGCATGTTTGTTCTTATACTAAAACCACAAACCAGCAGTAGAGTCATTGCATGTGTGTTCTTTTCCATAAACCACACATGGATCCACTAGACTCATTGCATGTGAGTTCTTTTCCACAAACAACACATGGATCCACCAGTGGTCATTGCATGTGTGTTCTTTGCACAGACCACATGTGGACCCACTAGAGTCATTGCATGTGTGTTCTTATACTAAAACTAGCACTAGAGTCATTGCATGTGTGTTCTATCCACAAACCACACATGGATCCACCACTGTCATTGCATGCGTGTTGTTTCCACAAACCACACATGGATCAACAAGTGGTCATTACATGTGTGTTCTTTCCACAAACGACATGTGGATCAACCAGTGGTCATTGCATGTGTGTTCTTTTTTCCATAAACCACTTATGGATCCATTACAGTCATTGCATGTGTGTTATTTCCACAAACCACACATGGATCAACCACTAGAGTCATTGCATGTGTGTTGTTTCCACAAACCACACATGGATCAACCACTAGAGTCATTGCATGTGTGTTCTTTCCACAAACCACACATGGATCAACCACTAGAGTCATTGCATGTGTGTTGTTTCCACAAACCACACATGGATCAACCACTAGAGTCATTGCATGTGTGTTATTTCCACAAATGACACATGGATCAAACACTAGAGTCATTGCATGTGTGTTATTTCCACAAACCACACATGGATCAACCACTAGAGTCATTGCATGTGTGTTCTTATACTAAAACCAACACTAGAGTCATTGCATGTGTTCTATCCAGAAACCACACATGGATCCACCACTGTCATTGCATGTGTGTTCTTTCCACAAACCACACATGGATCAACAAGTGGTCATTGCATGTGTGTTCTTTCCACAAACCACATATGGATCAACCAGTGGTCATTGCATGTGTGTTCTTTTCCATAAACCACTTATGGATCCATTACAGTCATTACATGTGTGTTATTTCCACAAACCAGACATGGATCAACCACTAGAGTCATTGCATGTGTGTTGTTTCCACAAACCACACATGGATCAACCACTAGAGTCATTGCATGTGTGTTATTTCCACAAACCACACATGGATCAACAACTAGAGTCATTGCATGTGTGTTCTTATACTGAAACCAACACTAGAGTCATTGCATGTGTGTTCTTTTCACAAACCACACATGGATCCACCACTATCATTGCATGTGTGTTCTTTCCACAAACCACACAAGGATCCACCGCTGTCATTGCATGTGTGTTCTTTCCACAGACCACACATGGATCAACCTGTGGTCATTGCATGTGTGTTCTTTGCCACAAACCACACATGGATCCACCAGTGGTCATTGCATGTGTGTTCTTTCGACAAACCACATATGGATCATTCAGAGTCATTGCATGTGTGTTCTTTCCACAAACCACATATGGATCCATTTGAGTAATTGCATGTTTGTTATTATACTAAAACCACAAACCAGCACTAGAGTCATTGCATGTGTGTTCTTTTCCACAAACCACACATGGATCCACTAGACTCATTGCATGTGTGTTATTTTGCACAAACAACACATGGATCCACCAGTGGTCATTGCATGTGTGTTCTTTGCACAGACCACATGTGGACCCACCAGAGTCATTGCATGTGTGTTCTTATACTAAAACTAGCACTAGAGTCATTGCATGTGTGTTCTATCCACAAACCACACATGGATCCACCACTGTCATTGCATGCGTGTTGTTTCCAGAAACCACACATGGATCAACAAGTGGTCATTACATGTGTGTTCTTTCCACAAACGACATGTGGATCAACCAGTGGTCATTGCATGTGTGTTCTTTTTTCCATAAACCACTTATGGATCCATTACAGTCATTGCATGTGTGTTATTTCCACAAACCACACATGGATCAACCACTAGAGTCATTGCATGTGTGTTGTTTCCACAAACCACACATGGATCAACCACTAGAGTCATTGCATGTGTGTTCTTTCCACAAACCACACATGGATCAACCACTAGAGTCATTGCATGTGTGTTGTTTCCATAAACCACACATGGATCAACCACTAGAGTCATTGCATGTGTGTTATTTCCACAAACGACACATGGATCAAACACTAGAGTCATTGCATGTGTGTTATTTCCACAAACCACACATGGATCAACCACTAGAGTCATTGCATGTGTGTTCTTATACTAAAACCAACACTAGAGTCATTGCATGTGTGTTCTATCCAGAAACCACACATGGATCCACCACTGTCATTGCATGTGTGTTCTTTCCACAAACCACACATGGATCCACCAGTGGTCATTGCATGTGTGTTCTTTCCACAAACCACATATGGATCAACCAGTGGACATTGCATGTGTGTTCTTTTCCATAAACCAGTTATGGATCCATTACAGTCATTACATGTGTGTTATTTCCACAAACCAGACATGGATCAATCACTAGAGTCATTGCATGTGTGTTGTTTCCACAAACCACACATGGATCAACCACTAGAGTCATTGCATGTGTGTTATTTCCACAAACCACACATGGATCAATAACTAGAGTCATTGCATGTGTGTTCTTATACTGAAACCAACACTAGAGTCATTGCATGTGTGTTCTTTTCACAAACCACACATGGATCCACCACTGTCATTGCATGCGTGTTGTTTCCAGAAACCACACATGGATCAACAAGTGGTCATTACATGTGTGTTCTTTCCACAAACGACATGTGGATCAACCAGTGGTCATTGCATGTGTGTTCTTTTTTCCATAAACCACTTATGGATCCATTACAGTCATTGCATGTGTGTTATTTCCACAAACCACACATGGATCAACCACTAGAGTCATTGCATGTGTGTTGTTTCCACAAACCACACATGGATCAACCACTAGAGTCATTGCATGTGTGTTCTTTCCACAAACCACACATGGATCAACCACTAGAGTCATTGCATGTGTGTTGTTTCCATAAACCACACATGGATCAACCACTAGAGTCATTGCATGTGTGTTATTTCCACAAACGACACATGGATCAAACACTAGAGTCATTGCATGTGTGTTATTTCCACAAACCACACATGGATCAACCACTAGAGTCATTGCATGTGTGTTCTTATACTAAAACCAACACTAGAGTCATTGCATGTGTGTTCTATCCAGAAACCACACATGGATCCACCACTGTCATTGCATGTGTGTTCTTTCCACAAACCACACATGGATCCACCAGTGGTCATTGCATGTGTGTTCTTTCCACAAACCACATATGGATCAACCAGTGGACATTGCATGTGTGTTCTTTTCCATAAACCAGTTATGGATCCATTACAGTCATTACATGTGTGTTATTTCCACAAACCAGACATGGATCAATCACTAGAGTCATTGCATGTGTGTTGTTTCCACAAACCACACATGGATCAACCACTAGAGTCATTGCATGTGTGTTATTTCCACAAACCACACATGGATCAATAACTAGAGTCATTGCATGTGTGTTCTTATACTGAAACCAACACTAGAGTCATTGCATGTGTGTTCTTTTCTCTTTCAAACCACACATGGATCAACCTATGTTCATTGCATGTGTGTTCTTTTCCACAAACCACACATGGATCCACCAGTGGTCATTGCATGTGTGTTATTTCCACAAACCACATATGGATCAACCAGTGATCATTGCATGTGTGTTCTTTTCACAAACCACACATGGATCAACCACTAGAGTCATTGCATGTGTGTTATTTCCACAAACCACACATGGAACAACCACTAGAGTCATTGCATGTGTGTTCTTGTCCACAAACCACACATGGATCAACCACAAGAGTCATTGCATGTGTGTTATTTCTACAAACCACACATGGATCAACCACTAGAGTCATTGCATGTGTGTTCTTATACTAAAACCAACACTAGAGTCATTGCATGTGTGTTCTTTTCACAAACCAGACATGGATCCACCACTGTCATTGCATCTGTGTTCTTTCCACAAACCACACATGGATCAACCAGTGGTCATTGCATGTGTGTTCTTTTCCACAAACCACACATGGATCCACCAGTGGTCATTGCATGTGTGTTCTTTCCACAAACCACATATGGATCAACCAGTGGTCATTGCATGTGTGTTCTTTTCCATAAACCACTTATGGATCCATTACAGTCATTACATGTGTGTTATTTCCACAAACCAGACATGGATCAACCACTAGAGTCATTGCATGTGTGTTGTTTCCACAAACCACACATGGATCAACCACTAGAGTCATTGCATGTGTGTTATTTCCACAAACCACACATGGATCAACAACTAGAGTCATTGCATGTGTGTTCTTATACTGAAACCAACACTAGAGTCATTGCATGTGTGTTCTTTTCACAAACCACACATGGATCCACCACTATCATTGCATGTGTGTTCTTTCCACAAACCACACAAGGATCCACCGCTGTCATTGCATGTGTGTTCTTTCCACAGACCACACATGGATCAACCTGTGGTCATTGCATGTGTGTTCTTTGCCACAAACCACACATGGATCCACCAGTGGTCATTGCATGTGTGTTCTTTCGACAAACCACATATGGATCATTCAGAGTCATTGCATGTGTGTTCTTTCCACAAACCACATATGGATGCATTTGAGTAATTGCATGTTTGTTATTATACTAAAACCACAAACCAGCACTAGAGTCATTGCATGTGTGTTCTTTTCCACAAACCACACATGGGTCCACTAGTCTCATTGCATGTGTGTTATTTTGCACAAACAACACATGGATCCACCAGTGGTCATTGCATGTGTGTTCTTTGCACAGACCACATGTGGACCCACCAGAGTCATTGCATGTGTGTTCTTATACTAAAACTAGCACTAGAGTCATTGCATGTGTGTTCTATCCACAAACCACACATGGATCCACCACTGTCATTGCATGCGTGTTGTTTCCAGAAACCACACATGGATCAACAAGTGGTCATTACATGTGTGTTCTTTCCACAAACGACATGTGGATCAACCAGTGGTCATTGCATGTGTGTTCTTTTTTCCATAAACCACTTATGGATCCATTACAGTCATTGCATGTGTGTTATTTCCACAAACCACACATGGATCAACCACTAGAGTCATTGCATGTGTGTTGTTTCCACAAACCACACATGGATCAACCACTAGAGTCATTGCATGTGTGTTCTTTCCACAAACCACACATGGATCAACCACTAGAGTCATTGCATGTGTGTTGTTTCCACAAACCACACATGGATCAACCACTAGAGTCATTGCATGTGTGTTATTTCCACAAACGACACATGGATCAAACACTAGAGTCATTGCATGTGTGTTATTTCCACAAACCACACATGGATCAACCACTAGAGTCATTGCAATTGTGTTCTTATACTAAAACCAACACTAGAGTCATTGCATGTGTGTTCTATCCAGAAACCACACATGGATCCACCACTGTCATTGCATGTGTGTTCTTTCCACAAACCACACATGGATCAACAAGTGGTCATTGCATGTGTGTTCTTTCCACAAACCACATATGGATCAACCAGTGGACATTGCATGTGTGTTCTTTTCCATAAACCACTTATGGATCCATTACAGTCATTACATGTGTGTTATTTCCACAAACCAGACATGGATCAATCACTAGAGTCATTGCATGTGTGTTGTTTCCACAAACCACACATGGATCAACCACTAGAGTCATTGCATGTGTGTTATTTCCACAAACCACACATGGATCAATAACTAGAGTCATTGCATGTGTGTTCTTATACTGAAACCAACACTAGAGTCATTGCATGTGTGTTCTTTTCACAAACCACACATGGATCCACCACTGTCATTGCATGTGTGTTCTTTCCACAAACCACACATGGATCAACCTATGTTCATTGCATGTGTGTTCTTTTCCACAAACCACACATGGATCCACCAGTGGTCATTGCATGTGTGTTCTTTCCACAAACCACATATGGATCGACCAGTGGTCATTGCATGTGTGTTCTTTTCCATAAACCACTTATTGATCCATTACAGTCATTGCATTTGTGTTATTTCCACAAACCAGACATGGATCAACCACTAGAGTCATTGCATGTGTGTTGTTTCCACAAACCACACATGGATCAACCACTAGAGTCATTGCATGTGTGTTATTTCCACAAACCACACATGGATCAATAACTAGAGTCATTGCATGTGTGTTCTTATACTGAAACCAACACTAGAGTCATTGCATGTGTGTTCTTTTCACAAACCACACATGGATCCACCACTGTCATTGCATGTGTGTTCTTTCCACAAACCACACATGGATCAACCTATGTTCATTGCATGTGTGTTCTTTTCCACAAACCACACATGGATCCACCAGTGGTCATTGCATGTGTGTTCTTTCCACAAACCACATATGGATCAACCAGTGATCATTGCATGTGTGTTCTTTTCCATAAACCACACATGGATCAACCACTAGAGTCATTGCATGTGTGTTATTTCCACAAACCACACATGGATCAACCACTAGAGTCATTGCATGTGTGTTGTGTCCACAAACCACACATGGATCAACCACTAGAGTCATTGCATGTGTGTTCTTTCCACAAACCACACATGGATCAACCACTAGAGTCATTGCATGTGTGTTCTTATACTAAAACCAACACTAGAGTCATTGCATGTGTGTTCTTTTCACAAACCAGACATGGATCCACCACTGTCATTGCATCTGTGTTCTTTCCACAAACCACACATGGATCAACCAGTGGTCATTGCATGTGTGTTCTTTTCCACAAACCACACATGGATCCACCAGTGGTCATTGCATGTGTGTTCTTTCCACAAACCACATATGGATCAACCAGTGGTCATTGCATGTGTGTTCTTTTCCATAAACCACTTATGGATCCATTACAGTCATTACATGTGTGTTATTTCCACAAACCAGACATGGATCAACCACTAGAGTCATTGCATGTGTGTTGTTTCCACAAACCACACATGGATCAACCACTAGAGTCATTGCATGTGTGTTATTTCCACAAACCACACATGGATCAACAACTAGAGTCATTGCATGTGTGTTCTTATACTGAAACCAACACTAGAGTCATTGCATGTGTGTTCTTTTCACAAACCACACATGGATCCACCACTATCATTGCATGTGTGTTCTTTCCACAAACCACACAAGGATCCACCGCTGTCATTGCATGTGTGTTCTTTCCACAGACCACACATGGATCAACCTGTGGTCATTGCATGTGTGTTCTTTGCCACAAACCACACATGGATCCACCAGTGGTCATTGCATGTGTGTTCTTTCGACAAACCACATATGGATCATTCAGAGTCATTGCATGTGTGTTCTTTCCACAAACCACATATGGATGCATTTGAGTAATTGCATGTTTGTTATTATACTAAAACCACAAACCAGCACTAGAGTCATTGCATGTGTGTTCTTTTCCACAAACCACACATGGATCCACTAGACTCATTGCATGTGTGTTATTTTGCACAAACAACACATGGATCCACCAGTGGTCATTGCATGTGTGTTCTTTGCACAGACCACATGTGGACCCACCAGAGTCATTGCATGTGTGTTCTTATACTAAAACTAGCACTAGAGTCATTGCATGTGTGTTCTATCCACAAACCACACATGGATCCACCACTGTCATTGCATGCGTGTTGTTTCCAGAAACCACACATGGATCAACAAGTGGTCATTACATGTGTGTTCTTTCCACAAACGACATGTGGATCAACCAGTGGTCATTGCATGTGTGTTCTTTTTTCCATAAACCACTTATGGATCCATTACAGTCATTGCATGTGTGTTATTTCCACAAACCACACATGGATCAACCACTAGAGTCATTGCATGTGTGTTGTTTCCACAAACCACACATGGATCAACCACTAGAGTCATTGCATGTGTGTTCTTTCCACAAACCACACATGGATCAACCACTAGAGTCATTGCATGTGTGTTGTTTCCACAAACCACACATGGATCAACCACTAGAGTCATTGCATGTGTGTTATTTCCACAAACGACACATGGATCAAACACTAGAGTCATTGCATGTGTGTTATTTCCACAAACCACACATGGATCAACCACTAGAGTCATTGCAATTGTGTTCTTATACTAAAACCAACACTAGAGTCATTGCATGTGTGTTCTATCCAGAAACCACACATGGATCCACCACTGTCATTGCATGTGTGTTCTTTCCACAAACCACACATGGATCAACAAGTGGTCATTGCATGTGTGTTCTTTCCACAAACCACATATGGATCAACCAGTGGACATTGCATGTGTGTTCTTTTCCATAAACCACTTATGGATCCATTACAGTCATTACATGTGTGTTATTTCCACAAACCAGACATGGATCAATCACTAGAGTCATTGCATGTGTGTTGTTTCCACAAACCACACATGGATCAACCACTAGAGTCATTGCATGTGTGTTATTTCCACAAACCACACATGGATCAATAACTAGAGTCATTGCATGTGTGTTCTTATACTGAAACCAACACTAGAGTCATTGCATGTGTGTTCTTTTCACAAACCACACATGGATCCACCACTGTCATTGCATGTGTGTTCTTTCCACAAACCACACATGGATCAACCTATGTTCATTGCATGTGTGTTCTTTTCCACAAACCACACATGGATCCACCAGTGGTCATTGCATGTGTGTTCTTTCCACAAACCACATATGGATCAACCAGTGATCATTGCATGTGTGTTCTTTTCCATAAACCACACATGGATCAACCACTAGAGTCATTGCATGTGTGTTATTTCCACAAACCACACATGGATCAACCACTAGAGTCATTGCATGTGTGTTGTGTCCACAAACCACACATGGATCAACCACTAGAGTCATTGCATGTGTGTTCTTTCCACAAACCACACATGGATCAACCACTAGAGTCATTGCATGTGTGTTCTTATACTAAAACCAACACTAGAGTCATTGCATGTGTGTTCTTTTCACAAACCAGACATGGATCCACCACTGTCATTGCATCTGTGTTCTTTCCACAAACCACACATGGATCAACCAGTGGTCATTGCATGTGTGTTCTTTTCCACAAACCACACATGGATCCACCAGTGGTCATTGCATGTGTGTTCTTTCCACAAACCACATATGGATCAACCAGAGTCATTGCATGTGTGTTCTTTCCACAAACCACATATGGATCCATTTGAGTAATTGCATGTTTGTTCTTATACTAAAACCACAAACCAGCAGTAGAGTCATTGCATGTGTGTTCTTTTCCACAAACCACACATGGATCCACTAGACTCATTGCATGTGAGTTCTTTTCCACAAACAACACATGGATCCACCAGTGGTCATTGCATGTGTGTTCTTTGCACAGACCACATGTGGACCCACCAGAGTCATTGCATGTGTGTTCTTATACTAAAACTAGCACTAGAGTCATTGCATGTGTTCTATCCACAAACCACACATGGATCCACCACTGTCATTGCATGCGTGTTGTTTCCACAAACCACACATGGATCAACAAGTGGTCATTACATGTGTGTTCTTTCCACAAATGACATGTGGATCAACCAGTGGTCATTGCATGTGTGTTCTTTTTTCCATAAACCACTTATGGATCCATTACAGTCATTGCATGTGTGTTATTTCCACAAACCACACATGGATCAACCACTAGAGTCATTGCATGTGTGTTGTTTCCACAAACCACACATGGATCAACCACTAGAGTCATTGCATGTGTGTTCTTTCCACAAACCACACATGGATCAACCACGCGAGTAAATCAATGAGTGAAATAACAACAAACCACACATGGATCAACCACTAGAGTCATTGCATGTGTGTTATTTCCACAAACCACACATGGATCAAACACTAGAGTCATTGCATGTGTGTTATTTCCACAAACCACACATGGATCAACCACTAGAGTCATTGCATGTGTGTTCTTATACTAAAACCAACACTAGAGTCATTTCATTTTTGTTATATCTAGAAACCACACATGGATCCACCACTGTCATTGCATGTGTGTTCTTTCCACAAACCACACATGGATCAACAAGTGGTCATTGCATGTGTGTTCTTTCCACAAACCACATATGGATCAACCAGTGGTCATTGCATGTGTGTTCTTTTCCATAAACCACTTATGGATCCATTACAGTCATTACATGTGTGTTATTTCCACAAACCAGACATGGATCAACCACTAGAGTCATTGCATGTGTGTTGTTTCCAGAAACCACACATGGATCAACCACTAGAGTCATTGCATGTGTGTTATTTCCACAAACCACACATGGATCAACAACTAGAGTCATTGCATGTGTGTTCTTATACTGAAACCAACACTAGAGTCATTGCATGTGTGTTCTTTTCACAAACCACACATGGATCCACCACTGTCATTGCATGTGTGTTCTTTCCACAAACCACACATGGATCAACCTATGTTCATTGCATGTGTGTTCTTTTCCACAAACCACACATGGATCCACCAGTGGTCATTGCATGTGTGTTCTTTCCACAAACCACATATGGATCAACTAGTGATCATTGCATGTGTGTTCTTTTCCATAAACCACACATGGATCAAACACTAGAGTCATTGCATGTGTGTTATTTCCACAAACCACACATGGATCAACCACTAGAGTCATTGCATGTGTGTTGTTTCCACAAACCACACATGGATCAACCACTAGAGTCATTGCATGTGTGTTCTTTCCACAAACCACACATGGATCAACCACTAGAGTCATTACATGTGTGTTCTTATACTAAAACCAACACTAGAGTCATTGCATGTGTGTTCTTTTCACAAACCACACATGGATCCACCACTGTCATTGCATCTGTGTTCTTTCCACAAACCACACATGGATCAACCAGTGGTCATTGCATGTGTGTTCTTTTCCACAAACCACACATGGATCCACCAGTGGTCATTGCATGTGTGTTCTTTCCACAAACCACATATGGATCCATTTGAGTAATTGCATGTTTGTTCTTATACTAAAACCACAAACCAGCAGTAGAGTCATTGCATGTGTGTTCTTTTCCACAAACCACACATGGATCCACTAGACTCATTGCATGTGAGTTCTTTTCCACAAACAACACATGGATCCACCAGTGGTCATTGCATGTGTGTTCTTTGCACAGACCACATGTGGACCCACCAGAGTCATTGCATGTGTGTTCTTATACTAAAACTAGCACTAGAGTCATTGCATGTGTGTTCTATCCACAAACCACACATGATCCACCACTGTCATTGCATGTGTGTTCTTTCCACAAACCACACATGGATCAACCAGTGGTCATTGCATGTGTGTTCGTTTCCATAAACCACTTATGGATGCATTATAGTCATTGCAAGTGTGTTATTTCCACAAACCAAACATGGATCAACCACTAGAGTCATTGCATGTGTGTTGTTTCCACAAACCACACATGGATCAACCACTAGAGTCATTGCATGTGTGTTATTTCCACAAACCACACATGGATCAATCACTAGAGTCATTGCATGTGTGTTCTTGTACTAAAACCAACACTAGAGTCATTGCATGTGTGTTCTTTTCACAAACCACACATGGATCCACCACTATCATTGCATGTGTGTTCTTTCCACAAACCACACATGGATCAACCAGTGGTCATTGCATGTGTGTTCTTTTCCACAAACCACAGATGGATCCACCAGTGGTCATTGCATGTGTGTTCTTTCCACAAACCACATATGGATCAACTAGAGTCATTGCATGTGTGTTCTTTCCACAAACCACATATGGATCCATTTGATTAATTGCATGTTTGTTTTTATACTAAAACCACAAACCAGCACTAGAGTCATTGCATGTGTGTTCTTTTCCACAAACCACACATGGATCCACTAGACTCATTGCATGTGTGTTCTTTCCACAAACAACACATGGATCCACCAGTGGTCATTGCATGTGTGTTCTTTCCACAGACCACATGTGAACCCACCAGATTCATTGCATGTGTGTTCTTATACTAAAACCAACACTAGAGTCATTGCATGTGTGTTCTATCCACAAACCACACATGGATCAACAAGTGGTCATTACATGTGTGTTCTTTCCACAAACGACATGTGGATCAACCAGTGGTCATTGCATGTGTGTTCTTTTTTCCATAAACCACTTATGGATCCATTACAGTCATTGCATGTGTGTTATTTCCACAAACCACACATGGATCAACCACTAGAGTCATTGCATGTGTGTTGTTTCCACAAACCACACATGGATCAACCACTAGAGTCATTGGATGTGTGTTCTTTCCACAAACCACACATGGATCAACCACTAGAGTCATTGCATGTGTGTTGTTTCCACAAACCACACATGGATCAACCACTAGAGTCATTGCATGTGTGTTATTTCCACAAACGACACATGGATCAAACACTAGAGTCATTGCATGTGTGTTATTTCCACGAACCACACATGGATCAACCACTAGAGTCATTGCATGTGTGTTCTTATACTAAAACCAACACTAGAGTCATTGCATGTGTGTTCTATCTAGAAACCACACATGGATCCACCACTGTCATTGCATGTGTGTTCTTTCCACAAACCACACATGGATCAACAAGTGGTCATTGCATGTGTGTTCTTTCCACAAACCACATATGGATCAACCAGTGGTCATTGCATGTGTGTTCTTTTCCATAAACCACTTATGGATCCATTACAGTCATTACATGTGTGTTATTTCCACAAACCAGACATGGATCAACCACTAGAGTCATTGCATGTGTGTTGTGTAGGGGTTCGTAGCATGGAAAACAAAAATTTTCTATCGCATACAAACAAACAAGCCAAGATCTATCTACTAGATTGTAGCAACGAGTCGATGGTACAACTTACCCTCGAAGATTCCAAAGCGGTTAACGAGAGCAGATTCTCGTGGGTGATGTAGTCGTACTCTTTCCGATCTCAAGATCGCGTAGTCGATCCTTCCAGCTTCAAGCAGCGCTCCCGCAATGGTCACACGTTCTGCTCGACGAAGACCTTCCTCTCCTTGTTCCAAAGGGCCGGAGGTTGTAGCACTCTCTCGCGATTCCGCAGACAACGGCGTGGTACCCAAGTAGAGGGAGATCCTGAGGCTTCGCTTAAGCCAAAGTAGTATGGTGGAGCTTATGAGAGAGGCTATTAGTGGTCTAGTAATTAGACACACCAATTAGAGGGCTCTAAACCAATTAGAAGGCTCTAAACCGAAACAGCTCTAAACCGGGGTCTAGGTCTAGTTTCTAGTTTAGAGGATAGGAACTTGTGTGTCCTAGGAGGGAGCCCTGCCCCTCCTTATATAGGTGGGAGGGGCTGGCCGGCCAAGGGGAGGGAGTGGAGTCCCTCCCCAACTCGGCCTAGGTGGGCGCCGCTTGGGAGGAGGACTCCTCCCTCAAGTCAGTTTCCTCCTCTCCTCCCACTTCCCAAAATCGCTGTTTGACTTTCAAACTAGCCGCTTGACTTTTCAATTTAGGATTCAATTTAATCCTTTATTTGGGACAGCAAGAACACTTAGTACATGATGCAATCATTCCAACATGCAATGACACATCCATGTACCCCTTCCCCCTCCGGAGTGCCGGACATTCCGGGACCTTCTAGAATGTTCCCGATGAAAACACCGGAACCATTCCCCAACTCCAAACGGGACTTTCCTTATATGAATCTTATTCTCCGGACCATTCCGGATCTCCTCGTGATATCCCGGATCCCATCCGAGACCAACAACATTCGGTCTCTTTCTCATAATACCATAACTACTCAAACAACGTCGAATCCTTAAGTGTGTCTCCTACGGTTCGTGAATTATGCGACATGATCGAGACACTTCTCCAACAATAACCAATAGAGGAATCTGAAATTCATATGGCTCTACATATTTCTCATTACTTTGCGATCGAATGAACCACTTACATACGATACCAATTTCCTTTGTCTCACGATATGTTACTTATCCGAGGTTATGATCATGATCTCTCGCATACCTAGTTCAACCTCATTCGATAAGTACTCTTTCTCGTTCCTGATATGTGATCCCTTGTGACCAAGTCACATGCTTGCAAGCTAATTGGATGACATTTCACCGAGAGGGCCCAGAGAATATCTATCCGTCATGTGGATGGACAAATCCCACTCTTGATCCATGTGTTTCAACCAATACTTTCCGAACACTCAATGCCACCTTTATAGCCACCCTGTTACGGTGTGGTGTTTGATGACATCAAAGCATCCATCCAGTAAAGGCAATATGCATGATCTCATGGTCGAAGGAATTAGGTTACTATGTATCAGAAAGCATATAGCAATTGAACTATTGAAATGACTTGATCTTTATGCTACGCTTATCTATAGGAGTATGTCCACCATATCATTCTCCTAACGATATGATCTTGTTGTTGATAACATCTCAATGTTCATGATATGGAAACCTCAATCATCAATCAACCAACAAGCTAGTGAAGTATAGAGGCTATACTAGGGACTTCAAATTAAGTTTACAAATCACACAAGTATTAATGGTTTCCTTGTTAATACTATTATAGCATGAATGTAAACATTTATCATAAGTGTGAAGATATGATAATAACCTACTTTATTATTGCCTCTTGGGCATATCTCCAACAGTCTCCCACTTGCACTAGAGTCAATAATCTAGTTTCAAACCTTTGTGTATTCAACACCTATGGCTTTACGGTGTTGTATGTACACGATTGCTAGTGGTCAACTGATCTCCGGATCTGACACTTCCAGGTCCGTGTGTAATTGCATGTCTTTGCGTCTCTACGCATCACTCATTCTCTAATGAGATGGCTTTGTATAATTTGGTCTTTCGGTGTGACCTTTAGTTCTTTGGGGTTAAAACATGTTGATAATATTGTCGCACAATATATCTTCATAGTATTATCCTTTGTGAACTACACCTAGTTTGATAACAAACTACTTGACACAAATACCCTCTTTGCTGCTATAATAGCAGTCATATACTTAGCCTTTTGTTGTAGTATCTGTCACAATATCTTAACTTTGGAACTCATCCAAATCCATTATGGAACTTACTTTCCATTATATTGTGCCACCCTTAGTTTAGATTGAGATAAACTTAATTTGTACTTTGTGACAAAGCTAGTATCAATGTAGTACTTTTACAATGAACTAACGATCTATTTGTCACTTTTACAAATAATATACTCTTAGTTCTTCCAAAAGATCATAAGAATATCCTTACTATCGTCCAATGATCATCTTATGAATCATTCTGGTATATGCTCATAATATTTATAGCATAGGACATATCTGGATTTGTACATATCACAGAATGATTGATATAAATACTCTTTGTGATTTCATACATCAAGTATCAATCTATACTTGAATCTTTGTTTCACTTACCAAATGTCAATACACTTGAATATATCATCAACATTGAACTCTTTCAATCCTTTCTCGCAACAAGAACCTTTCTTGTAGTTTCTATATTGAATTCATTCAATATCTCGTCTATGTACTTCTGGCACAACCATATTTGCGTCTATTGATGCCAAATATTTGGTTTTGCCAAAGTCTTTCATCGGGAAGAAAATCTTAATAAGTCTTAATAAAATATACATTATTAACAATCAACAACATGTCTTCCACATAATGTATTAGAAACATGTCTTAGCGCCCACTTAATTTCTTGCAAATGCAAGCATCTTCATTGTCTCCGATGAAATTAAACTCTTTTAACAGTTTCATCATAGTGAAGATTCCAACTCCGCTATGCTTACTTCAACCATTGAAGTTTGCATATGCTTTTAGCATCCTTTGAATTAACAAAACCCTTTGAACTGTGTCATGCACACGTCCTAGGTAACCATTCTATTAGAAGAACTTGTTTTGTTTATTCTACTACCACATAACAAATTATATGTAGTGGTTGCTACATTAATCCGTCTAGACTAAACATCGCTATGAAAGATCAAATCTTGTCATATACAACCTTTGAACATTGTTGTGAACTCTTTCCCAACATGTCGACTATTTCATAGATGTGAAACATCCATGTCTACTTCTTTATAGATCCAAACACAACTGCAAGGTCTTACACCTTTTTCGAGGGTCCTTCAAGTTCAAAACTTGATTTCTCGTGTATGGAACTATCACGGATTTTATGGCTTCAAGCCATTTGACGGAGTCAGGGCCCATCATCGTTTCTTTGCATGTAGTAGGTTCATTATTCTCAAATAATGATTCAACCTCAAATCTTGGTATTTGATTGTTCATCCGACCTACTTGTTTCAATAGAAACTTAGACCTCCGTGACCACAACCTTTGAGGCACGTGAGCCATGAGCATTGTTGTGCCTCCGAACACTTTTCGGTGCTGTAACTCTGCACATATAGCTAAGGTTCTTTTAACCTTATCAAAGTTCTATTGTCCTCCCACTTAACTTTTCACGAAAAATTCCTTCTCAAAGAAACTTGACGTTCTAAGCGACAAACACTTTTGTCTCCGGTGTTTATGGAGGAATACTTAACAGTAATACAAAGACAGGTTTATCCGACTTTGGTTGCAAACATCTTTCTTATGCACAGCATACCAATGTTTAAGAAAGGACTACTTGGGTTTTATCCCAAACCATAACCTTATATGGTGTCATTTCAGCGGATTATGATGGAGCTCTTTTAGTGGAAACGGTAGTCTCTAAAGCTTTTAATCTTTAAAATATAATAGCAGTTTTATGAATTATACCTTGATCTTACCATGTCAAACAAGGTTCAATTACATATCTCGAACGCTCCATACTCTTATGGTGTTTCGGGAAATGCAAATCCACAGAACGATTCCTTAAATCTTAGGTATTATGCTAAACTTGTAATTCAAATATCTTCCTTTATGATCTTATCATAAACTATTCATATTCTTGTTACAATGATTTTGCACTTCATCTTAAAATCTTTCGAACTTTTCAAATATTTCACACTTCATCCTTATTAAGTAAATATTCACATATTCACTCAAATTTTCGGAGAAAGCATATGAAGTTGAAATCCATCGCTCTTGACTACACATAATGGAGTTCGTACAACAATATGCACAAGTTCCAATAAGCTAGTTTTTCGTTCCCTTTTGGCCTATGAACGAAGTTTTAATTATCTCCAGGAAAGTTTCACAAACGTCATTTGATCAAAAATCAAAAGACTCCAAAATTCCATCCACATGGAGTTTCTTCATGTTTTCTTTCCAATATAATTTAAACGGCGATGTCACTTCCTAAGTGATCTTTCAATCAATTTGTCTTTCGACAATTTTAGCACTAGTTTTATGGATGTGATTTATCCAACGAGATTTGTGAATCATCCATCTTTTATGGATTACGGCAATTATTTGAACAACCCTTTTGTTCTCATAATACCGATAAAACAAATCCTCAAGGCAAGCTTTGATGTTTTAACGAGCAACACAATAACCCTTTATTTGTTCTCGATGAACATCATCACATATTCTTTTGCTAGTTACTTAGGCCATTGTAGTTCATGAATTGTGTTGTTTCGTATGACGATTCATACCAACAAATTCAGTATCAAGTACTTAAGAACCACATTTTAATAAGCAAAGAATATAGCCATAACATGTATATCATCTATATACTTTAAACTGAACAATTCTAGTCTTTTCTTTTCTGCCATATACTTATGAGATTCTTTTTCAGTATTTCCTTTTCTGTTTGAAAGAATCTATCAACATCAATAGTGGAGTCATACTTATGACACATAGTCCAAAGCGTGTATAGTTAAATACCAATGTCTTTGAACTTGCACTTTGAAGTAGATCACCATTATCAAATATTTGGTGTTCTTTCAAATTCCTTTCTTTAGTAATCTCTTGGTGTAGTAAACAATTTACCTACATCAAATATTCACCTCATCATGGATTTATCCATGATCAAGCTACTTTTAGCTTGTAACGATGAATTATGAGTATAATGTTGCTATCCAAAACCTTTTGGAGGATTAGGACAACTAGTGTCTCCAACCTTTTGCAAATTCTCATCAAAATATGAGAACATGAACTTTGCCATATTATACTCTATCATGTTGTAACCAAAACTTTGTTTCAGATATCACAATATCTTCCACACATCATGGTTTCAAACAACTCTTCAGATCCTAGATAACCTTGATATTAAGACAATCTTTGAATATCAAGAATCATGGAGAAAAACATGATACTTATATACTAACATTTGGAATTGTTACTCTTGATTTAATACTAATTATTAAACTTCATGGAGTAACCGGAACTTACTGAAAGTTTGCAATAGGACTTCTAAACTTTAGATTAACACTTCAATACAATACGATACCAGTTAAGAAAGTAACTAACCAGAATTCTATAGTTCTATCACCTCAATTATAACTAAGCGCAAGGTGGTAAACGGATGCCAATGACTACAACAACTATGCAAATTCACTTTGATTTAGTTTATGATAAATTTAGTTCTAATTAATAATTAAATTAATCTAGGTGAACTCCCACTCAAAACAATATCCCTCACATAGTTTTAGTGATCACACTAACCAAATCAACAACATCAAAACATATCATCACTAGAGTTGATATAGCTTCAATGGCGAACAATCAACATGTTCATCATATCTACTATATGACTCATGCTCTACCTTTCGTAATCCGTGTTCTGAGGCCATGTCTACATGCTAGGCTCGTCAAGATCAACCTTAGCTACCGTGATAAGCAAATCTGGCTTGCTTACGTTGTATTCACCGGAATCAAAGACACCCGATCATCACGTGGTGCTTCAAGCAAGCTTTGGCATCGGTTCATACTCAGGGTGAACTATTTAGAACTTGAAATTTATGTGCATGAGTGATCATCTTATTATGCTACCGTCGTCTACTAAGCAATACAAGATGCATAAAGGATTAACATCACATGCAATTCATAATATGTGATATGATATGGCTTTTCTTTGTGCTTCGATCTCCATCTTCAAGCACGAACATGATCTCCATCATCACCGGCATAGCATCAAGGTCAATGATGCTTCTTCATGGTTGTCGTCCACCAGCTTCAACTATTACAACTACTTTGAATAGACACGCAGGTCTTAACAAAATTAAAGACAACCATAAGGCTCACGCCGTTGCCAACTTACAATAAGGAACATTGCATACATCAAATATAATCACAATCATGGCCATATCACATCCTTTGCACCCCTGCAAAACAAAGTTAGACGCCTCTACTTTCTTTGCATATTTTACGTGGTTTGGGGCTTTCAATAAGTGTCGTTCTAACTACGAACAAGAACCACAACATTGATACTAGCATTGTTGATCACCCGTTGTAAATTGGATCTTTACTATGCTAGGAGAAACAGCACCCATAAAGCCACTTATGCAATACGAGTTGCATGTCAAGCGTGGAGCAAGTCTCATGAACGATGTCATGTAAGGTTAGCCCGGCCGCTTCATCCCAACATACCGCAAGATGCAAAGTACAAAAAGCAATCTACAATAAAAGCATCAACGCCCACAATGACCATTGTGTTCTACTGTCAACAGATCTACATATAGACACGGCTCGATACCCTCAGAGGGGTTCAGAGCATGGAAAACAAAAATTTTCTATCGCATACAAACAAACAAGCCAAGATCTATCTACTAGATTGTAGCAACGAGTCGATGGTACAACTTACCCTCAAGATTCCAAAGCGGTTAACGAGAGCAGATTCTCGTGGGTGATGTAGTCGATTTCTTCCGATCTCAAGATCGCGTAGTCGATCCTTCCAGCCACGTTCAGCAGCGCCCCAGTCGGTCACACGTTAGATTTCGGCAAGACCTTCCTCTCCCTTGTTCCAGCAGGCGGAGGTTGTAGCACTCTCTCGCGATTCCGGCGACAACGGCGTGGTACCTAAGTAGAGGGAGATCCCGCAGGCTTCGCCTTAAGCCGTGCAGTATGGTGGAGCTTATGAGAGAGGCTATTAGTGGTCTAGTAATTAGACACACCAATTAGAGGGCTCTAAACCAATTAGAAGGCTCTAAACCAAACAGCTCTAAACCGGGGTCTAGGTCTAGTTTCTAGTTTAGAGGATAGGAACTTGTGTGTCCTAGGAGGAGCCCTGCCTCCTTATATAGGTGGGAGGGGCTGGCCAAGGGAGGGAGGAGTCCTCCCCTTTCGGCCTAGGTGGGCGCCGGCTTGGGGAGGAGGACTCTCCCTCAAGTCGGTTCCTCTCCTCCCACTTCCCAAAACTGCTGTTTGACTTTCAAACTAGCCGTTTGACTTTTCAATTTAGGATTCAATTTAATCCTTTATTTGGGACAGCAAGAACACTTAGTACATGATGCAATCATTCCAACATGCAATGACACATCCATGTACCCTTCCCTCCGGAGTGCCGGACATTCGGACCTTCTAGAATGTTCCCGATGAAAACACCGAACCATTCCCCAACTCAAACGGACTTTCCTTATATGAATCTTATTCTCCGGACCATTCCGGATCTCCTCGTGATATCCCGGATCCCATCCGAGACTCCAACAACATTCGGTCTCTTTCTCATAATACCATAACTACTCAAACAACGTCAATCCTTAAGTGTGTCTCCCTACGGTTCGTGAATTATGCGGACATGATCGAGACACTTCTCCAACAATAACCAATAGAGGAATCTGGAAATTCATATGGCTCCACATATTTCTCGATTACTTTGCGTCGAATGAACCACTTACATACGATACCAATTTCCCTTTGTCTCACGATATGTTACTTATCCGAGGTTATGATCATCGGTATCTCTGCATACCTAGTTCAACCTCACATCGATAAGTACTCTTTTCTCGTCCGTGATATGTGATCCCTTGTGACCAAGTCACATGCTTGCAAGCTAATTGGATGACATTTCACCGAGAGGGCCCAGAATATCTATCCGTCATGTGGATGGACAAATCCCACTCTTGATCCATGTGTTTCAACCAATACTTTCCAACACTCAATGCCACCTTTATAGCCACCCTGTTACGGTGTGGTGTTTGATGACATCAAAGCATCCATCCAGTAAAGGCAATATGCATGATCTCATGGTCGAAGGAATTAGGTTACTATGTATCAGAAAGCATATAGCAATTGAACTATTGAAATGACTTGATCTTTATGCTACGCTTATCTATAGGAGTATGTCCACCATATCATTCTCCTAACGATATGATCTTGTTGTTGATAACATCTCAATGTTCATGATATGGAAACCTCAATCATCAATCAACCAACAAGCTAGTGAAGTATAGAGGCTATACTAGGGACTTCAAATTAAGTTTACAAATCACACAAGTATTAATGGTTTCCTTGTTAATACTATTATAGCATGAATGTAAACATTTATCATAAGTGTGAAGATATGATAATAACCTACTTTATTATTGCCTCTTGGGCATATCTCCAACATGTTGTTTCCACAAACCACACATGGATCAACCACTAGAGTCATTGCATGTGTGTTATTTCCACAAACCACACATGGATGAACAACTAGAGTCATTGCATGTGTGTTCTTATACTGAAACCAACACTAGAGTCATTGCATGTGTGTTCTTTTCACAAACCACACATGGATCCACCACTGTCATTGCATGTGTGTTCTTTCCACAAACCACACATGGATCAACCTATGTTCATTGCATGTGTGTTCTTTTCCACAAACCACACATGGATCCACCAGTGGTCATTGCATGTGTGTTCTTTCCACAAACCACATATGGATCAACTAGTGATCATTGCATGTGTGTTCTTTTCCATAAACCACACATGGATCAAACACTAGAGTCATTGCATGTGTGTTATTTCCACAAACCACACATGGATCAACCAGTAGAGTCATTGCATGTGCGTTGTTTCCACAAACCACACATGGATCAACCACTAGAGTCATTGCATGTGTGTTCTTTCCACAAACCACACATGGATCAACCACTAGAGTCATTGCATGTGTGTTCTTATACTAAAACCAACACTAGAGTCATTGCATGTGTGTTCTTTTCACAAACCACACATGGATCCACCACTGTCATTGCATCTGTGTTCTTTCCACAAACCACACATGGATCAACCAGTGGTCATTGCATGTGTGTTCTTTTCCACAAACCACACATGGATCCACCAGTGGTCATTGCATGTGTGTTCTTTCCACAAACCACATATGGATCCATTTGAGTAATTGCATGTTTGTTCTTATACTAAAACCACAAACCAGCAGTAGAGTCATTGCATGTGTGTTCTTTTCCACAAACCACACATGGATCCACTAGACTCATTGCATGTGAGTTCTTTTCCACAAACAACACATGGATCCACCAGTGGTCATTGCATGTGTGTTCTTTGCAGACCACATGTGGACCCACCAAGTCATTGCATATGTGTTCTTATACTAAAACTAGCACTAGAGTCATTGTATGTGTGTTCTATCCACAAACCACATGGATCCACCACTGTCATTGCATGTGTGTTCTTTCCACAAACCACACATGGATCAACCAGTGGTCATTGCATGTGTGTTCGTTTCCATAAACCACTTATGGATGCATTATAGTCATTGCAAGTGTGTTATTTCCACAAACCAGACATGGATCAACCACTAGAGTCATTGCATGTGTGTTGTTTCCACAAACCACACATGGATCAACCACTAGAGTCATTGCATGTGTGTTATTTCCACAAACCACACATGGATCAATCACTAGAGTCATTGCATGTGTGTTCTTGTACTAAAACCAACACTAGAGTCAGTGCATGTGTGTTCTTTTCACAATCCACATGGATCCACCACTATCATTGCATGTGTGTTCTTTCCACAAACCACACATGGATCAACCAGGTCATTGCATGTGTGTTCTTTCCACAAACCACAGATGGATCCACCAGTGGTCATTGCATGTGTTCTTTCCACAAACCACATATGGATCAACTAGAGTCATTGCATGTGTGTTCTTTCCACAAACCACATATGGATCCATTTGATTAATTGCATGTTTGTTCTTATACTAAAACCACAAACCAGCACTAGAGTCATTGCATGTGTGTTCTTTTCCACAAACCACACATGGATCCACTAGACTCATTGCATGTGTGTTCTTTCCACAAACAACACATGGATCCACCAGTGGTCATTGCATGTGTGTTCTTTCCACAGACCACATGTGAACCCACCAGAGTCATTGCATGTGTGTTCTTATACTAAAACCAACACTAGAGTCATTGCATGTGTGTTCTATCCACAAACCACACATGGATCAACAAGTGGTCATTACATGTGTGTTCTTTCCACAAACGACATGTGGATCAACCAGTGGTCATTGCATGTGTGTTCTTTTTTCCATAAACCACTTATGGATCTAGGACCGTCATTGCATGTGTGTTATTTCCACAAACCACACATGGATCAACCACTAGAGTCATTGCATGTGTGTTGTTTCCACAAACCACACATGGATCAACCACTAGAGTCATTGCATGTGTGTTCTTTCCACAAACCACATGGATCAACCACTAGAGTCATTGCATGTGTGTTGTTTCCACAAACCACATGGATCAACCACTAGAGTCATTGCATGTGTGTTATTTCCACAAACGACACATGGATCAAACACTAGAGTCATTGCATGTGTGTTATTTCCACAAACCACACATGGATCAACCACTAGAGTCATTGCATGTGTGTTCTTATACTAAAACCAACACTAGAGTCATTGCATGTGTGTTCTATCTAGAAACCACACATGGATCCACCACTCATTGCATGTGTGTTCTTTCCACAAACCACATGGATCAACAAGTGGTCATTGCATGTGTGTTCTTTCCACAAACCACATATGGATCAACCAATGGTCATTGCATGTGTGTTCTTTCCATAAACCACTTATGGATCCATTACAGTCATTACATGTGTGTTATTTCCACAAACCAGACATGGATCAACCACTAGAGTCATTGCATGTGTGTTGTTTCCACAAACCACACATGGATCAACCACTAGAGTCATTGCATGTGTGTTATTTCCACAAACCACACATGGATCAACAACTAGAGTCATTGCATGTGTGTTCTTATACTGAAACCAACACTAGAGTCATTGCATGTGTGTTCTTTTCACAAACCACACATGGATCCACCACTGTCATTGCATGTGTGTTCTTTCCACAAACCACACATGGATCAACCTATGTTCATTGCATGTGTGTTCTGTTCCACAAACCACACATGGATCCACCAGTGGTCATTGCATGTGTGTTCTTTCCACAAACCACATATGGATCAACTAGTGGTCATTGCATGTGTGTTCTTTCCATAAACCACATGGATCAAACACTAGAGTCATTGCATGTGTGTTATTTCCACAAACCACACATGGATCAACCACTAGAGTCATTGCATGTGTGTTGTTTCCACAAACCACACATGGATCAACCACTAGAGTCATTGCATGTGTGTTCTTTCCACAAACCACACATGGATCAACCACTAGAGTCATTGCATGTGTGTTCTTATACTAAAACCAACACTAGAGTCATTGCATGTGTGTTCTTTTCACAAACCACACATGGATCCACCACTGTCATTGCATCTGTGTTCTTTCCACAAACCACACATGGATCAACCAGTGGTCATTGCATGTGTGTTCTTTTCCACAAACCACACATGGATCCACCAGTGGTCATTGCATGTGTGTTCTTTCCACAAACCACATATGGATCCATTTGAGTAATTGCATGTTTGTTCTTATACTAAAACCACAAACCAGCAGTAGAGTCATTGCATGTGTGTTCTTTTCCACAAACCACACATGGATCCACTAGACTCATTGCATGTGAGTTCTTTTCCACAAACAACACATGGATCCACCAGTGGTCATTGCATGTGTGTTCTTTGCACAGACCACATGTGGACCCACCAGAGTCATTGCATGTCTGTTCTTATACTAAAACTAGCACTAGAGTCATTGTATGTGTGTTCTATCCACAAACCACACATGGATCCACCACTGTCATTGCATGTGTGTTCTTTCCACAAACCACACATGGATCAACCAGTGGTCATTGCATGTGTGTTCGTTTCCATAAACCACTTATGGATGCATTATAGTCATTGCAAGTGTGTTATTTCCACAAACCAGACATGGATCAACCACTAGAGTCATTGCATGTGTGTTGTTTCCACAAACCACACATGGATCAACCACTAGAGTCATTGCATGTGTGTTATTTCCACAAACCACACATGGATCAATCACTAGAGTCATTGCATGTGTGTTCTTATACTAAAACCAACACTAGAGTCATTGCATGTGTGTTCTTTTCACAAACCACACATGGATCCACCACTATCATTGCATGTGTGTTCTTTCCACAAACCACACATGGATCAACCAGTGGTCATTGCATGTGTGTTCTTTTCCACAAACCACAGATGGATCCACCAGTGGTCATTGCATGTGTGTTCTTTCCACAAACCACATATGGATCAACTAGAGTCATTGCATGTGTGTTCTTTCCACAAACCACATATGGATCCATTTGATTAATTGCATGTTTGTTCTTATACTAAAACCACAAACCAGCACTAGAGTCATTGCATGTGTGTTCTTTCCACAAACCACACATGGATCCACTAGACTCATTGCATGTGTGTTCTTTCCACAAACAACACATGGATCCACCAGTGGTCATTGCATGTGTGTTCTTTCCACAGACCACATGTGAACCCACCAGAGTCATTGCATGTGTGTTCTTATACTAAAACCAACACTAGAGTCATTGCATGTGTGTTCTATCCACAAACCACACATGGATCAACAAGTGGTCATTACATGTGTGTTCTTTCCACAAACGACATGTGGATCAACCAGTGGTCATTGCATGTGTGTTCTTTTTTCCATAAACCACTTATGGATCCATTACAGTCATTGCATGTGTGTTATTTCCACAAACCACACATGGATCAACCACTAGAGTCATTGCATGTGTGTTGTTTCCACAAACCACACATGGATCAGCCACTAGAGTCATTGCATGTGTGTTCTTTCCACAAACCACACATGGATCAACCACTAGAGTCATTGCATGTGTGTTGTTTCCACAAACCACACATGGATCAACCACTAGAGTCATTGCATGTGTGTTATTTCCACAAACGACACATGGATCAAACACTAGAGTCATTGCATGTGTGTTATTTCCACAAACCACACATGGATCAACCACTAGAG
The DNA here is from genome assembly GCA_023614405.1 of Avena insularis. NCBI lineage: Eukaryota > Viridiplantae > Streptophyta > Magnoliopsida > Poales > Poaceae > Avena > Avena insularis. Next base: position 408,689,939 of record CM042684.1, on the reverse strand, counting down.
TCATTGCATGTGTGTTCTTATACTAAAACCAACACTAGAGTCATTGCATGTGTGTTCTATCTAGAAACCACACATGGATCCACCACTGTCATTGCATGTGTGTTCTTTCCACAAACCACACATGGATCAACAAGTGGTCATTGCATGTGTGTTCTTTCCACAAACCACATATGGATCAACCAGTGGTCATTGCATGTGTGTTCTTTTCCATAAACCACTTATGGATCCATTACAGTCATTACATGTGTGTTATTTCCACAAACCAGACATGGATCAACCACTAGAGTCATTGCATGTGTGTTGTTTCCACAAACCACACATGGATCAACCACTAGAGTCATTGCATGTGTGTTATTTCCACAAACCACACATGGATCAACAACTAGAGTCATTGCATGTGTGTTCTTATACTGAAACCAACACTAGAGTCATTGCATGTGTGTTCTTTTCACAAACCACACATGGATCCACCACTGTCATTGCATGTGTGTTCTTTCCACAAACCACACATGGATCAACCTATGTTCATTGCATGTGTGTTCTTTTCCACAAACCACACATGGATCCACCAGTGGTCATTGCATGTGTGTTCTTTCCACAAACCACATATGGATCAACTAGTGATCATTGCATGTGTGTTCTTTTCCATAAACCACACATGGATCAAACACTAGAGTCATTGCATGTGTGTTATTTCCACAAACCACACATGGATCAACCACTAGAGTCATTGCATGTGTGTTGTTTCCACAAACCACACATGGATCAACCACTAGAGTCATTGCATGTGTGTTCTTTCCACAAACCACACATGGATCAACCACTAGAGTCATTGCATGTGTGTTCTTATACTAAAACCAACACTAGAGTCATTGCATGTGTGTTCTATACACAAACCACACATGGATCCACCACTGTCATTGCATCTGTGTTCTTTCCACAAACCACACATGGATCAACCAGTGGTCATTGCATGTGTGTTCTTTTCCACAAACCACACATGGATCCACCAGTGGGCATTGCAGTGGTGTTCTTTCCACAAACCACATATGGATCCATTTGAGTAATTGCATGCTTGTTCTTATACTACAACCACATCCCAGCAAGAGAGTCATTGCATGTGTGTTCTTTTCCACAAACCACACATGGATCCACTAGACTCATTGCATGTGAGTTCTTTCCACAAACAACACATGGATCCACCAGTGGTCATTGCATGTGTGTTCTTTGCACACCACATGTGGACCCACCAGAGTCATTGCATGTGTGTTCTTATACTAAAACTAGCACTAGAGTCATTGTATGTGTGTTCTATCCACAAACCACACATGGATCCACCACTGTCATTGCATGTGTGTTCTTTCCACAAACCACACATGGATCAACCAGTGGTCATTGCATGTGTGTTCTTTTCCAAAAACCACAGATGGATCCAGAACAGTCATTGCATGTGTGTTCTTTCCACAATCCACACATGGATCAACCACTAGAGTCATTGCATGTGTGTTGTTTCCACAAACCACACATGGATCAACCACTAGAGTCATTGCATGTGTGTTATTTCCACAAACCACACATGGATCAATCACTTGAGTCATTGCATGTGTGTTCTTATACTAAAACCAACACTAGAGTCATTGCATGTGTGTTCTTTTCACAAACCACACTTGGATCCACCACTATCATTGCATGTGTGTTCTTTCCACAAACCACACATGGATCAACCAGTGGTCATTGCATGTGTGTTCTTTTCCACAAACCACAGATGGATCCACCAGTGGTCATTGCATGTGTGTTCTTTCCACAAACCACATATGGATCAACTAGAGTCATTGCATGTGTGTTCTTTCCACAAACCACATATGGATCCATTTGATTAATTGCATGTTTGTTCTTATACTAAAACCACAAACCAGCACTAGAGTCATTGCATGTGTGTTCTTTTCCACAAACCACACATGGATCCACTAGACTCATTGCATGTGTGTTCTTTCCACAAACAACACATGGATCCACCAGTGGTCATTGCATGTGTGTTCTTTCCACAGACCACATGTGAACCCACCAGAGTCATTGCATGTGTGTTCTTATACTAAAACCAACACTAGAGTCATTGCATGTGTGTTCTATCCACAAACCACACATGGATCAACAAGTGGTCATTACATGTGTGTTCTTTCCACAAACATGTGGATCAACCAGTGGTCATTGCATGTGTGTTCTTTTTTCCATAAACCACTTATGGATCCATTACAGTCATTGCATGTGTGTTATTTCCACAAACCACACATGGATCAACCACTAGAGTCATTGCATGTGTGTTGTTTCCACAAACCACACATGGATCAGCCACTAGAGTCATTGCATGTGTGTTCTTTCCACAAACCACACATGGATCAACCACTAGAGTCATTGCATGTGTGTTGTTTCCACAAACCACACATGGATCAACCACTAGAGTCATTGCATGTGTGTTATTTCCACAAACGACACATGGATCAAACACTAGAGTCATTGCATGTGTGTTATTTCCACAAACCACACATGGATCAACCACTAGAGTCATTGCATGTGTGTTCTTATACTAAAACCAACACTAGAGTCATTGCATGTGTGTTCTATCTAGAAACCACACATGGATCCACCACTGTCATTGCATGTGTGTTCTTTCCACAAACCACACATGGATCAACAAGTGGTCATTGCATGTGTGTTCTTTCCACAAACCACATATGGATCAACCAGTGGTCATTGCATGTGTGTTCTTTTCCATAAACCACTTATGGATCCATTACAGTCATTACATGTGTGTTATTTCCACAAACCAGACATGGATCAACCACTAGAGTCAATGCAAGTTTGTTTATTCCACAAAACACACAAGGATCAACCACTAGAGTCATTGCATGTGTGTTATTTCCAAACCAAACATGTATCATCAACTAGAGTCATTGCATGTGTGTTCTTATACTGAAACCAACACTAGAGTCATTGCATGTGTGTTCTTTCACAAACCACACATGGATCCACCACTGTGAGTGCTTGTGTTTTCTTTCCACAAAACCCACATGGTTAAAACAGTGTTGATTGCATGTGTGTTCTTTTCCACAAACCACACATGGATCCACCAGTGGTCATTGCATGTGTGTTCTTTCCACAAACCACATATGGATCAACTAGTGATCATTGCATGTGTGTTCTTTTCCATAAACCACACATGGATCAAACACTAGAGTCATTGCATGTGTGTTATTTCCACAAACCACACATGGATCAACCACTAGAGTCATTGCATGTGTGTTGTTTCCACAAACCACACATGGATCAACCACTAGAGTCATTGCATGTGTGTTCTTTCCACAAACCACACATGGATCAACCACTAGAGTCATTGCATGTGTGTTCTTATACTAAAACCAACACTAGAGTCATTGCATGTGTGTTCTTTTCACAAACCACACATGGATCCACCACTGTCATTGCATCTGTGTTCTTTCCACAAACCACACATGGATCAACCAGTGGTCATTGCATGTGTGTTCTTTTCCACAAACCACACATGGATCCACCAGTGGTCATTGCATGTGTGTTCTTTCCACAAACCACATATGGATCCATTTGAGTAATTGCATGTTTGTTATTATACTTAATCCACAAACCAGCAGTAGAGTCATTGCATGTGTGTTCTTTTCCACAAACCACACATGGATCCACTAGACTCATTGCATGTGAGTTCTTTTCCACAAACAACACATGGATCCACCAGTGGTCATTGCATGTGTGTTCTTTGCACAGACCACATGTGGACCCACCAGAGTCATTGCATGTGTGTTCTTATACTAAAACTAGCACTAGAGTCATTGTATGTGTGTTCTATCCACAAACCACACATGGATCCACCACTGTCATTGCATGTGTGTTCTTTCCACAAACCACACATGGATCAACCAGTGGTCATTGCATGTGTGTTCTTTTCCATAAACCACTTATGGATGCATTATAGTCATTGCAAGTGTGTTATTTCCACAAACCAGACATGGATCAACCACTAGAGTCATTGCATGTGTGTTGTTTCCACAAACCACACATGGATCAACCACTAGAGTCATTGCAGTGTGTTATTTCCACAAACCACACATGGATCAATGACTAGAGTCATTGCATGTGTGTTCTTATACTAAAACCAACACTAGAGTCATTGCATGTGTGTTCTTTTCACAAACCACACTTGGATCCACCACTATCATTGCATGTGTGTTCTTTCCACAAACCACACATGGATCAACCAGTGGTCATTGCATGTGTGTTCTTTTCCACAAACCACAGATGGATCCACCAGTGGTCATTGCATGTGTGTTCTTTCCACAAACCACATATGGATCAACTAGAGTCATTGCATGTGTGTTCTTTCCACAAACCACATATGGATCCATTTGATTAATTGCATGTTTGTTCTTATACTAAAACCACAAACCAGCACTAGAGTCATTGCATGTGTGTTCTTTTCCACAAACCACACATGGATCCACTAGACTCATTGCATGTGTGTTCTTTCCACAAACAACACATGGATCCACCAGTGGTCATTGCATGTGTGTTCTTTCCACAGACCACATGTGAACCCACCAGAGTCATTGCATGTGTGTTCTTATACTAAAACCAACACTAGAGTCATTGCATGTGTGTTCTATCCACAAACCACACATGGATCAACAAGTGGTCATTACATGTGTGTTCTTTCCACAAACGACATGTGGATCAACCAGTGGTCATTGCATGTGTGTTCTTTTTTCCATAAACCACTTATGGATCCATTACAGTCATTGCATGTGTGTTATTTCCACAAACCACACATGGATCAACCACTAGAGTCATTGCATGTGTGTTGTTTCCACAAACCACACATGGATCAGCCACTAGAGTCATTGCATGTGTGTTCTTTCCACAAACCACACATGGATCAACCACTAGAGTCATTGCATGTGTGTTGTTTCCACAAACCACACATGGATCAACCACTAGAGTCATTGCATGTGTGTTATTTCTACAAACGACACATGGATCAAACACTAGAGTCATTGCATGTGTGTTATTTCCACAAACCACACATGGATCAACCACTAGAGTCATTGCATGTGTGTTCTTATACTAAAACCAACACTAGAGTCATTGCATGTGTTATCTAGACCCCACACATGGATCCACCACTGTCATTGCATGTGTGTTCTTTCCACAAACCACACATGGATCAACAAGTGGTCATTGCATGTGTGTTCTTTCCACAAACCACATATGGATCAACCAGTGGTCATTGCATGTGTGTTCTTTTCCATAAACCACTTATGGATCCATTACAGTCATTACATGTGTGTTATTTCCACAAACCAGACATGGATCAACCACTAGAGTCATTGCATGTGTGTTTTCCACAAACCACACATGGATCAACCACTAGAGTCATTGCATGTGTGTTATTTCCACAAACCACACATGGATCAACAACTAGAGTCATTGCATGTGTGTTCTTATACTAAAACCAACACTAGAGTCATTGCATGTGTGTTCTTTTCACAAACCACACATGGATCCACCACTGTCATTGCATCTGTGTTCTTTCCACAAACCACACATGGATCAACCAGTGGTCATTGCATGTGTGTTCTTTTCCACAAACCACACATGGATCCACCAGTGGTCATTGCATGTGTGTTCTTTCCACAAACCACATATGGATCCATTTGAGTAATTGCATGTTTGTTCTTATACTAAAACCACAAACCAGCAGAGTCATTGCATGTGTGTTATTTCCACAAACCACACATGGATCCACTAGACTCATTGCATGTGAGTTCTTTTCCACAAACAACACATGGATCCACCAGTGGTCATTGCATGTGTGTTCTTTGCACAGACCACATGTGGACCCACCAGAGTCATTGCATGTGTGTTCTTATACTAAAACTAGCACTAGAGTCATTGTATGTGTGTTCTATCCACAAACCACACATGGATCCACCACTGTCATTGCATGTGTGTTCTTTCCACAAACCACACATGGATCAACCAGTGGTCATTGCATGTGTGTTCTTTTCCATAAACCACTTATGGATGCATTATAGTCATTGCAAGTGTGTTATTTCCACAAACCAGACATGGATCAACCACTAGAGTCATTGCATGTGTGTTGTTTCCACAAACCACACATGGATCAACCACTAGAGTCATTGCATGTGTGTTATTTCCACAAACCACACATGGATCAATCACTAGAGTCATTGCATGTGTGTTCTTATACTAAAACCAACACTAGAGTCATTGCATGTGTGTTCTTTTCACAAACCACACTTGGATCCACCACTATCATTGCATGTGTGTTCTTTCCACAAACCACACATGGATCAACCAGTGGTCATTGCATGTGTGTTCTTTTCCACAAACCACAGATGGATCCACCAGTGGTCATTGCATGTGTGTTCTTTCCACAAACCACATATGGATCAACTAGAGTCATTGCATGTGTGTTCTTTCCACAAACCACATATGGATCCATTTGATTAATTGCATGTTTGTTCTTATACTAAAACCACAAACCAGCACTAGAGTCATTGCATGTGTGTTCTTTTCCACAAACCACACATGGATCCACTAGACTCATTGCATGTGTGTTCTTTCCACAAACAACACATGGATCCACCAGTGGTCATTGCATGTGTGTTCTTTCCACAGACCATGTGAACCCACCAGAGTCATTGCATGTGTGTTCTTATACTAAAACCAACACTAGAGTCATTGCATGTGTGTTCTATCCACAAACCACACATGGATCAACAAGTGGTCATTACATGTGTGTTCTTTCCACAAACGACATGTGGATCAACCAGTGGTCATTGCATGTGTGTTCTTTTTTCCATAAACCACTTATGGATCCATTACAGTCATTGCATGTGTGTTATTTCCACAAACCACACATGGATCAACCACTAGAGTCATTGCATGTGTGTTGTTTCCACAAACCACACATGGATCAGCCACTAGAGTCATTGCATGTGTGTTCTTTCCACAAACCACATGGATCAACCACTAGAGTCATTGCATGTGTTGTTTCCACAAACCACACATGGATCAACCACTAGAGTCATTGCATGTGTGTTATTTCCACAAACGACACATGGATCAAACACTAGAGTCATTGCATGTGTGTTATTTCCACAAACCACACATGGATCAACCACTAGAGTCATTGCATGTGTGTTCTTATACTAAAACCAACACTAGAGTCATTGCATGTGTGTTCTATCTAGAAACCACACATGGATCCACCACTGTCATTGCATGTGTGTTCTTTCCACAAACCACACATGGATCAACAAGTGGTCATTGCATGTGTGTTCTTTCCACAAACCACATATGGATCAACCAGTGGTCATTGCATGTGTGTTCTTTTCCATAAACCACTTATGGATCCATTACAGTCATTACATGTGTGTTATTTCCACAAACCAGACATGGATCAACCACTAGAGTCATTGCATGTGTGTTGTTTCCACAAACCACACATGGATCAACCACTAGAGTCATTGCATGCGTATTATTATCACAAACCAAACATGGATGAACAACTAGAGTCATTGCATTTGTGTTCTTATACTGAAACCAACACTAGAGTCATTGCGTGTGTGTTCTTTTCACGAACCACACATGGATCCACCACTGTCATTGCATGTGTTCTTTCCACAAACCACACATGGATCAACCTATGTTCATTGCATGTGTGTTCTTTTCACAAACCACACATGGATCCACCAGTGGTCATTGCATGTGTGTTCTTTCCACAAAGCACATATGGATCAACCAGTGATCATTGCATGTGTGTTCTTTTCCATAAACCACACATGGATCAACCACTAGAGTCATTGCTTTTGTGTTATTTCCACCAACCACACATGGATCAACCACTAGAGTCATTGCATGTGTGTTGTTTCCACAAACCACACATGGATCAACCACTAGAGTCATTGCATGTGTGTTCTTTCCACAAACCACACATGGATCAACCACTAGAGTCATTGCATGTGTGTTCTTATACTAAAACCAACACTAGAGTCATTGCATGTGTGTTCTTTTCACAAACCACACATGGATCCACCACTGTCATTGCATCTGGCTTGTTTCCACAAACCACACATGGATCAACCAGTGGTCATTGCATGTGTGTTCTTTTCCACAAACCACACATGGATCCACCAGTGGTCATTGCATGTGTGTTCTTTCCACAAACCACATATGGATCCATTTGAGTAATTGCATGTTTGTTCTTATACTAAAACCACAAACCAGCAGTAGAGTCATTGCATGTGTGTTCTTTTCCACAAACCACACATGGATCCACTAGACTCATTGCATGTGAGTTCTTTTCCACAAACAACACATGGATCCACCAGTGGTCATTGCATGTGTGTTCTTTGCACAGACCACATGTGGACCCACCAGAGTCATTGCATGTGTGTTCTTATACTAAAACTAGCACTAGAGTCATTGTATGTGTGTTCTATCCACAAACCACACATGGATCCACCACTGTCATTGCATGTGTGTTCTTTCCACAAACCACACATGGATCAACAAGTGGTCATTGCATGTGTGTTCTTTTCCATAAACCACTTATGGATGCATTATAGTCATTGCAAGTGTGTTATTTCCACAAACCAGACATGGATCAACCACTAGAGTCATTGCATGTGTGTTGTTTCCACAAACCACACATGGATCAACCACTAGAGTCATTGCATGTGTGTTATTTCCACAAACCACACATGGATCAATCACTAGAGTCATTGCATGTGTGTTCTTATACTAAAACCAACACTAGAGTCATTGCATGTGTGTTCTTTTCACAAACCACACTTGGATCCACCACTATCATTGCATGTGTGTTCTTTCCACAAACCACACATGGATCAACCAGTGGTCATTGCATGTGTGTTCTTTTCCACAAACCACAGATGGATCCACCAGTGGTCATTGCATGTGTGTTCTTTCCACAAACCACATATGGATCAACTAGAGTCATTGCATGTGTGTTCTTTCCACAAACCACATATGGATCCATTTGATTAATTGCATGTTTGTTCTTATACTAAAACCACAAACCAGCACTAGAGTCATTGCATGTGTGTTCTTTTCCACAAACCACACATGGATCCACTAGACTCATTGCATGTGTGTTCTTTTCCACAAACAACACATGGATCCACCAGTGGTCATTGCATGTGTGTTCTTTCCACAGACCACATGTGGACCCACCAGAGTCATTGCATGTGTGTTCTTATACTAAAACCAACACTAGAGTCATTGCATGTGTGTTCTATCCACAAACCACACATGGATCCACCACTGTCATTGCATGTGTGTTCTTTCCACAAACCACACATTGATCAACAAGTGGTCATTGCATGTGTGTTCTTTCCACAAACCACATATGGATCAACCAGTGGTCATTGCATGTGTGTTATTTTCCATAAACCACTTATGGATCCATTATAGTCATTGCATGTGTGTTATTTCCACAAACTAGACATGGATCAACCACTAGAGTCATTGCATGTGTGTTGTTTCCACAAACCACACATGGATCAACCACTAGAGTCATTGCATGTGTGTTATTTCCACAAACCACACATGGATCAACCACTAGAGTCATTTCATGTGTGTTCTTATACTAAAACCAACACTAGAGTCATTTCATGTGTGTTCTTTTCACAAACCAAACATGGATCCACCGCTGTCATTGCATGTGTGTTCTTTCCACAGACCACACATGGATCAACCTGTGGTCATTGCATGTGTGTTCTTTGCCACAAACCACACATGGATCCACCAGTGGTCATTGCATGTGTGTTCTTTCGACAAACCACATATGGATCAACCAGAGTCATTGCATGTGTGTTCTTTCCACAAACCACATATGGATCCATTTGAGTAATTTCATGTTTGTTATTATACTAAAACCACAAACCAGCACTAGAGTCATTGCATGTGTGTTCTTTTCCACAAACCACACATGGATCCACTAGACTCATTGTATGTGTGTTATTTTGCACAAACAACACATGGATCCACCAGTGGTCATTGCATGTGTGTTCTTTGCACAGACCACATGTGGACCCACCAGAGTCATTGCATGTGTGTTCTTATACTAAAACTAGCACTAGAGTCATTGCATGTGTGTTCTATCCACAAACCACACATGGATCCACCACTGTCATTGCATGCGTGTTGTTTCCACAAACCACACATGGATCAACAAGTGGTCATTACATGTGTGTTCTTTCCACAAACGACATGTGGATCAACCAGTGGTCATTGCATGTGTGTTCTTTTTTCCATAAACCACTTATGGATCCATTACAGTCATTGCATGTGTGTTATTTCCACAAACCACACATGGATCAACCACTAGAGTCATTGCATGTGTGTTGTTTCCACAAACCACACATGGATCAACCACTAGAGTCATTGCATGTGTGTTATTTCCACAAACCACACATGGATCAACCACTAGAGTCATTGCATGTGTGTTCTTTCCACAAACCACACATGGATCAACCACTAGAGTCATTGCATGTGTGTTATTTCCACAAACGACACATGGATCAATCACTAGAGTCATTGCATGTGTGTTATTTCCACAAACCACACATGGATCAACCACTAGAGTCATTGCATGTGTGTTCTTATACTAAAACCAACACTAGAGTCATTGCATGTGTGTTCTATCCACAAACCACACATGGATCCACCACTGTCATTGCATGTGTGTTCTTTCCACAAACCACACATGGATCAACAAGTGGTCATTGCATGTGTGTTATTTCCACAAACCACATATGGATCAACCAGTGGTCATTGCATGTGTGTTATTTTCCATAAACCACTTATGGATCCATTACAGTCATTACATGTGTGTTATTTCCACAAACCAGACATGGATCAACCACTAGAGTCATTGCATGTGTGTTATTTCCACAAACCACACATGGATCAACCACTAGAGTCATTGCATACATGTTATTTCCTCAAACCACGCATGGATCAACAACTAGAGTCATTGCATGTGTGTTCTTATACTAAAACCAACACTAGAGTCATTGCATGTGTGTTCTATCCACAAACCACACATGGATCCACCACTGTCATTGCATGTGTGTTCTTTCCACAAACCACACATGGATCAACCTATGTTCATTGCATGTGTGTTCTTTTCCACAAACCACACATGGATCCACCAGTGGTCATTGCATGTGTGTTCTTTCCACAAACCACATATGGATCAACCAGTGATCATTGCATGTGTGTTCTTTTCCATAAACCACACATGGATCAACCACTAGAGTCATTGCATGTGTGTTATTTCCACAAACCACACATGGATCAACCACTAGAGTCATTGCATGTGTGTTGTTTCCACAAACCACACATGGATCAACCACTAGAGTCATTGCATGTGTGTTCTTTCCACAAACCACACATGGATCAACCACTAGAGTCATTGCATGTGTGTTCTTATACTAAAACCAACACTAGAGTCATTGCATGTGTGTTCTTTTCACAAACCACACATGGATCCACCACTGTCATTGCATGTGTGTTCTTTCCACAAACCACACATGGATCAACAAGTGGTCATTGCATGTGTGTTCTTTCCACAAACCACACATGGATCCACCAGTGGTCATTGCATGTGTGTTCTTTCCACAAACCACATATGGATCAACCAGAGTCATTGCATGTGTGTTCTTATACTAAAACCAACACTAGAGTCATTGCATGTGTGTTCTATCCAGAAACCACACATGGATCCACCACTGTCATTGCATGTGTGTTCTTTCCACAAACCACACATGGATCAACAAGTGGTCATTGCATGTGTGTTGTTTCCACAAACCACATATGGATCAACCAGTGGTCATTGCATGTGTGTTCTTTTCCATAAACCACTTATGGATCCATTACAGTCATTACATGTGTGTTATTTCCACAAACCAGACATGGATCAATCACTAGAGTCATTGCATGTGTGTTCTTTTCCACAAACCACACATGGATCCACCAGTGGTCATTGCATGTGTGTTCTTTCCACAAACCACACATGGATCAACCAGAGTCATTGCATGTGTGTTCTTTCCACAAACCAGACATGGATCAACCAGTGGTCATTGCATGTGTGTTCTTTTCCACAAACCACACATGGATCCACCAGTGGTCATTGCAAGTGTGTTCTTTCCACAAACCACATATGGATCAACCAGAGTCATTGCATGTGTGTTCTTTCCACAAACCACATATGGATCCATTTGAGTAATTGCATGTTTGTTCTTATACTAAAACCACAAACCAGCAGTAGAGTCATTGCATGTGTGTTCTTTTCCACAAACCACACATGGATCCACTAGACTCATTGCATGTGAGTTCTTTTCCACAAACAACACATGGATCCACCAGTGGTCATTGCATGTGTGTTCTTTGCACAGACCACATGTGGACCCACCAGAGTCATTGCATGTGTGTTCTTATACTAAAACTAGCACTAGAGTCATTGCATGTGTGTTCTATCCACAAACCACACATGGATCCACCACTGTCATTGAATGTGTGTTCATTCCACAAACCACACATGGATCAACAAGTGGTCATTGCATGTGTGTTCTTTCCACAAACCACATGTGGATCAACCAGTGGTCATTGCATGTGTGTTCTTTTCCATAAACCACTTATGGATCCATTACATTCATTGCATGTGTGTTATTTCCACAAACCACACATGGATCAACCACTAGAGTCATTGCATCTGTGTTCTTTCCACAAGCCACACATGGATCAACCACTAGAGTCATTGCATGTGTGTTATTTCCACAAACCACACATGGATATCCCACTAGAGTCATTGCATGTGTGTTCTTATACTAAAACCAACACTAGAGTTATTGCATGTGTGTTCTATCCACAAACCACACATGGATCCACCACTGTCATTGCATGTGTGTTCTTTCCACAAACCACACATGGATCAACAAGTGGTCATTGCATGTGTGTTATTTCCACAAACAACACATGGATCAAACACTAGAGTCATTGCATGGGTGTTATTTCCACAAACCACACATGGATCAACCACTAGAGTCATTGCATGTGTGTTCTTATACTAAAACCAACACTAGAGTCATTGCATGTGTGTTCTATCCAGAAACCACACATGGATCCACCACTGTCATTGCATGTGTGTTCTTTCCACAAACCACACATGGATCAACAAGTGGTCATTGCATGTGTGTTCTTTCCACAAACCACATATGGATCAACCAGTGGTCATTGCATGTGTGTTCTTTTCCATAAACCACTTATGGATGCATTATAGTCATTGCATGTGTGTTATTTCCACAAACCAGACATGGATCAACCACTAGAGTCATTGCATGTGTGTTGTTTCCATAAACCACACATGGATCAACCACTAGAGTCATTGCATGTGTGTTATTTCCACAAACCACACATGGATCAATCACTAGAGTCATTGCATGTGTGTTCTTATACTAAAACCAACACTAGAGTCACTGCATGTGTGTTCTTTTCACAAACCACACATGGATCCACCACTATCATTGCATGTGTGTTCTTTCCACAAACCACACATGGATCAACCAGTGGTCATTGCATGTGTGTTCTTTTCCACAAACCACAGATGGATCCACCAGTGGTCATTGAATGTGTGTTCTTTCCACAAACCACATATGGATCAACCAGAGTCATTGCATGTGTGTTCTTTCCACAAACCACATATGGATCCATTTGAGTAATTGCATGTTTGTTCTTATACTAAAACCACAAACAAGCACTAGAGTCATTGCATGTGTGTTCTTTTCCACAAACCACACATGGATCCACTAGACTCATTGCATGTGAGTTCTTTTCCACAAACAACACATGGATCCACCAGTGGTCATTGCATGTGTGTTCTTTCCACAGACCACATGTGGACCCACCAGAGTCATTGCATGTGTGTTCTTATACTAAAACCAACACTAGAGTCATTGCATGTGTGTTCTATCCACAAACCACACATGGATCCACCACTGTCATTGCATGTGTGTTCTTTCCACAAACCACACATGGATCAACAAGTGGTCATTGCATGTGTGTTCTTTCCACAAAACACATATGGATCAACCAGTGGTCATTGCATGTGTGTTCTTTTCCATAAACCACTTATGGATCCATTATAGTCATTGCATGTGTGTTATTTCCACAAACTAGACATGGATCAACCACTAGAGTCATTGCATGTGTGTTGTTTCCACAAACCACACATGGATCAACCACTAGAGTCATTTCATGTGTGTTCTTTCCACAAACCACACATGGATCAACCACTAGAGTCATTTCATGTGTGTTCTTATACTAAAACCAACACTAGAGTCATTACATGTGTGTTCTTTTCACAAATCACACATGGATCCACCGCTGTCATTGCATGTGTGTTCTTTCCACAGACCACACATGGATCAACCTGTGGTCATTGCATGTGTGTTCTTTCGACAAACCACATATGGATCAACCAGAGTCATTGCATGTGTGTTCTTTCCACAAACCACATATGGATCCATTTGAGTAATTGCATGTTTGTTCTTATACTAAAACCACAAACCAGCACTAGAGTCATTGCATGTGTGTTCTTTTCCACAAACCACACATGGATCCACTAGACTCATTGCATGTGTGTTATTTTCCACAAACAACACATGGATCCACCAGTGGTCATTGCATGTGTGTTCTTTGCACAGACCACATGTGGACCCACCAGAGTCATTGCATGTGTGCTCTTATACGAAAACTAGCACTAGAGTCATTGCATGTGTGTTCTATCCACAAACCACACATGGATCCACCACTATCATTGCATGCGTGTTGTTTCCACAAACCACACATGGATCAACAAGTGGTCATTACATGTGTGTTCTTTCCACAAACGACATGTGGATCAACCAGTGGTCATTGCATGTGTGTTCTTTTTTGCATAAACCACTTATGGATCCATTACAGTCATTGCATGTGTGTTATTTCCACAAACCACACGTGGATCAACCACTAGAGTCATTGCATGTGTGTTGTTTCCACAAACCACACATGGATCAACCACTAGAGTCATTGCATGTGTGTTATTTCCACAAACCACACATGGATCAACCACTAGAGTCATTGCATGTGTGTTGCTTCCACAAACCACACATGGATCCATTTGAGTCATTGCATGGTTGTTCTTATACTAAAACCAAACCACTAGAGTCATTGCATGTGTGTTATTTCCACAAACAACACATGGATCAAACACTAGAGTCATTGCATGGGTGTTATTTCCACAAACCACACATGGATCAACCACTAGAGTCATTGCATGTGTGTTCTTATACTAAAACCAACACTAGAGTCATTGCATGTGTGTTCTATCCAGAAACCACACATGGATCCACCACTGTCATTGCATGTGTGTTCTTTCCACAAACCACACATGGATCAACAAGTGGTCATTGCATCTGTGTTCTTTCCACAAACCACATATGGATCAACCAGTGGTCATTGCATGTGTGTTCTTTTCCATAAACCACTTATGGATCCATTACAGTCATTACATGTGTGTTATTTCCACAAACCAGACATGGATCAACCACTTGAGTCATTGCATGTGTGTTGTTTCCACAAACCACACATGGATCAACCACTAGAGTCATTGCATGTGTGTTATTTCCACAAACCACACATGGATCAACCACTAGAGTCATTGCATGTGTGTTCTTATACTGAAACCAACACTAGAGTCATTGCATGTGTGTTCTTTTCACAAACCACACATGGATCCACCACTATCATTGCATGTGTGTTCTTTCCACAAACCACACATGGATCAACCTATGTTCATTGCATGTGTGTTCTTTTCCACAAACCACACATGGATCCACCAGTTGTCATTGCATGTGTGTTCTTTCCACAAACCACATATGGATCAACCAGAGTCATTGCATGTGTGTTCTTTCCACAAACCACATATGTGTCCATTTGAGTAATTGCATGTTTGTTCTTATAGTAAAACCACAAACCAGCACTAGAGTCATTGCATGTGTGTTCTTTTCCACAAACCACACATGGATCCACTAGACTCATTGCATGTGTGTTCTTTTCCACAAACAACACATGGATCCACCAGTGGTCATTGCATGTGTGTTCTTTCCACAGACCACATGTGGACCCACCAGAGTCATTGCATGTGTGTTCTTATACTAAAACTAGCACTAGAGTCATTGCATGTGTGTTCTATCCAGAAACCACACATGGATCCACCACTGTCATTGCATGTGTGTTCTTTCCATAAACCACACATGGATCAACAAGTGGTCATTGCATGTGTGTTCTTTCCACAAACCACATATGGATCAACCAGTGGTCATTGCATGTGTGTTCTTTTCCATAAACCACTTATGGATCCATTACAGTCATTGCATGTGTGTTATTTCCACAAACCACACATGGATCAACCACTAGACTCATTGCATGTGTGTTGTTTCCACAAACCACACATGGATCCATTTGAGTCATTTCATGCTTGTTCTTATACTAAAACTAGCAGTGCCCCCAATGGATCAACCGTTAGACCGAGTCTTCTAGAAGGAACGCCATAACACAGTTGTTCTGCTTGACGATTGTTACATACCGTTCGATTGGGGCGCTTGGACGATTAGGATGGTCTTCGCGAGAGCGATCCTCGAGTAGGTTGTTCTACGGCATGATTGGCCACGCTTGCTCTGGACAAACTGGCATGTTGCGAGTGTTACGACTCACGAGTTCAGTGGGCCATATCCCAGTGTCACGTCCCTGTTACTTGTCTTCCTCCCCGTACTTCTCTTCCTTCCCCTCGAAGCCACTTTCCCCACTTCACTTCCATCCTGCCATAGCCGCAAGACGACGACATCCGCCAATTCTCCGGTCTCTACCTTCATGGTAAGAAATCATTTTACAAGCTCTTGAACTTATCCTACACATTCCTGCTATTCGCCAATCTAACTGCTGATCTTTTTTCCGATTTCTCGACGAACTTCAGATGTGGCAGATGTTGTAACCCAAGAATCTGGAGATCCTCGTGCGCAACTTCGTCGCGGCGTTCACGCTCGTGTGCTCCCACCCAGGATGCTTTCGCCGTTACTCCTACCACGATCTCCTGCTCCACGAGCTCGCGTGCCCGCACGAAAGCGGTCGCCACGAGCCGGGCTGCACCACACCGCCGGCAGAGCTCGTCGTCCACCTTGCAGATGGGCACTTGATCGAAGTGATTAGGATCTCGTATGGGCAAGACCAACTTCTCCAAGAGCAGGTGCCGTTCACTGACTCGGCACGCCGCTTGCAAATTTTCCAGGAGGGGACGGCTCTGTTTTCGTCCTGACCATCACCGTCGGTGTTCCGGGAACTAGAGCCGGGACCACCATCGTGGATGCCGTATGCGTCAGGTCGGTCTCGTGCGCCTGGCCCGTATACATGGTGCGCATGTGGGCGAACGCCCAGCCGCCGTCATCGGATAGCATTCTTGTGCTAGCCGAGGCGCTGAGCTGCCCGACGCCGCGGGAGGTGGAGTATGTGGACCTAAGGTCGATCCTATGCGTGCCATCTCAGTACCTTGTCGGTGCTGGACCGAACAGGCAGATGCATTTCTACATTTGTATTGAGAAGACCGACAGTCAAATGTCGTACTTGTGTTGTCGTTGCTGTTAGACTTAAGCGATGCTTCTCAGGTGCTTAGAGCATACGTGTTGTGCGAATGTACCCCAGTTGTAGTTTTTAGTACTCCTTAATACTTCGACGAGTTATTATATTGGTCCAATCAGCTTGTTGTTGTCACGTTGCTGCGGGCAAAGTCCGCTTCTCGAATACTGCAATAGGTGCTCCCGCTCCCGCATGTCAGTGTCACGTGTTCTGAGGGCCCACCTACCAGTGTCACGCCCCCTCCTCGTCCTTCCCCTTGAAGCCACTGTCCCAACTTCTCTTCCATCCTACCACTCCCATCCAATGGTTGTAATCTAATGATTTTCGTTGGATTGTTTACAAGTAATCTATGTTGATAATGCAACATGCAAATGGCACAGACACAATTTCTAAAGTGGAAGCACTCACACGCTGCTATTGCACATATTTCTTAATATAACTCGACAAACACCTTACAATAATTGTACTCGCATTAAACACAACCGAAATTGCAACCATCCTAAACAACATCTAAACCCACATCACACCGCTGTCGTCGGAGTCCACCTTGATTGGTGACACCATCGTGCCCTTACCGGTGACATCCACTCCCGCCCGTGGCTTGCCCTTCGCCAAGGAGGCAACAATGGCGTTCTGCACAGCTTCATACCCGTCGTCCTCCACATCGGAATCGACAATGACGAAGGTGACAGGGTTGGCATGGACCGAGCGCCGTCACGCCTGGCGGCTTCTGCTCGAGCTCGACGCTGCATCAGTCCTTCTACAGGTAGGAGGGGCCGAGCTCGCATACGTAGCGTCATCGCTCCTCTCAAGAAACCATGTCCATTTGATACTGCGACAGTAGGATCTTGGGGTGGATCCACCGCGGCGAGCCCTACCGGAAGCGGTGGAGCGGATGGATCTGCCGGCGCGAGCCATGACAAGTTCCTAGGAGGGAGTACGATTGTGGGCCAGGCATGTCTGGTTCCTGAGCAAGACCTCCCAGTGATATGTACGCGGGCAAAGTGCCAAAAAATTTCGTCCAATGCACGCGACAGGGCTTTTGAACCACGAAGGCTCGAGTTTTTTTGACAAGTCCACACGCTAGGTCCCCCACCTATCAGCCGAATGTGGACGGTAGGATTCTGCCCGAGTTATTAAGTAGGGATAAATCACGCTTTACCACTACCCTGACATCCAACGGCTCCTCTTTCCTCTGCCCTCGCTCTCCTCGCTCATGGCTCGCAGCTCGTGCAGTTCGTCTCGGGCGGAATCAGGGTCGGCTCAACGCTGTCAGGCGGGTGCCCCCATTAGGTACTGGAGGGCGCCCTACGATTACTGCCCTGATATGCTGTGTTTGTGTGGTGAGAAGATGCCGAGATGGATTTCGTCGACCGACCAAAATACTGCAGGAAAATTCAGCAACTGCAGCATCAGAGCGGTAAGTTCCTACTGTAGGTACAACGGTAACCCGGATCCGGAAAGCGTAATGTAATTCTTTTTTTTGTTTCCTTCGATCTACTACGCAGGAAGGGAGGGGGACTGGCTGTGACAAGTTTGTGTGGATCGAAAATCCACTGACAGGTTTTCACAGAGAGCTTGTTCAGGATATGCGTGATGCTGTGTGGGACAAGAAAGAGGAGATTCGTGCGATGGAGCGAGAGGGGAGGCAGGGGCAGGGAGGTGGTGAGACAGATGGGCTCAAGATTAGGCCAGATAGTGGACACAATTTCCTCATTATCTGGGCATTATCTGTTGCATCTGCAGTTTATGCTGCCATGTCGTTGTCAAGCAGCTGAAATAAGTTGCTGCTTCATGGAGTGTAGCGGCCAGCTTAAGAAATTGTATTCCAGCCCAGAAACTTATCATAAGTGTAATGCCAACAGCAGGGATTTATTAAGCGCCTATAAATAAATCATATCTGTGCCACTAACACCCATCGATTTTGGAGAGGATTTAACCGCTCAGCTATCGCGATTGTTCAGATAGTAGTAGCGCGATTGATTCAACCATTCAACCTCGTGGTATCAAATCCTAAAGTCGCGATACATTTTTACGGGGCGATTGTTTTACGACAAGTTCCATGCACACAGCTCCGTAGTTTAACCGAACATATATAGGTTCAAGTTCAATACATCATTAATAGGTCGCTGCTAGCCCTCTTCTCTTTGGTGCCAACTTTCTTCCTCTTTCCTTCACGTCCGGCTTCTTCATCTCTGCCTTCTTCCTCTTCCCAGGTGCCAATTTTCTTACCTTCACGATTGCATCTCCCGAGGAAGTCGGAAGTCAGCCAATCAAGACTGTAATCTTGTCCGACATCACTCCACTCGCTTTGGTTTTCTTCCCATAGCAAAATCATCGAGTCGGCCGTCTTGTTTCTTACCTTGCGCTTCCTCAGAAAAAACAAAGACATGGATTACTACCTTATATCTATAGACTATAAACAATTTTTTTGTGTCAATGTACCATCTCATACCTAGGTTTGGGAGCATTAAGGGGACATCCAGCTGCTCTATGGCCTATAAGATGGCAGGTCTTGCATCTGTTTTTGCCCTTCTTTGTAGCGTAGAAATCCGAACCCTTCTTCTCGAGAAAATTCTTAAACCTATTCACTGGGTCTTCCTCTCCCTTTTGTAACGGGTGGCAAAGCTCGAAGACAGATTGGACTTGAGGCCACCGAGATGGGTCAGTACATGGCTCGACGGATCCAACAGACGCAGCTCAACTTTTCCATAGAGTAGTAGTCGACAAATACCGTCCAAATGTGGTAGAGTTCTTTTCTTCACCAAGAAGGCCAAGGCATGGTCGCAAGGTTTCCGGTATGTCGCCACTCTAAGGTGCATTCTCGCAACCGGATGTTCACAACATCCCTTTGCCACTATTGGACATATCGACCACCTCGCTTCTGCTTTGGTTGACGGAGAACCTTAAGATGAGCAAGTCCTCGGCTTCTCTTGTGCGAATTGTCGTATAACCCAAGGTAGCATATGTCCTCTAAGTCTCCTACCGATCTCTCCCTTATATTTAACACTTCATGATCATACCACGTGTCATCCATCAAGATATGAACAGACGCACTTTTATGTCCTTCACCCGCTTATTCGGGCATTACGCAAGGTTGTTCTTTATGTATCAACTTTTGATGTCGGGGTTGAATTGACTCCTCTTCCATGATTGATGGCTGGACCTGGAAGTTCAAGTTCGAGTTGGAAAAATCTTGCTCATGAAATAATCATGATCGCTTCTTGTAGGTTTAGTAAACTCCCTAGCACATGTAACATGTAAATAAACATCGCTTGCCCGTGTAGTGTGGCAAGTTGAGCATCATATGGGCATGGCATTCTCTACCTTCAGCTCGAGGGAACACCTCCTTCACTGCATTCGTCGGCCCTTTGCATGCATCCATGGATATAGCCAATGGATCCATGTGGCCTATTGATCTCCTGAGCTGCCTCATAAACCAGACCCACTTTTCCTCTATTTCTATTTCAAATAGCCCGAATGCCACTGGGAACATCCAGTTGTGACCATCAAGTGTTGTGGCAGATGGCAGGCAGCCTTTCCATTTGCCAGTTAGGATAGTGTTTTCTACACTCAGATACGGCCTACAGCCGTCCTTGAATCCATCGATGCAAGGTTTAAGCACCATGAAAAATCTTTTGAAATATATTTTACCACCTTCTGATTCGGTGTCAATCTCCACAACACTCCCTGGTGTGAGATCCAGGCACATGGCTTAATAGGATTGATAGGATACCCATATCAACAAGTTGCAACTTCTTTTCCGGAAGCTCATTCAAAAAGAACTCTAAGGTTAAGCGTGCTTGGCCTAGAGCAATTCTAGGATGGGTGACCGACCGAAGTAGAATCGGTGCGCACGATCGAGGACAAAGTGCAGAAAAGACTAGTGTTGGTCTGTGGGGCGATCTAGATATCCTATTAAGTCCAGAGTGACACCCTCGTGCCCAGAGGGACGGGTGTTACAAGTGGTATCGAGCCGACCTTGCGATTACACGTGTGTGTGGGTCGATGGCGGGACATGGAGCATGATGGCGGGTCTGGAGGACACGGCATGGCACATGTGCTGCACCGGACGCAGACGCTGACAAGAGGGAACGTTCAGTGTGCTTGATCGATGAGGGCATCGATCTTCTAAAGGGTGGGTGTATGAGATCCAGCACATGGCTTAATGGGATTGATAGGATACCCATATCAACAAGTTGCAACTTCTTCAACAAGTTGCAACTTCTTTCTCCTAAGCTCATTCAAAAGAACTCTAAGGTTGTAAGCTTGGCCTAGAGCAATTCTAGGATGGTGACCTAACGGGAAGTAGGAACCAAAAGGACGCAGTGAGGACAAAGTGCGCAGAAAAGACTAGTGTTGGTCTGTGGGGCCAGTCTAGATATCCTATTAAGCTGCCAGGAGTGACACCCCTCGGGCCCAGGAGTGGACGGGGTGTTACACCTGGACACCTAGCTAATACCTCCGCCTTGAAGTTGTATAGCATCCTGAAGCTATTGGTCCAATCCCCGTGCAAGACACCTAGACCTTTCTCTTTACCTTTCCAAACCGTGTAATACGGAAGGACAATGTTGTATTTAGAAGCGAGGGTAGTCTGAATATTCTTCGCGGTCTCCTTAGGGTTATCCTTTAGTATGGACATAGATTGCATAGCCACCCCCTCCGTATCAGCCATTGAGGATTTCAGTTTGCTGCCTGTCGGACACATGTGTGGAGGGCCCATTTTGTTCACCTGCAACACAGATTCATTTAAAAGATAAGCAGAGTCGTCTAGTTGCTAGAAAGATATCGCACATCAATTGTAGTTATAGAGTGAAAAGAGAGAGAGAGAGTTCTAATGGTTTGCTGCATTCATTGCCCCAATACCCTAATTGCAGTCGACGCAGGTAAGGATCTTGCTGTGATCCTCCATGGACAATGTACCTCGGCCCGTCCATTCATCCACGTTAACTTGCAAACGGCCTCATACCTCTCGGCAGAGTTCTTCAGTTGATAAACGTCGAACTCCCCCTTGATACAAAAATGCCGGAACGACATCCTGAACTCATGCATGCTCTTGAACTCGGTGCCGACCGAAATTATAGGATACTCGTGGTCATGTTTCATTTCTTCTACTTCAACACCCAAATCATCGACTGGAATACCAGCCTCATCGTTAAGTTCCTCGTCTATTTCATCATCACCAGATTCTTGATCCTCTCTGCACGCTTCTTCATCCGATTCAGAATCTTCGCCATCGCCTCTAATGCCTAATCGCACACATCATATTGACTCCCATGGGTGGGGCTGCACCATCGTCTCCACCCGGATGGACAGGAACATTGCCCCAGTCCACCTCACCGGCAACTCTGTTTTCTCCAAGACACTCGGTTGGTTCTGCTGCAACCACATGGGGTGGTCTTACGTTTGCACGCATCCCAGGTACTTCAGTGGACAAACAGCAGTCAGAATCAATTTCATCTTGAGTATACAGAACCCTCTTGCTCTTCCTGTACATCCTCCTTCCTGATGTAATCTTTCCGATGGTATCAAGGGCTTGACATCCGTGTTCCATTCCCCATCGAACTAGGCCTTTTGCTGCCGCTCTTGGGTGTGATCTCTCATCGCCTCCCCTCACGGGTGTTGGCTCCGTGGTCCCGCATTATTGCACGACCTCTGGGCGTGTTCTTCTTGAATTAGCCCTTTGCTTCTACTATTGGGCGTGTTCTCCTTCGTCGGCATTATTGCACGACCTCGGCGTGTTCCGCTCCAAATTATCCCTTTTGCTGCTACTATTGGGTGTGTTCTCCTTCGTGCTGGCATAATTCCCTGACAACGGTGTGTTCCGCTCCAAATTAGTGTTCTTTCTGCTCCCACTAGGTGTGGTAGCCTCCGTGCTGGCCATCTTCTCCTCTTTGCTACCACTCCTGGGAGTGTTCACCACCGTGCTAGCCCTCTTAGCGTTTTTGCTGCTACCGTTCGGTGTGGCATTTTACCGATCTCGAGGGTGTACTGCGACGTGGTGCCTTTTGTCGTGCGACTCTTGGGCGTCCTCTTCTCTGGCGTGGTCTCCTTGGTGACGTTCTTCTTCGGGGTGCCCTTTCTGGGGATGCTCTTCCTGCTCCTCTTTATGACGCTCCTCTGTAAGACTCTCCTCTATTCGAAGCCACCCTCAGTCGCACCAGCCCCAGTGATGCCATGGATCAGGTCATGCATGCCTTCTAAAAGTCCATCATCTCTATTGTCGAGTTCCAATTCCTCTCCAACCGTGAGCACTACCAAGTGGAAGTAAACTTCACCTCTATAATGTTTCCTTGTAAACGGTATGACTAAATCCCTGGTATCTTTCACTTCGATAGCCTTTTTGCTCCTGTAACCATAATATAACAAACGTGCTTCCTAGGAGGACCCCCACAGCACCTTCACACGTAAAGATGCCATCAGGTCATATAACTCTACCACTTCAGGGTCGTATCTGCCAAGGATTACATCAAACTCGTCACAGAATTTTTCTGTGCCATCATCTAATTTTGCAGTATAATCCGCGACACCGATACGAATGATTACTTTGCCATAATCAGGTCCTTCAGGATAGAAACCTCCGAGAGGTTCGAGAGATGGAGCGGCACCATCAGACCCAACCCCAATGCCACCACCGCCATCACTAGCGTCATCGTTAGCTGGATCAACCTCGGTGGAAGTACCAGGACCAGGAGCAAGGCGAGGGCCCTTAGCAGCGGGAGCTACATTACATGGTGGACAGGCAAGGCCCCTTCTAACGACAGCCACAATAGGATCAGTTGTTGCCATGCCACCTCGATGATCAGGAGCAGTTCCCACAACATCAGTGTTTCGAGTGCTAGCAGAGTCCAGACCATGAGCTGGCTTCAGACCAGCAGCTCGCTAAACCCGAGCACGGGTTCGAGGAGGAGAGAAGGCATCAGTCTTTGCAACAACAGTGGGATAGCCTCCAGAAACCTTAGTTTGCTCAACAGCGGCAAGGATTGGGTCAACAGCGTCCAGATCAACAACAACACGAGGACGACCAGTACCAGCAGATTCTAGAGCACGGGTTCGCACAACTTGAGGACAGTTTCAAGTAGGAGCAGCACACAAGGCGGCGGTCTTGGCAACAACAGCGGGGCAGCCTCCGGACGCCTTAGTTTGCTCAACAGCGGCATGGATTGGGTGAGTAGCAGCCGCAGAAACATGGGCACGGGGACGAGGACGACCAGTACCAGCAGATTCCAGAGCAGAGTTTTCCACAACAGCAATACGGGGACTCCTACGAGGAGGTTGCCTGACAGAAGCATGTCACGGACGAGGAACCACATTGTGCTCAATAAGAGCAGCGGTTCGAGTTAGACCTCCCTGTCCAATAATAGTTGGGCGACTCCTAATAGCAGGAGCTTCCTCATCCACTATGTTACACACCACCGTAACCACGTGAAGCCTAACATGTTGTTTCATCAACAATTAGCTGACTGTCACACGCTATAGGAACCCTAAAGCCTCGTTCATCAATGATGTTGAACCATGCAGTCTGCTCTGGCCTCATTTCAGCAAGTTCACGCACAGTAGCAACCAAACCAGGGACAGTGCATAACTGCACAGGCTCTACTTCCATCTTCAGACTCTGAGCCTGTTTCCACGTGCTCTTCCCATGTGCTAATTTAACGAGGTAGCCACAGATGCTCACCAAAACCGTGTATTTGGGTTCAGCGGAGATCCTAGTTGACAGAAAATTCGAGACAAAAGATAAGAATTGTTTGTCAGTGTTGTGCTAGCAAACAATTCTATGTTCGATATATCTCTGTAATGCCAATAGCCAGCTAGCAGTTATAGGTAGTGCGAATAGCGAAGAGAAGAGTAGCTCACCCGAAATTAGCCAGAAGTACTTCTTCCTCGGCAAATGGATCTGCCATCCTTCGCGCTGCTCAGCTCGTCGGCGGTAGAGGCGGGCTAGATCATCGCAACGGCTGGCACGACATTCAGCATTAGAGCTCGGTAGCAGCGATTAGGCGTAGCAACTTGGCCCCGGAAGTCAAATGCCCGAAGAGATCATTCTGGTTGGAGAGGGGATTTCGACGCCGCTGGTGCTAGGGTTCATGCGAACGGAGGGAGGGAGTGGATTTGTGAATTTGGTCAATGCACGATGCTCCTTTCTGTACTGCATGTATATGTTTCATGCTTTTTCTTTTAATAATAACCAACCTTGTATGTCATAATTAAACAGATGGGTAGATTTTGGATAGAGATTGCTCCATTAGGTAGCGCTAAACATATCCTTGGTATTCTACGATTTATGGGGTTTGTTAGAGCTCATTGTGACAACTCAAAAGTACATTGCCCCTGCCGGTTGTGTGTGAATCGTAGGATGCTGCCTCAAAGTATAGTGAAGACCATATTTTTACATTTGGGATGCTAAGCACATATGTTAGATGGGTATTTCATGGTGAACCATATGATCCTCCATATGAACTGGGGGAAGCACATCTTTATCATCAAGATCAAGTAGGGTAAGCAGATGTTGATCAACTAGATCAACTGACAGAGCCAGCTCCTGAGCATCTAGATCAACCTGGAGAAGGGGGAGGAGAGAAAAAGTGCAAGCTGCCTAAAATAGGTTTCATTTCTTGTACTACTGCTATGCCAGATGACAAGGTATATCTGTAGAACGACAAATGTTCAGGTTGTGTGTATTTGATGTTTCTCTATTAACGTATTTGTTAATCAACTAATCGCAGAAGTAGACGACCAAATAGGACTTTGATGATAATGATGATGACCTGTTCATTGATGAGCCTGCACCTGAGGTTGTGGATTGGGTACACTGCTTCTGGATGGATTTGATGCAGGGCTGCTGATCATTAGGGGTGTACTTTTGGTGTCGTTTGGGTAGTCTCATGACCAATAGCCCAGCTGCAAAACTCTTGGGGTGTAGAGCTATCCCATGATTGGTTCGCTAATGTCGTAGTTCTGTAATATGGAGCTACCTTATGATTTCTAGGCCTTTGTTAGCAGAACTGTAATTGGAAATTGTTCTGTATATTAGTATATGTATGTGTGTTTGTGTGTGTTTCTAGTCTAAAATCCAAGCTTATGCTTTTATTGTTTCCTAAGCGATTTTTTAGGCCCCAGCGCTGGAACCCTATGCTGCTAGCCCTTCCCCTCCCTCAATGCTCTGTGAGTCGAATCAGCAAAATGATATACTCTATAAGCTGGGATCAATTTGATTCGAGGAGGGGCGATTTTCTTGGTCCTTGGAAGGAGTACCAAGTGAAGGAGGAGGTTGGCTCAGTCAATTATCTCACCCCCTTATGTGGGACCCGCTTTAACTCACCCCTGACGTGGGTCCCGCTTGAAATAGCTGTAGGACAGCACATGATAGCTGGGATCAAAAATTCGGGAATCTCTCCCGGAAAAATGTTCCCACCACTGCCACTTAAAAATACTTACTATAGAAAAAGTGTGCTGCCCAGTCCTACTACTACTAGTACTACTACTCCCCTGTCCATGCCTTTCTACCGACGACAAGACAAGAAACCACTAGTAGCTAGCTCCCATCCAGCAAGCAACTGTTGGAACTGGTGCAACCTACGATTGGGGAGTTCTTCCTAAAATAGGTGGGTGTATTTGCTCACCTCGAAATCCATCTTTGTTTAATTTTCTTCCGATTGGGAAATTGGGGGTACTATTAGAACTAGTAGTAGTATTGGGTATGCTTTGATTGTGGAGTTCTTTCTTATTGCTCACCTCAGAATCACCTAATCAGGATATTTTCCCTCTGCTCTGATCGATTGGGTCACTTGGGTGGGGGTGGGGGTGGGGGGTTTGCGGGGAGGGGGTACTGATTTCGTGTGGATTTTGGATCGGGGCATGGTCACCGCTGTTTTGATTGGGGCATTTAGTCGGATTCGATTTTGGTGTTCTTCACTTTTGTTACCTTTAGTTGCTACTCATAGTGTGTAGTGGATTTTGCGTCAGATTCTATATGGAGAACTATGGGTCAGTGGCGTGCACAGCCACTATAGACAGGGATGGTCCCGTTAGTTCCCTTAAAGTTGCCTAAAAAATAATTGTAGCAGTATATTCGTTGCGTTCTTCCATTCTTTCCAATGCTGAAAGTGGTTAGCTGCAACCTGGATGTATCCCCGTGCTAAAAGTTATCTCTATCTGCATCCTATTTTTGTGGAAGCTTCTGTGACACCATCTCTTCTTTATTTACTGTAGCATGGTGGTACATACCTACGAACATGCGATGCTCCAGGTGCGGCAAACATGATGGTACCCCCACATGCCATAGGATCAGGCCAGTACCACTACTCACCAAACAAGTGCAACGCCACTGACCAGCTGGGAGGGCCCAGCTTAAAGAGAAAGGTATTTTTTTCTTAATACCCTTAGTACCATGGTGCAGTCTGATTTAATTATTACCCGCTTGGTGTCATGCAACTTATCAGATGTTCAGAAACATATGTGTGATTTTATTAATTCTGGCACTATGTTTATGTGAATCCAGATCTAGATCTGTTTGACTATCTCATACAATCAGTATATGACTACTATGTACTATATTGAATTATTGAGCTATGTTGCTATTTATGCAGATTGAAGTTGCTGCTGCGGAGGATGAGGGTGTTGTAGAGGCTAGTAGATTGCTGATGCCCACACCAAAAGCAGACATCGTCTACCTGACGAGGAAGCGCCAACATAGTACCCAGGTCAGGAGTGACCTCTCTAAGAAGTGGGTATAATTTGGAAATCCAAAATTTCACATGTTATGATTTTCCATTTTATTGTTATCAGCTAGTACTATATCTTTACGCTCATCAGAAGTTCACAAAAATCAAATTTGTTTGCTTTACATGCAATGGTTTTGTCTTATATTTTTAGATTTACTTGCTCTTTACATATTTAACCTTTCCACTTAATTTCAATCAGTACCACGCACCAGCTGCTCAGCCCTTTCTGCTACCGTCCTCTTGTTAATCTTGTGGATTGAAATGGGGGCCCTATATGCCCTTCCAAAGGCAGAGGGAATAAAAATGGTGCATGGCCACCCTTCGCAAAGGGTACCCACGGTATCAGGTATGGATTCCAAGTGGTTTAGACCGACTTGATGTAAGATCTTGTATCTCACTTTTTTTATGTCGCCTTACTTCTCTATCAATTTTCTCATGAATGATGTCCCTTGTGTTGCTCGCCCCATTATAAACAAGATGTTCTGAAACGACAAGTTTCTAACTCTGTATAGCGAGGGCCCTAAAGGCATGCAGCAACTATACGATGTGGATGTCTCCCAGACAATGGCCACCACCTATTTGGGTGGCCAAGGTTGGTCCAATTATGTTCGTGAGAATGGTCTGAAGCTGGGGGCGGGGTAACATTCGATTCTAGCAAGCCTGGGCAGATACTTGCACGCTATCGTACACCTGTTGACCTAAGGACCAAAAACAGAGGCAGTACTAATTAATTTGCTTCTATACTCATCACAACTTCTAATGATTTTCTTGGAACTAACTGTTCTGCACCATTGTGTTTACTCATCATATGACCCTGACCACTTCTGCAGTTTGCTTCCCCATATGCACCCCAGAAGGGTGCCAACATCAAGTTGTTGGCACCGGCACTAGCCCCTGTTCCTGCAATGGCACCAGTTGACCTCAGTAGGAGAAAGAATAGAGGTAGTAACTTAATTCGCTTGTATACTCTCATCTCTGTCTAGGAATAACTATTGTATAAGAAACCATTTTGCTTGTACACATCTCATATGCCTCTCTAACCACTTATGTATTCCCCTTACCTACCCCGTAGAAGGTAACCAGCATCAAGCTGCTAGCACCCGCACCAGCACTAGCCCTAGTTCCTTCTCCATCACCTGTTGACCTAAGGAGAAAGAATGGAGGTAGTAACTTAATTTTATTATATACTCATCATATCCTTTGATCACTATCTTTGAGTAAATGTTGTATAAAAGACCATTTTGCTTGTACACATCTCATATGCCTCTACCATCCCTACAGTCAGCTTAGATACCCCTCAAAAGGAATCTAGTGTCAAGCTGCTGGCGTCGGCACGGGTTCTGGGCCTTCTGGCTCCTACACGAGCCCCTCTACAATTAGTGGCACCATCTCTTGCACCAGTACCAGCTAATGCACCCGCCCCAGCATAGGCACTGGCACCAGTTAAAGCTCCTTCATCACCCCGGGCAATGCCTTCTCAGACCATATCCTACACTTGTGTCATCACAAGGTCGCACCAGATTAAGTTTGTGAGTATATGGCGGCAGATAAACTGCTCTGAATGTCTTCTCAAGTTTCACATGATTCAATGCATTACTCTTAGTAATTATGCGTTTATCTCTTGCTTTGACTTAGAAATTTCCCAAGAGTGCTACAAAGCAACTCCAGGCCAGACGAAAGGGCACAATAGTATTCACGATGTAGAGCGAAGGACTGCAAATCGAGGGTCACTACGCCATTAACTCGACTGATGGGTGCTTAGCAGCTACTTCTAGGTGATCAAGTTTTAGAAAGCAGCCAAACTTACCATTGGAAGAACGGTTAAGGTCCATCTATCTGGCTACCCTGAATGTCGCAAGTTGTTCATGAACTTCCTAGCTGTCTTGCTCTTTGGTCAAATGCTATTGTAATTAATTATGTGGTTGTCTTATCTCTACTGATCATATATGGGTGGTAAAATTGTGATAACCTTTTGCTAGATTGGAGTTAAGAGTAGTATGTACTGGTATGGTATATTTGTATCTATATGATTGTTCCCTATATGACCAAATATTATCACAACGATTGTGTTCTAGTGATCGAGTGTGTTTGGAGAAAAGGGCAAACTGATCGTGTGACATGGTCTTTAGAGCTAAAACGAGAACTTGCTCTCTCTGTACTGCTATTGAATTTCAGTGTCTGTGTTGCTGAATCGGTCACTTTGAAATACTTCTGAATTGGTCAAGTGCTACTGAATATGAACTAGGAATCTTTCGATATTTTTTATGTCTTATTATTATGTACTCCTTAATCTTTCAGATGCTACTGAATTTGTCAAAAGTTCTGTCATTGATGTTGGATGTTTGCTCTAGAGATTTTCTTGTGTGTCATCGGAATCGTTAGATGTGTTTTGGACAGAGATTAGAGGATAAAGATATACAACATGATTTCACCAAGTGAAGACATTGGATACCAGCCCTGTTTTGGTGCACGTGGTGTGTGTTCTTTATATATTTTCACATGAATATCTATCAAAGGAATTATCTTCCTTCCTCGGTGAGGTCTGTGTTTGAATCCGGCGAGCCGCAACCCAGTGGAATTTGAGATAGGAGCCCATTGACCATAGCCCAAAAAACTTTTTTATTTGGCCTTTTTGGCATTCCCCCACATCTAAAAACACTCTGCCTACCCATGTTTTTAAGAAATTAATCCATTATGTGTCTTTTTATAAACCGAGGTTCCAGTAGCACTGCCCTTTTATTTTAAGAGAGATAAACATGGACACACATAATATTTTTAAGAAGACCAATACATAAGTTATAGGTACTATAAAGGTTTTAATGATAATTTTCATCCAATTTCTTTTGCGTAGTGGCAACGGATATGGTTTATATTTGTTGAGGTTTTGAGTTTGAATCCTGTGTGTTTGACATATATTTATTTGTGTTTACTTTTTTCATGTAGCAATACTGTTTTCGGAGAGGCTGACATACCCACCAGTCTACATCATCCCTCGAGTTTAATGGGCGGGTTTGAAAAAAGAAGAAGTTAAGTACTTGTATAGAGAGGCTGGCATTAGGGACCCACAAGCCAGAACATACTAGGTAGGATGACATGCACAAGCCAGAACTTACCAGGGAGGCTGACATGTGGGCCCCATCAGCAAGACCACAAGCGGCTGCGGCATCGAGCAATGTATCCAAGCTCAAAACAACAGACGCAACCGAAAAAAGGTCCATCATACACACGTTTCATTTATAGAGAGACTAACATGTGGGAACTTGTAACACCCCAAAAATACTAATCAAGATTATCAAGTTCTAATCACCCAAGTTTAGGGTTAACAAAAACTTTTATTCCAAAAATCTATATGAATGCATGTGTGTTTTGCATTAGTGTAGAATTGATTGAATTTGCCATGTTTGTTTACTACAAATGATGATAAATGGTTTAAAGATGAATGCTACATCATCTAGACCAATTACAAGCAAAATCAAAAGAAAAAGAAATCAAATATGAATTAAATAACTAAATGCTCATTTTGACCAAAGTTAACCACTATGCTACTTTGAGGAGAATATCATTTAGTGGCCCGAAAGTTGGGGTGGCTAGGCAACGCGGTACCCAAGTTGCTTACAATCAGTCGCGTTGCCCAAAGTTGGCATGCCAAATACTCAGAGGGTCTTTTTCGGCACGAATTCAACTTTACGTTTCAATACAAAATATCAGGCTAACGACCGTCAAGTTGGGACCCCCTGTCAGTTCTCGCCGTTATGTCGCTCTTGTCGCTTAGGCGGGGTGGTTGTCACGTAGGCTTGCAGCATTGGCACAGTGGATAGGACAATACCCCCTGCCTAGTGTATTGACATGACAAAATAGGGCAAATGTATCAGCATTATAATTATTTTTTGTTTACTCAGAAGCTGGAACGGCCACCGCCACGCGTCTCTCCTTGGACTTCCGTCCCCGTCATTAACCACTACCTTAAAAGCGCATTGACGGTTCCACCGTTCCCCTACCTCGCAGAAACCACTCTTCTTCTTCCTATCATCTGTCTTCTTCCCGTCTTCTCCTTGCCGCCATGGAAGGTCGTCACACTCTAGAGACAAGCTTCACTACCCATGACAATAAGAAGATAGACATTGTCTACACCAACAAGGAGGAGATAGTGGTGCATGTCCTGAGGATGTACGAGGGTTGGCTTGAGAAAGACGAGGACAAGTTTGTGGGATTGGACCTCGAGAAAACCCCAGAGCACCCATATGAAGGGAGTGAAGTCGTCGTCGTTCAACTGGCCATGAGAAAACACGTCCTCGTCTACCACCTCTCCTGGTTTGTAGATCTGCTCTCTATAGCTAACCGTTTTTAGGGTTTTCTCCTCTTGTTCTTTATCCATTTGCTCATCTTGTAGCTACTGGATTTTATTTAGGAACAAATAAATTATGACAAGAAAATGTTGAGAGTCTTGATCTTGCATTTACTAAACTTTTCAAAATTATATTCATATGATGATCTTGCATTGACAAAATATTTGTAGTTACAAATTTTGGTGATGACAAACTACATACTTTCAGGACTGACAGGAAATGTCCGGCGCTGCGCCAGTTCCTTGTAGAAAAGGGAATTGTTTTCTGCACTATCGACAATACAACTGATTTTTCAAAATTTTATCAAGAGGGAATTATAATTCCTGCGCACAACTAGATCGATATTTAGAGTCTTGTCAAGATTCTAGGGGGCTCGAGGAAGGATGGAATGGCATCACTTTCAACTAGAATCCTCGATGAGTCGTATGACAGAATGAAGGAAGATTTCACTACGGATAGGCACGATTTCTGGGACGAGTGGCCGTTGTCTGATATAAACCTGAAGTATGCAGCCATAGATGCTTACGTGACCTACCAGCTGTACAAGAAGATCCATTTTTTCTACATTACCTCGTGTTTTGCCCTATTTGCAAGAGGGAAGACGATCTTAGGGGAGCCCTTTGTAGAAAATGCAGAATAGCTGAGTTTGAAGCTGCATATGCAAAGGAAATGGATGCATCTGTAGCAGCTGACAGAGAGGCTACAGAATCAGCTGAAAGAGAGCTTGCAGCTGAAGCTGAAGCAGCTGATAGAGCGGCTGCAGCTGAAGCAACAAACAAAGAGGCAGCATCTTCTAGCGGCAACAATCAGGTCTGTGATGCACCACTAATTGTGTCGCGGGACGCTGAAGATAGGGAAGGCAAGTCAGATCCCAGGTGGGACAAAGCATTTCATGAGTTGTGGAGTGCCAATAATGTAAGATCCACCTGGAATGATTGCAGTTGGTCTCCTAGGAACAATGGCAAGCGCCTCAAGTGGGCTAATGAGAAGTGAATTAAATTTTACTTCTTAGTGTTATGTTTCTATTTTGTGGAACTCGGTTATCTTATCAAGATGTCTAGCTCCTCAAGTGAGAGTAGTAAAATAAATTTAACCCTCTTTGTGTTATGTTTATGTATGTGTCTTGTAGATTGTCAAGATGGTAGCTCGTTAACTAGCAGTTTGAAAGAGTACCAATTTCCTCTCTCGCTAAACAGATATGTTTCATTTTTCCCAAATTGGTAGCAAATCTAGAGAAGATTCTCTCTTTGATAATTCGTTCCCTTTTGGACCTCTTTTTGCCTCCGATTAGGTAGCAAATCTAGAGCAGCAAATCACACCAGGAAGAATACATTCATTCATAAAACAAAACAAATGTAGATATAGTTGTGCGCAGCTAAATAGGATATAGTGATAGAAAGTAGGTTGCTTAACGAGGTTCGATGCATTCAGCCAGAAATAGGATGCAAGCAAAATATAGAAAATCAAAAGAATCTGCTTAGCAGCAGCAGCTGCCGCAGCAGCAGATATATTCAGGGACACATCCAACCCGTCCTTCATGCGCCCACGCCTCCGCCTCCTCCCTCCGACGCTTCCTCCACTTCTTGCTGCCCAGTCCCTTGATCTTGGGGGCATTGGGCCTG
This sequence comes from Avena insularis, assembly GCA_023614405.1. NCBI lineage: Eukaryota > Viridiplantae > Streptophyta > Magnoliopsida > Poales > Poaceae > Avena > Avena insularis. Next base: position 408,655,445 of record CM042684.1, on the reverse strand, counting down.
ATTGGAGGCATGCGACCCTCTTTGATGGCCACCCGCTGGAGGTTTCAGAGGTGAATGGCGAGAACCCGGTGTTCAGCGATGTAGGCGTTGATGTTCACGGTCTCGTGCTCGCCGCCTTTGTGGATGCTGGAGCCCGGAGCCTCTGCATGCTTCAGTAAGGAGTTGAAGTCGTTGCCGGCGAGACTCACCCAGCAGAAGGAGACCCCCTTGCAGAAGGGGCAGCACTGGGAGCCGCCCCTGAAGAAGGCGTCGTACTGGCCGGCCCGCAGCCTCCTCAGCAACTGGCGAGTCTTGGTGTGGATGGACTCGTCATCACTTCAGACGTTGCTGCCGAAAACCTATTGGAAGAAAAGGAAAATGGGGGAGTAGATGATGTAAGAAGACCGAGCAATTGAAATGCGAACTAGCAAATCCTAATAAACCAAGATCTAGCATCCAACAATGGGAACAGTAGAAGAACCAGGGGAGGGGAGAAAACCCTAGTTACCTCTGACCATGGGTCGTCGATGCCGGTGTCGTAGGGGTTCAGCGGAGCGATGTACTTATCTGGATCGTAGGTGCCCAAGAAGTGCTTGATCTGCTTGTGACCGGCAGGGGCCTCCTTGCCGGCGGGGGGCTCCTCTTCGGCGACCCCGTCGGTAGCGGGGACGGGGGCCTGGACGGGAATGGCGGATACCATCGATGGCTCGACTGGGGCCTAGACAAGGACGGAGGCTACTTTCAACACGTTGAGGGGGACCGGCGAGGAGACGGGGGCCTCCTCACCGGCGGCCTCGGAGGCGACGATGGCCACCTTATCCTCCTCTGCCATCGCCGGTGTGGACGGGGTATTCTCGGGAGTTTGCGGATGCTGGTGGGACAGTGGAGAGGATTGTGTGGGGAGAGTGAGCAAGAGTGAGAGTGGGTGTGCGGAGAGGGGCTTTATAGTTAAGGTGGATGGAAGCAAGGCACGTTTTATATTGCACCATGCACGCTGCACGCGCAGCATGCAGCAGTCGTCACGTTTTTTTCCCGGGCCATGCATGGCAGTTCTGTATTGAGCCGCATGCAAAGGGCGCATACACAATTTCTATGTACGAAGTTTGACACGGCCCTAAAATTGGGGATAGTTAAAAGTGGAAATGCAGAGGGGAAGGTAGTGGCTATACGACGAGATTTGTGGGGTTGTGCTAGATCGGGTAGAGGGATGTGTTGATGACTGCGAGTGACTCGATGAAGGCGGAGACGTTAGGTCTCGTCAAGCTCAGCTCTTCGGCCTCCGGCTAGCGCGTGCAAGTTTCTTATGGCGGGGCCTAGTTGGAAGTGAGATTGAGAGCCGCTGCGTAAAAATGGGATATGTCTTATTAAAATCAAGTGGCAATAAATTGCAGCTGTCCATGGACGACCGTGCACTCGATGACGCATGTGTTGTGGCGTAGTAGTAGGAGTAGTAGGCTTTTCAGACTTGATTAAACATGACATGACCACTCGACGACTTTTTCCATGGACGACATCGTGTTCCTTCTTGTAGAAGTCTCGCTGAGGGAGACGTCTGTGCTGTCTCACGCTGTACTGTGAAGGGCACATCATGTGCAACGATCATCGTTGGATCGCACAGAATCAACGGTTAGTGCGCACGATCCGCGTGGCAACTGTGACAACCAATCAGGGAGTAGCAGACAGAGTGAGCACAGGTTTGGGCTTCTACAAAAGATAGAGAGAGGGGGGAAAAACTGAGTAGTATAAAAATGGAAAGTGAGTGTCTTGTACAATGAAATACATGGATAAACCAATGGCATTGCATGTCTGTTCTTTCCACAAACCACATATCTATCCACCAGTGTCATTGCATGTCTGTTCTTTTCATGAACCACAGCTAGACTCATTGCATGTGTGTTCTTCTCAAAAACCACATAAGGATACACCAGTGTCATTACATGTGTGTTCTTCTCACAAACCACACATGGATCCACCAGTTTCATTGCATGTGTATTCTTCTCATGAACCACAACTAGTGTCATTGCATGTCTGTTCTTCTCACAAACCACATAAGGATCCACCAGTGTCATTGGATGTGTGTTCTTCTCATGAACCACACATGGATCCACCAGTGTCATTGCATGTGTGTTCTTTTCATGAACCACACCAGTGTCATTGCATGTTTGTTCTTTCCAGAAACCACACATGGATCCACCAGTGTGATTGCATGTCTGTTCTTCTCACAAACCACAAATGGATCCACCAGTGTCATTGCATGTGTGTTCTTTTCATGAACCACAACTAGAGTCATTGCATGTGTATTCTTCTAAAACACCACATAAGGATCCACCAGTGTCATTGCATGTCTGTTGTTTTCATGAACCACATGCAGTGTCATTGCATGTTTGTTCCTCTAAACAAACCACACATGGATCCACCAGTGTCATTGCATGTCTGTTCTTCTCATAAACCACACATGGATCCACCAGTGTCATTGCATGTGTGTTCTTTTCATGAACCACAGACAGAGTCATTGCATGTTTGTTCTTTCCACAAACCACACATGGATCCACCTAGTGTGAGTGCATGTCTGTTCTTCTCATGAACCACACATGGATCCACCAGTGTCATTGCATGTGTGTTCTTTTCATGAACCACAGATAGAGTCATTGCATGTGTGTTCTTCTAAACAAACCACATAAGGATCCACCAGTGGCATTGCATGTCTGTTCTTTTAATGAACCACACCTAGTGTCATTGCATGTCTGTTCCTCTAAACAAACCACACATGGATCCACCAGTGTCATTGCATGTCTGTTCTTTCCACAAACCACATATGGATCCACCAGTGTCATTGCATGTCTGTTCTTTTCATGAACCACAGCTAGAGTCATTGCATGTATGTTCCTTCCACAAACCACATATGGATCCACCAATGTCATTGCATGTGTGTTCTTTTCATGAACCACAGCTAGAGTCATTGCATGTATGTTCTTCTCACAAACCACATAAGGATACACCAGTGTCATTGCATGTGTGTTATTTTCATGAACCACACCCAGTGTCATTGCATGTCTGTTCCTTCCACAAACCCCACATGGATCCACCAGTGTCATTGCATGTGTGTTCTTTTTATGAACCACAGCTAGAGTCATTGCATGTGTGTTCTTCTCACAAACCACATAAGGATACACCAGTGTGATTGCATGTGTGTTCTTTTCATGAACCACAGCTAGAGTCATTGCATGTCTATTCTTTCCACAAACCACACATGGACCCACCAGTGTCATTGCATGTCTGTTCCTTCCACAAACCACATATGGATCCACCAGTGTCATTGCATGTGTGTTCTTTTCATGAACCACGGCTAGAGTCATTGTATGTGTGTTCTTCTCACAAACCACATAAGGATACACCAGTGTCATTGCATGTGTGTTCTTTTCATGAACCACAGCTAGAGTCATTGCATGTCTGTTCTTTCCACAAACCACACATGGATCCACCAGTGTGATTGCATGTCTGTTCTTCTCACAAACCACACATGGATCCACCAGTGTCATTGCATTCTTTTCATGAACCACAGCTAGAGTCATTGCATGTGTGTTCTTCTAAACAAACCACATAAGGATCAACCTGTGTCATTGCATGTATGTTCTTTTCATGAACCACACCCAGTGTCATTGCATGTCTGTTCCTCTAAACAAACCACACATGGATCCACTAATGTCATTGCATGTCTGTTCTTCTCACAAACCACATATGGATCCACTAGTGTCATTGCATGTGTGTTCTTTTCATGAACCACAGCCAGAGTCATTGCATGTCTGTTCTTTCCACAAATGACACATGGATCCACTAGTGTCATTGCATGTTTGTTCTTTTCATGAACCACATCTAGAGTCATTGCATGTGTGTTCTTCTCACAAACCACATAAGGATACAGCAGTGTCATTGCATGTGTGTTCTTTTCATGAACCACACCAGTGTCATTGCATGTATGTTCCTTCCACAAACCACATATGGATCCACCAGTGTCATTGCATGTGTGTTCTTTTCATGAACCACAGCTAGAGTCATTGCATGTGTGTTCTTCTCACAAACCACATAAGGATACACCATTGTCATTGCATGTGTATTCTTTTCATGAACCACAGCTAGAGTCATTGCATGTCTGTTCTTTCCACAAACCACACATGGATCCACCAGTGTCATTGCATGTCTGTTCCTTCCACAAACCACATATGGATCCACCAGTGTCATTGCATGTGTGTTCTTTTCACGAACCACAGCTAGAGTCATTGCATGTGTGTTCTTCTCACAAGCCACATAAGGATACACTGAAATGGTACAACCCGCAAGGATTGCACATCTATGTATCACGCCAATACCTGAATCGGTTCATTGGCATACATAGCATCGATAGACATCAAAGATGATATGATCTAGAATATTGCATTTATTACAAAGTTTGCAAAGCGTAACGCTTGCACAAGTAAACAAGTAGCAATAGATAGCATAAATAAAGTAGCTCCAGTCTCCATTAGAAGCCACATGCGAACAGAATGTTGAGTGGAGGGTCGCAACCAACACTACTACTCGGAGTAACCGGAAGAGTAACCTGCAACATGAAATGTAACAGCCCCGAATGGTCAACACTTGGAATGCACTGGCAAGTGGAACAATGAGAGGAATAACAAGACTAATAGCTATATGCATATCTGGCTTGTGGGGTTTAGGCTTAGTTGCAGCAGCAAAAATACTTTATCCTACCATTTGTAAATCATTTGTAAAGCATTTAATCTTCATCAAACAACCCAATTAAGTTTCAACCACAAGTTTTGGCAATTACAAGTTAGAATGAATGAGAACATGTCATAGCACCCACAATTCAGCAACTCAATCGTCCATTACCGGGGAACGGCTAAGCACTTAGTTTTACACCCTGCAGGGGTTGCACACTTTACCCATATGACTTGGTCGACCCGCTCGTACCACGACACGCATAATGAGTCATGATAGGGAGAAGCCCAAGAAGAGACAATTCGGGAGGTAGCTCCCCAAGCCCATCCACGCACCGTTCCAACCTAACACAATCTCTACATCTCTAGATATGAAGAGCTCGGGTTGCCACAACCTACTAAGTCCATCCAGCCACCCATAACTCACTGGCATATTGTTTCACACGGAAGCTACCAAATCAAGACACTAATCATTTCTCAGAAACCTGGGTGGCCATCCACAAGTGAGCTACTCGGGTAAACCATAGACATGGGCCTGGCATTCACGAACCAAGCAATTACCAATCCACCCAGATAGTTCATTAATTAAGTTGTTTTCACTTTCCAAACACGTTCTTTCAAAACAATCTTTGCCATGGTGTATCCCACCCTCGTCTACATAAGCACAGCTACTTACGACAGCTCGCCTAACGAGATAGACTACGACATAATAGGATATAGCATAGCAATAGATAAAACTTGTAAAACAAAACAAGCTACAATGCATATAGAAAGTAAATAGGACATTTATGAAGCTCCACTTGCCTTGGTAGATGTCGGAGTCAGTCACACAATCTCGGCAATCACAGGGGTTACAATCCTCACAATCTACATGGAGCAAATCATCAAATAAACAAACCAAACATAGGAATCAAATAAATGCAACACAATGCATGCATGACACTTTAACTAGTGCTACAGTAATTGGTTAGGTTCTCTAACCAGTACTACTACTGAATGAATGCATGAGAAAACTTTTAATACGACGAAAACAATTAATGCAAGTTAAAGGATTAGTTAATAGCCTTTTAATCAAAACATTGAACCAAAGCTGTAAACAATGTAGTTCAAGTTTGAAAAAAATACTACTGGATATATAGCTCTAATAGAGCCTAGACCAAAAGGAATTACGTCAAAAAGATTTACAGATCTTTTTCTGCGAATTTAATACTACTTTAAGCCTTTTTATAATCTCAGGAAAATACATACGATAAACCTGGGATATTATTGCAGAATAAACTTCTACACAATTTTGTGAATCCAACGATATATTATTTGCAATTTTTGGCCCAGTAGATCTTTTTCTATGAATTTTTGAAGTTGTACCAATTTTCTGTGTTTTAATTGATTTCTCAGAAAAATCGGGGGAATATTCCGAGGAATATTCCCCGCTGATGGGTGGGTCCCAGCTGACCGGCGGTTGACTGGTCAGCATGGTCAGACCGCGATCAACGGCCGATCGTGGCCGTCCGATCGCGATCCGGCTGGAGGGGAAGACGGCGGCGGTTCGGTGGCGGCGGCGGTGCAGTTCGGCGAGGAGCCGGCGGGGTGCGGCGGAGCTGGGGCGGGGTCGGCGTGGTGGCGGCGGACTCCGGTGGCTGGGCGGCACGGTGGCGGCGGCGACTCCGGCGGCTGGGCGGCGCGGTGGCGGCGGCGACTCCGGCGAGGAATCCGGCGTCGGGCGGTGGCGGTAGGTGGAATTTTTTTGGGGGGTTTCGAAGGGAAGGAAGTGGAGATTAATAGTACACGGAGTACGGGCGAGGGGGAGCACGAATTTGAGACGAAATCAGCGATTATCCCGCAGGTGGTTCAGAGTCTGCAACGAACATGGGCTGAGAGAGATGACAGGTGGGGTCCACCCGTCAGGAAAAAAAGAAAAGGGAAAAGGGAAAGGAAAAGAAAACGGGCCGCGCAGGTGGCTGGCTGCTTGGCGGGCCGGCTGGGTGGCGGCTGTTGCACGCGCGAGTGGGCCCCGGGTGGGCCATCTCGGCTAGCCGCCGCGGTTTTTTTAATTCTTTTCTCTCTGAATCTGACTGTATCTGAACTGAATTTCTAGCTGAACTGACTGTATCTGACTGTATCATAGCTCTTCTGTCTTGATTGTGCCACCTTCAGCCTGTCCCGAACCAAACTAACCTTCTCTTCAGCATCCTTGATCAAATCCGGTCCAAACAGTTGATGTTCACCTACACCATCCCATAACAATGGTGTTCTGCACCTCTTACCATATAGTACATCGAATGGTGACGTCTTGATGCTGGATTGGTAGCTGTTGTTGTAGGAAAATTCAGCATAAGGTAAATTTTCATCCCAACTAGCGCCATGAGCCAAGGCACAGGCTCTCAGCATATCCTCCAAAATCTGATTCACCCTCTCGGTCTGACCATCCGTATGGGTGTGGAAAGCTGTGCTAAACTCCAATCTCGTTCCCAATGACTCATGTAGCTGGCGCTAAAAGTGAGAAGTAAATTGGGTGCCTCTATCTGACACAATGCTCTTAGGAACTCCATGCAGGCACACAACTCTGTTCATGTAGATCTTGGCTAACTTAGCACTAGTATAAGAGGTCTTCACGGGTATACAGTGAGCTGCCTTGGTTAAATGATCTACCACTACCCAAATAGAATCATATCCTGACTTGGTCCTGGGTAATCCTGTGATGAAGTCCATTCCAACTCTATCCCACTTTCAATCAGGTATCGGCAATGGCTGTAGTAACCCTGCTGGCTTTTGGTGCTCGGCCTTCACTCTACTACAGACATCACATAAGGCAATATACTCTGCAATCTCTCGCTTCATGTTAACCCACCAAAACCTTTCCTTCAAATCCATGTACATCTTCGTGTTGCCTAGATGTATAGAGTATGACGAGTTATGAGCTTCCTGAAATATCAACTTCCTAATCTTCGGATCGTTGGGCACACATAAGCGATCCTTGTACCATACTGTCCCTTGATCATCCTCGTGAAATCCTTCATCCTTGCCTTTGGGTATGTTTCCTCTTATCTCCTCCAGGTCACTATCCTTCTTTTGAGCTTCTCTAATCTCATCCAGAAGCATTGGCTTAACTTCCATTGTTGCCAAATATCCCTCGGATACTACTTCCAACCTGAGGTCCTTGAGTTGTTCACACAAATCCTTGGGTAACTCCCCCACTGTCATGCCATTAGCATAAACCTTGCGACTCAGCGCATCCGCTACAACATTGGCCTTTCCTGGGTGATATTGAAAACTCATGTCATAATCCTTTATGAGCTCCAACCATCTCCTCTGCCTCATATTCAGCTCCTTCTGAGTGAATATGTATTTCAGGCTCTTCTGATCTGTAAACACATCACAATGCTTACCCATCAGATAGTGCCTCCATACCTTGAGCGCGTGCACAACTGATGCTAATTCCAAGTCATGCGTGGGGTAATTCCTCTCGTGGTGTTTGAGTTGGTGCGAGGCATAGGATACCACTCTTCCATCCTGCATCAGTACACTACCCAGTCCTTGATGGGAAGCATCACAATACACTTGGAAATCCTTCTGAATATCTGGCAAACACAGGATAGGTGCGGTCACTAGGCGTTTCTTCAGTTCCTGGAAACTAGCTTCGCACTCCTTGGTCCATTCAAACTTATTCTCCTTCTTCAGTAATTCAGTCATTGGCTTTGTAATCTTGGAGAAGTTCTCTATAAACCTCCTGTAATATCCAGCAAGTCCCAAGAAACTCCTAATATCTCCCACATTCTTGGGTGACTCCCATTCTGTAACTGACACCACCTTGCTTGGATCAACTATGACTCCTTCACCTAACACCACGTGTCCAAGAAATCCAACAGTGTTCAACCAGAATTCACATTTGCTAAACTTGGCATATACCTCAGCTTTTCCATAATTAGTCGCAGGTGTTTCTCATGTTCAGCATCATCCTTGGAATATATCAATCTGTCATGAATGAACACCACCACGAACTTATCCAAGTACTCCATGAATACTTTGTTCATTATGGTCATAAAATATGCCGGGGAATTTGTTAGTCCAAAAGACATAACTGTATACTCATATAACCCATACCTAGTGGTGAAGGCGGTCTTTGGTACGTCTTCCTCACGGATCTTCAATTGGAAATATCCCAACCTTAAATCAATCTTGGAAAACACCTTTGCTCCTTCCAACTGATCAAACAAATCATTTATATTGGGCAATGGGTATTTATTCTTGATGGTCACTTCATTAAGTGAGCGGTAGTCAACCACCAATCTCTTACTACTGTCCTTCTTCTCCACGAATAGAATAGGCGCGCCCCAAGATGATGAACTGGGCTGAATAAATCCCTTGTCCAATTGCTCCCTAAGATGCTTCTTTAACTCCTTGAGTTCCTCCACATCCATCTTATACGGCCTCTTGGCTATCGGTCCTGTTCCTGGCATCAAGTCAATAAGAAACTCCACGTCCCTGTCAGGTGGCATCCCTGGCAGCTCATTCGGAAACACATCGGGATACTCCTTTACTACGGCCACATCTTCTAGGCTAACCCCCTTAAGAGAATTCAACTCGGCCACTCCAATACTAGCAGGCGACTTATATCTGATCCTTACTCCCCTTGGTGTGGTGAGTGAAATTGCTCGTTGAGCACAATCTATCTGACCCTGATGTTCCGACATCCAATCCATGCCCAATATGACATCTAGACCTTGGGATTCTAGTATAACCGGGCGTGCGGGAAATGCATAAGCACCAATTTCTAGTGTCAACCGTCGACATGCTGCACTAGCTATCATCTCTCCCCAGGGGAACTTACTCTAATTGATCCTCTAAGATGAAGGAAATATGCCCTGAGAGGCAATAATAAAGTTGTTATTATGTATTCCTTGTATATGATAGATGTTTATTTTACATGCTATAATTGTATTGATAGGAAACATCAATACATGTGTGTTTAATAAACAAAAAGGGTTCCTAGTCATGCCTCTCTTATAGACTAGCTTGTTGATTAACAGGATGATCAAGGTTTCCTGATCATGGACATTGGATGTTGTTAATAACAAGGTCACACCATTGGTGGAATGATGTGATGAACATTCATCCGAAGTATAGCATTACGATCAAGTCATTGTGTTTATATTGCTATAACATCATACGAAGTAATCTTTATCCCTAGACCATCAGATCATGTTAATTGCTAACACCGGAAGAGTATCTTGATAACATCAAACGTCACATCGTAACAGGGTGACTATAAAGATGGGTTCAGTGCTACAAAGGTGTTATGTTGAGGCTCATGGATCAAGAGTGGAATTTGTCAATCCAGATGATGGATAGATATACTCTGGGCCCTTTCAGTGATATCACATTAGGATAGCTTGCAAGCAAGTGATGTGATCACTAGAATGTTATATCACGGGAACGAGAAAAGAGTGCATGTCGGTAACGAGATCAAACTAGGTATGGAGATACCGATGATCGAATCTCGGACATGTAATATATCGAGAGACAAAGGGATTTAGTTACAAGCGTTATAGGTTCTCACGATCACAGGAGTCATCATTGAATGTGTAGGAGTCAGTACGGATCTCTAGGTCCCACTGCTGATTATTGATAGGAGAAGGGTCTCAATCATGTCTGCATTATTCGCGAACCGTAGGGTGGCACACTTAAGAGTTACCGGACACCATTTTGGAGCACATATGTTTCAGACGAAAGAATTGCAAAGCGCAGGAATTGTTTCAATAGAAACCGGAAATTGTTTCGGGTGAAATTGCAGAAGGTGGTTCTGCATGTGATATTGAAATATTGCAAGGGGCTATATGTGAATGTTTGTTAATTAAAGTAATTAACAAAATTCTGAATAAATTTAATAAAAGGGTTTTATTAAATGAGAGAGAGCATTAAATTTGGAGAAACTTAATGCATTTAAAGTGGAGACTTTAAAAGGGAATGTGAAGAGGCATTTTAATGTGGAGGAGTTACCACCACATGAATGGGGGAGGTGAGGGGTCACCCCCCCATGCGCCAGCCATGGAGAGAGGGGGCACCCCCCTCCTCCTATAAAAGGCCACCCATTCCCTCCTTCATCCACACACCTCCTTGTGAAGGATCTCTCTCCCCCTCTAGAATTATTCCCCCATGGTCTCGGATTAGCGAGATACATGTTCCCGGTGGCATTTCGTCTAGAAGGAGTTGTCGCTTCACTGGATCGCTGGAGCGAGGAGGTGGAGGTTGTCCGTGGCTTGAACGTGTGTGCGAAAAGTGATGCGCTTGTCGACTTCTGGCTCGGACTTCCTCACGATCTTGAGATCAACAAGTGTACGACTACATCAACCACGAGTTCCTACTCGTTAACAAAGCTCGTTGTCTTCGAGGGTAAGTTCTCTATGGATGTATGTCCACCCGTTTGCTTTGTACCTAGTAGATAGATCTTGGCGTGTAGTTCACACCGTAGGAATTTTTTTGTTTTCTATGTTGCGGACCCAACAGTGGTATCAGAGCCTGATCTATGCGTAGGTGCTTTGCACGGGTAGTACACATATGTTTATATGTGGGCGATGATGATCATGTTATTGCATCTTCTATGTACTTTGGATATTGGTGTCATAGTGGGATGAAGCGGCCCGAACCAACCTTACATGTCATCGTACATGAGACCGGTTCCATGACTGACATGCAACTTGTTTTGCATAAGTGGCTGGCGGGTGTCTGTCTCTCCTACTATAGTCAATATCTGATTTACAACGAGTTGTTAATAACTTGGTTATCCTCGTTGTGGTTCATGTTCGTAGGTTAGACAGGTTCTATCTCCGAAAGCCCTAAGCCACGTAAAACTTGCAATTGATAAATTAGAGGCATCTAGTTTAGATCGTTGCTGGGCTAGTGTTTTGATATGGTATTGTTGTAAGTAGATGTATGATAGATACTCTTACAACTCACTTAAACTGGAAAGTTCCATAGACCTTGGCCTTACACACAAAGGAATGATAGAGATCATACCACGATGCAAATGATAGAGATCAAATGCATGGACCATATCATCTCACTTCACACATTAGATGTTAGCATCTTATACTGCTAGTTTGGCGCGTTTGGTAGCATTATAAGATGATCCCTCATTTAGATATCAAGATAAAATGTGTTCTTCCTTAAGTATGCACCATTTTGTGGATCGTGTTTTGAGGCATCACGTGATGATCGGGTGTTTTCAACTCTATGCTTTCATACAACGGGTGTAAGACAATTTTACACACGCAAATACTAAGGTTCTTACTTGACGAGCCTAGCATGTACAGACATGGCCTCGGAACACGGACCGAAAGGTTAAGCATGAGTCATATAGTTGATATGATGCCCATATAGATGCTCGCCTTTGAAGCTACACTGACTCACGTGATGATCGGACTTGGTGTAGTGGATTTGGTTCATGTAATCACCAAAAGGACACGAGGGATGTCGTTTTTGAGTGGGAGTTCATTAGTAATTTGGATTAGTCGAACTCAATCTATCATAAACTTAGTCTAAATATACTTTACAAATTATGTTGTAGATGGCACCACCTGCTTTTAATTTCAATGTGTTCATGGAGAAAGAGAAACTTGCTGCGAATGGTAGCAACTTCACCAACTGGGCTATGAATTTGAGGATTCTCCTCACTGCTGCACAAAAGCAATATGTGCTAGATGCGCCGCTAGGCCCCCATGTGAGATCCAGGCACATGGCTTAATAGGATTGATAGGATACCCATATCAACAAGTTGCAACTTTTTTTCCGGAAGCTCATTCGAAAAGAACTCTAAGGTTAAGCGTGCTTGGCCTAGAGCAATTCTAGGATGGGTGACCGGCCGAAGTAGAATCAAGTGCGCATTTAGTGAGGACAAAGTGCAGAAAAGACTAGTGTTGGTCCTGGGGGCCACCTAGATATTCTATTAAGTTGCCAGAGTGACACCCCGGCCCGTGAGTGGACGGGTGTTACAAAGTGGTATCGAGCCGACCCTTGCGATTACACTGTGTGTGTGGGTCACATGGACATGTGGAGCATGGCGCATGTGGCCCGGAGTGGACACGGCATGGCACATGTGCTGGCACTGGACACACAGACGCGTGCCAAGAGGGAACGTTCCTGGGGTGTGCTTGATCGATGAGGGCATCGATCTTCTAAAGGGTGGGTGTATGTGAGATCCAGGCACATGGCTTAATAGGATTGATAGGATACCCATATCAACAAGTTGCAACTTCTTTTCCGGAAGCTCATTCGAAAAGAACTCTAAGGTTAAGCGTGCTTGGCCTAGAGCAATTCTAGGATGGGTGACCGACCGGGAAGTGGGTAACCGGGTGCGCACGAGTGAGGACAAAGTGTGCAGAAAAGACTAGTGTTGGCCTGTGGGGCCAGTCTAGATATTCTATTAAGCTGCCAGGAGTGACACCCCCCGGGCCCAGGAGTGGACGGGGTGTTACACCCCACCAGCTCATGATGCCCCTGACGAGGAAAAGAACGTCTATATAACTCGTCAGGAGGACCACAACTTAGTTCATTGCGGCATACTATATGGGCTAGAGCCTGAACTTCGAAAACGTTTCGAAAATGGCAATGCCTTTGATACCATGGGAGAATTGAAAATGATTTTCGATACCCATGCTGCCGTAGAGAGTTATAATGCTACAGAAAAGTTCTTTAGCTGCATGATGGAGGAAAACAACTCTGTTAGTGAGCACGTACTCAAAATGTCTGGGTATGCCGATAAGCTTGTGTCCTTGGGAATAACGATTCCCATTGACTTAGGAATACATCATGTTCTCCAATCTCTGCCACCTAGCTACAAGAGCTTCGTGATGAACTATAATATGCAGGGCATGAAGAAGTCTCTTCCCGAGCTTCTGTCAATTCTTAAGACTGCAGAAGTGGAGATTAGGAAAGAACATCAAGTGTTGATGATCAATAGGACCACCAGTTTCAAGAAGGACAAGAAAGGCGAGCACAAGGGAAAGAAGGGTGGTAAGTCTGTTGCCACGCCTAAAAAGAAAACCCGAGCTGGCCCTAAGTCTGACACCGAGTGCTACTATTGCAAGGATCGCCATTGAAGCATAATCGCCCAAGTATTTGGCGGACAAGAATTCCGGCAAGGCAAACAAAGGTATATGTGATATACATGTTATTGATGTGTACTTGACTAGTACTCGCAGTAGCACCTGGGTATTTGATACAGGATCGTTTGCTAATATATGTAACTCGGTTCAGGGGCTGCGGAACAAGTGACAACTAGCAAGGGATGAGGTCACGATGCGGGTCGGCAATGGATCAAGAGTTGATGTGATCGCCATCAGAACGCTGCCTCTCCATATGCCATCGAGATTAGTTATAAACCTAAATAATTGTTATTTGGTGCCTGCACTGAGCATGAACATTGTATCCGGATCATGTTTGATGCAAAGTGGTTATTCATTTAAGTCTGAAAACAATGGTTGTTCGATTTATATGAATAATATCTTTTATGGTCATGCACCTATGTTGAATGGTTTATTTCTGTTGGATCTCGATAGTAGTATTACGCATATTCATAATGTTGATGCTAAAATGATTAAACTTGATAATGATATATCTACATATATGTGGCACTGCCGTCTAGGTCATATTGGCGTTAAACGCATGAAGAAACTCCATTCTGATGGACTTTTGGAATCACTTGATTTTGAATCATTTGATACATGTGAGCCATGCCTTATGGGCAAGATGACTAGAGTGCTGTTTTCCGGTTCAATGGAACGGGCGACAGATCTATTGGAAATCATACATACTAATGTGTGTGGACCAATGAGTGTGTCAGCGCGAGGTGGATATCGTTATTTTGTTACTTTCACAGATGATTTGAGTAGATATGGGTATATCTATTTGATGAAACACAAGTCTGAAACTTTTGAAAAGTTCAAAGAATTTCAGAATGAAGTGGAAAATCATCGTAACAGAAAGATCGAATTTCTGCGGTCTGACCGTGGAGGAGAGTATCTTTGTTACGAGTTTAGCACACATATGAAAGACTGTGGACTAGTTTCACAACTCACGCCTGTCGGAACACCACAACGTAATGGTGTGTCAGAACGTCCTAATCGTACTTTATAGGATATGGTTCGATCTATGATGTCTCCGATCGACTTGCCATCGCTATTTTGGGGTTATGCAATCGGAAACAAATGCATTCACTTTAAATCGGGCACCATCTAAATCCGTTGAAACGACACCGTATGAATTATGGTTTGGAAACAAACCTAAGCTGTCATTTCTTAAGGTTTGGGGATGCGATGTTTATGTGAAGAAACTTCAACCGGATAAACTCGAACCCAAAGCGGAAAAATGCGTCTTCATAGGATACCCTAAGGAAACGATTGGGTATACCTTCTATCACAGATCCGAGGGCAAGGTCTTTGTTGCCAAGAATGGATCCTTTCTTGAGAAGGAGTTTCTCGCGAAAGGTGTGAGTAGTTGGAAGGTAGAACTCGAAGAGGTTATTGAACCTTCTCTTCATGAAATGGCGAGTAGCGCAGCTCCAGAAGTTGTTTCGGAGTTGACTTCACCCGATGAAGAGAGAGCTAATGATATTGATCATGAAACTCCGAAAGAGGACACTACTGAACCTCGCAGGTCAAGCAGGACACGTGCAGCTCCTGAACTGTACGACAATCCTGTTATGAATTTCATGATTGATGAAATGGATGACCCTTCGACGGATGAAGAAGCGATGATGAGCCCGGATTCCAACAAATGGCTAGAAGCCATGAAATCCGAGATGGAATCCATGTACGAGAACCAAGTTTGGAACTTCGTGGACTTACCTCAGGACCGAAAGGCCGCTGAGAATAAATGGATTTTCAAAAGGAAAATTGATGCTGATGGTAATGTGACCATCTATAAGGCTCGACTTGTCGCAAAGGGGTTTCGACAAATTCAAGGAGTTGACTACGATGAGACATTCTCTCTCGTAGCGATGCTTAAGTCGGTTAGGATTATGTTAGCAATTGCTGCATATTTCGATTATGAAATATGGCAGATGGATGTCAAAACTGCGTTCCTCAATGGTAAGATTAAAGAAGAGTTGTATATGATACAACCTAAGGGTTTTGTCGATCCTAAGGATGCTAATAAGGTGTGCAAACTTCAGCGATCCATCTATGGACTAAAGCAAGCATCGCGAAGTTGGAATCTCCGCTTTGATGAGGTGATCAAAGAGTTTGGATTTGTCCAAACTTATGGAGAGGCTTGTATTTACAAGAAAGTGAGTGGGAGAAATGTGGCATTTCTGATATTATATGTGGATGACATATTATTGTTGGAAATGATTTAGATCTTTTAAAAAGTGTTAAAAGTTATCTAAACAGCAAATTTTCGATGAAGGACCTTGGTGAAGCTTCATATATATTAGGCATTAAAATCTATAGAGATAGATCAAGACGCCTAATTGGGCTATCGCAGAGTACATACCTTGATAAGATATTAAAGAAGTTTAATATGGACGGAAGTAAGAAGGGGTTCTTACCTATGTTGCAAGGCAAGACATTGAGTAAGACTCAAAGTCCGGCTACGGCGGAAGAAAGAGAGATAATGGATAGGATCCCCTATGCCTCAGCCATAGGATCTATAATGTATGCCATGCTATGTACAAGACCGGATGTGGCACATGCTATTAGTTTGAATAGTAGGTACCAATCTGATCCAGGTTCGGAATACTGGATAACGGTCAAGAATATCCTTAACTACTTGAGAAGAACTAAGGATATGTTTCTTATATACGGAGGTGAAGAAGAGCTAGTCGCTAAGTGTTATGTCGATGCTAGCTTTGACACTGATCCGGATGACTCTAAGTCTCAATTCGGATACATATTTCTCTTGAACGGAGCAACAGTTAGTTGGAGTTGCTCCAAACAACCTGTGATGTCTAGATCAACAACGGAGGTGGAATATGTTGCTGCTTCAGAAGCGGCGTAGGAAGCGGTTTGGATGAAAGAGTTCATTACGGAACTGGGTGTGGTTCCCAGTGCGTTGGACCCGATGGTGATCTATTGTGACAACAATGGAGCCATAGCCAACACAAAGGAACCAAGGTCTCACAAGAATTCCAAGCATATTAAGCGCCGGTTTCACTCCATCCGCGAGCATGTCAAAAATGGAGATATAAAGATTTGTAAAGTGCACACGGACCTGAATGTAGCAGATCCGTTGACTAAAGTACTCCCTAGGGCAAAACATGATCAACACCAGAACTCCATGGGTGTTAGATTTATCACTATGTGAACTAGATTATTGTCTCTAGTGCAAGTGGGAGACTGAAGGAAATATGCCCTGAGAGGCGATAATAAAGTTGTTATTATGTATTCCTTGTATATGATAGATGTTTATTTTACATGCTATAATTGTATTGATAGGAAACATCAATACATGTGTGTTTAATAAACAAAAAGGGTTCCTAGTCATGCCTCTCTTATAGACTAGCTTGTTGATTAACAGGATGATCAAGGTTTCCTGATCATGGACATTGGATGTTGTTAATAACAAGGTCACACCATTGGTGGAATGATGTGATGAACACTCATCCGAAGTACAGCATTACGATCAAGTCATTGTGTTTATATTGCTATAACATCATACGAAGTAATCTTTATCCTTAGACCATGAGATCATGTTAATTGCTAACACCGGAAGAGTATCTTGATAACATCAAACATCACACCGTAACAGGGTGACTATAAAGATGGGTTCAGTGCTACAAAGGTGTTATGTTGAGGCTCATGGATGAAGAGTGGAATTTGTCAATCCAGATGACGGATAGATATACTCTGGGCCCTCTCGGTGATATCACATTAGGATAGCTTGCAAGCAAGTGATGTGATCACTAGAATGTTATATCACGGGAACAAGAAAAGAGTGCATGTCGGTAACGAGATCAAACTAGGTATGGAGATACCGATGATCGAATCTCGGACATGTAATATATCGAGAGACAAAGGGATTTAGTTAAAAGCGTTAAAGGTTCTCACGATCACAGGAGTCATCGTTGAATGTGTAGGAGTCAGCACGGATCTCCAGGTCCCGCTGCTGAATATTGATCGGAGAAGGGTCTCGATCATGTCTGCATTATTCGCGAACCGTAGGGTGGTACACTTAAGAGTTACCGGACACCATTTTGGAGCACATATGTTTCAGACGAAAGAATTGCAAAGCGCAGGAATTGTTTCAATAGAAACCGGAAATTGTTTCGGGTGAAATTGCAGAAGGTGGTTCTGCATGTGATATTGAAATATTGCAAGGGGCTATATGTGAATGTTTGTTAATTACAGTAATTAACAAAATTCTGAATAAATTTAATAAAAGGGTTTTATTAAATGAGAGAGAGCATTAAATTTGGAGAAACTTAATGCATTTAAAGTGGAGACTTTAAAAGGGAATGTGAAGAGACATTTTAATGTGGAGGAGTTACCACCACATGAATGGGGGAGGTGAGGGGTCACCCCCCCATGCGCCAGCCATGGAGAGAGGGGGCACCCCCCTCCTCCTATAAAAGGCCACCCATTCCCTCCTTCATCCACACACCTCCTTGTGAAGGATCTCTCTCCCCCTCTAGAATTATTCCCCCATGGTCTCGGATTAGCGAGATAGATGTTCCCGCTAGCATTTCGTCTGGAAGGAGTTGCTGCTTCCGCTGGATCGCTGGAGCGAGGAGGTGGAGGTTGTCCGGTGGCTTGAACATGTGTGCGAGTGCGGATGCGCTGCTGAGTTGCGGCGCTCGGACTTCCTCACGATCTTGAGATCGTCAAGTGTACGACTACATCAACCACGAGTTCCTACTCGTTAACAAAGCTTGTTGTCTTCGAGGGTAAGTTCTCTATGGATGTATGTCCACCCGTTTGCTTTGTACCTAGTAGATAGATCTTGGCGTGTAGTTCACACCGTAGGAAATTTTTTATTTTCTATGCTGTGGACCCAACATAAGAGCCTCGGTAGGTAGCTTATACTTATCCACAAATTCCCTTGATATGAATGTATGCGATGCACCAGTATCGAAAAGAACAAATGCGATGTGGGTATTGATTGGAAACTTACCAACCACTAGCTCTGGTTCGTTCTGAATCTCCTTGACGTTCACATGGTTGACTGTTGCCTTCTGGTTTGCATTAGGCTTGCTTCCTGCTTCAATCCTCTTCTCTGGGCAATTATCAGCATAGTGCCCCATCTTCTTGCACTTGAAACATTCCACTTCACTGAGATCCCTCCTGCCAGAGCGGTTGTGTCCATTGTTCCTCCCGGAGTTGCTGTTGTAGCTCTTGTGGCCATTGTGGTGGTGGCCATTATGGTGGTGACCATTTCCTCCACGGTGGAGATTGTCACTCCTGTGACCATCGTGGCGATGTCCATTACTTCCACGGTGGTTACGATCATCTCCGCCATGCTTAAAGTATCCAGAGTGTCCATCATAAGAGGTGCGAGCACGGTGGTGTGATCCTAAGGAGTGATGGCTGCTCTTCCTCTTACGTCTTTCCACCTGCTGCTGTTTCCCTTCCAGAATTCTAGCCTTGTCCATCAGCTCCTGAAATGTCGGACAATAAACCATAGATAGCTGAAGTGAAAGCTCATCACTGAGACCATCTAGGAACCTCTCCCTCCTCTTGGCGTCAGTTTCCACATCCTCAGGGGCATAGCGAGAGAGATTGTTGAATTCCTCTATGTAATCCGCCATAGTGCGGTTGGTTTGGTGCAGGTTGCGGAATTCCTTCCTCTTTAGGCTCATGGTCCTGGCAGATACGTGGTTCATCCTGAATCCTTCCTCAAACATAGCCTAAGTAATTGTGTCCAGCGGGTGGGTGATCTGGAAAGCATCCCACCAAGAAGCAGTTGATCCTTCCAGCAAGTGAGCAGCAAACCTCACCTTTTCAGCATCAGTGCAACCAACGGTCACCAAGTCCTTGTTCACAGAACAAAGCCAGTCGAGAGCAACCATGAGCTCAGGTGCAGAGGAGAACTTAGCTGGCCTCAGCCTCTAGAACCTAGTGAGAGCATCCCCCTGTGGCTGATTGTTCCCGTTGTTGTTGTGGTTGTTGTTGTTGTTGTTATTCTGAGTTGCCATGAACTACGTCATCACTTGGGTCAGCTGTGCCTGAGCGGCCATGAGCTGAGCCATCTCATCAGGTTGGCGACGAGCCATCTGCGGTTCAGCACAGGTAAGATTAGAAAGAAGAAACTAAAGATAAGTAACAACCCGCTACCCATGCAACATGCTCAAAGCCACAACAATTCATCCACAACAACCATAAGCAATCACCACATGAACAATCACACACACAACCATTGTTCCAGGTTTTCCTTAATAGTATATAGCTACAAAATAATTTAGAAACGCTGGTAACAACATTTGGCAAGGCAAAACAGCAAAAATAAGCAAAACCAGAAATCTGGCAGAATAGTTCTGTCCTGTTCACGAATTTTTTTGCCTGACTTAAAAGCGTTAGGAATTTTTGCTGATTTTTGTGCAGATACTAAAGATAATTACGCACCAGATCCCAATTTCTCAGATTTTTCGTAGTTACCAAAAAAACATGAAAAATCGTACAGTACAGAAGATTCAGCAGAAAACTGCAGCAGTAAAAACACGAATTTTACCCAAACTTGTCCAAAAATCATTTAATAAATCTCACGAAAAATCCTGGAACTTCAAGGTACTTAACTGAGCATCCTAAACATAATAAGCTAATAGTGCATAAGTTTACATTGATCGATGTCTAAGACTAACGAATATCCCTAACAAAGACTAGTTTTGGAGGACCATCTCTAGCTATTTGATGAACAGGTTGCAATAGGTTCTGGAGTCCATGCGCTGACGCTTCGATCCTCGTGCATGCCATGGTGGTGGAGTGTACACCTCTCCCGAGACTTCTTCACTTGAGTCCTCGAATTCCACCTCTTCGGGGTCCTCCTCATCGCTTCCTTCAACAAAAGCGCCCGCTGCGTCTCCTCCATCATCGTCATCGCTTCCTTCATCATCACTGCCTCCATCATCATCATTGTTACCTCCACCACCATTGTCCGCATCATCATCGTCATCACTATCATCATCACCATCGTTCCCATCATCGCCATTGCCATTATTTGGTGGTGGATTCTGCTATGCTTGAAGGGCAGCAATCTGGGCAGCCATGTCCACAATGGTTTGATCACGCTCAGCCACAACTTGATTCCTTTGCACAATGGTTTGGTTCAGCGCTGCAATCGTGGCATCTCTACCAATGAGGGCTTGCTCCATTGTATTCACGGCAGTGTGCAAGGTTTCCATCTCATACCCTTGCAGATGCATAGTGCCCTGAAAATAATCCAGCTCCTCCTTTTGCTGCATCAACTTCTCTTCCCTCTCCCAAGCCTTGATCTCCATGTCTTCTAATTGCTTCTCATGGAGTGGCATGTTGTTCTGATTACCTATGGTAACCATCACGTTTCCATCATCATTCCGACTTCCAAATGCAAGGAAAGGTGAACCTGCTGGCAGTCGGTGTCGGTGGAGATAACACAGGCGTGACAGTGTCTCATGCATGGCCGACTCCACTCCTTGCTCCTAGGTAAGGTACTTCTTGGTGAGGTTCAGGTTCTCAATACCAGGCATGGTGGGATCTGCAATAACAATCGCGGTGATCTCCCACACGTGATCTCTAGGCACATAGGTGTTCATACTTCTCCCTTTGAACATCGGCATTAGCATGCCCAGTGTCTGGCAAAGCTCCGCCAACTGTCTTGCGAAGGGTCTTGGTGATTGGAGCCCAACATACTCAACTCTGGTGGCATCTCCCAACTATCAATTGTAAAGAGGAAAGAGTGAGAACAACAAAGGAAAAGAATTTACTAGAGTGAATGGCATAAGAATAAAGACAGAATTTAAAATAGGCTTAAGTAAATATAAGGCTTCCTATTACAATCCTAGGTCATGATCCTACAGGCAACATACTGCTCTGATACCATCTGAAACGGTACAACCCGCAAGGATAACACCTCTATGTATCACGTCAATCCCTGGATCGGTTCATTGGCATACATAGCATCGATAGACATCAAAGAATTAATAGTGCATCTTTATTACAGCGATATGATCCAGAATATTGCATTTATTACAAAGTTTGCAAAGTGCAACGCTTGCACAAGTAAACAAGTAGCAATAGATAGCATAAATAAAGTAGCTCCAGTCTCCATTAGACGCCACAGGCGAACAAAATGTTGAGTGGAGGGTCGCAACCAACACTACTACTCAGAGTAACCGGAAGAGTAACCTGCAACATGAAACGTAACAGCCCCGAAGGGTCAGCACTTGGAATGCACTGGCAAGTGGAACAATGAGAGGAATAACAAGACTAATAGCTATATGCATATCTGGCTTGTGGGGTTCAGGCTTAGTTGCAGCAGCAAAAATACTTTATCCTACCATTTGTAAATCATTTGTAAAGCATTTAATCTTCATCAAACAACCCAATTAAGTTTCAACCACAAGTTTTAGCAATTACAAGTTAGAATGAATGAGAACATGTCATAGCACCCACAATTTAGCAACTCAATCGTCTATTACCGGGGACACGGCTAAGCACTTAGTTTTACACCCTGCAGGGGTTGCACACTTTACCCATATGACTTGGTTGACCCGCTTGTACCACGACACGCATAATGAGTCATGATATGGAGAAGCCCAAGAAGAGACAATTCGGGAGGTAGCTCCCCAAGCCCATCCATGCACCGTTCCAACCTAACACAATCTCTACATCTCTGGATACGAAGAGCTCGGGTCGCCACGACCTACTAAGTCCATCCAGCCACCCATAACTCACTGGAATATGGTTGCACACGAAAGCTACCAAATCAAGAAACTAATCATTTCTCAGAAACCTGGGTGGCCATCCACAAGTGAGCTACTCGGGTAAACCATAGACATGGGCCCGGCATTCACGAACCAAGGAATTACCAATCCACCCAGATAGTTCATTAATTAAGTTGTTTTCACTTTCCAAACACGTTCTTTCAAAACAATCTTTGCCATGGTGTATCCCACCCTCGTCTACATAAGCACAGCTAAGCACAACTACTTACGACGGCTCGCCTCACGAGATAGACTTGTAATAGGATATAGCATAGCAATAGATAAAACTTGTAAAACAAAACAAGCTACAATGCATATAGAAAGTAAATAGGACATTTATGAAGCTCCACTTGCCTTGGTAGTTGTTGGAGTCAGTCACACAATCCCGGCAATCACAGGGGTTACAATCCTCACAATCTACACGAAGCAAATCATCCAATAAACAAACCACACATAGGAATCAAATAAATGCAACATAATGAATGCATGACACTTTAACTAGTGCTACAGTAATTGGTTAGGTTCTCTAACCAGTACTACTACTGAATGAATGCATGAGAAAACTTTTAATGCGAGGAAAACAATTAATGCAAGTTAAAGGATTAGTTAATTGCCTTTTAATCAAAACATTGAACCAAAATTGTAAACAGCACAGTTCAAGTTTGACAAAAATACTACTGGATAGATAGCTCCAAATAGAGCCTAGACCAAAAGGAATTACGTCAAAAAGATTTATAGATCTTTTTCTGCGAATTTAATACTACTTTAAGCCTTTTTATAATCTCAGGAAAATACATACTGTAAACCCGGGATATTAGTGTAGAATACAATTCTACACAATTTTGTGAATCCAACGATATATTATTTGCAATTTTTGGCCTAGCAGATCTTTTTCTATGAATTTTTGAAGTTGTACCAATTTTCTGTGTTTTAATTGATTTCTCAGAAAAATCGGGGGAATATTCCGGGGAATATTCCCCGCTGACGGGTGGGTCCCATCTGACCGGCAGTTGACCGGTCAGCACGTTCAGACCACGGTCAACGACCGATCGTGGCCGTCCAATCGCGATCCGGCGGCTGGGCGGCGCTCACCTGGTCGGCGACGGGAAGACGGCGGCGGGTCGGCGAGGGGGCGGCAGGGTGCGGTGGAGCTGGGGCGAGGTCGGCACGGTGGCGGCAGCGACTCCGGCGGTTGGGCAGCGCGGTGGCGGCAGCGAC
Source organism: Avena insularis (assembly GCA_023614405.1). Lineage (NCBI taxonomy): Eukaryota > Viridiplantae > Streptophyta > Magnoliopsida > Poales > Poaceae > Avena > Avena insularis. The sequence goes on along the minus strand of CM042684.1, from coordinate 408,631,643 downwards.
TCCGGCGAGCAATCCGGCGTCGGGCGGTGGCGGTAGGTGGAATTTTTTTGGGGGGGTTCGAAGGGGAGGAAGTGGAGATTAATAGTACGCGGAATACGGGCGAGGGGGAGCACGAATTTGAGCCAAAATCGGCGATTACCCCACAAGTGGTTCGGAGTCTGCAACAAACACGGGCTGAGAGAGATGACAGGTGGGGTCCACCTGTCAGGAAAAAAAAGAAAAGGGAAAAGGGGAAGGAAAAGAAAACGGGTCGCGCGGGTGGCTGGCTGCTTGGCGGGGCGAGTGGCCAGTGGTGGTATCTAATGGCTTAGCCATGCGGTTTTTTTATTATTCTTTTCTCTCTGAATCTGACTGTATCTGAACTACTTTTCTGAACTGAATTTTTGGCTGAAACGAAGAAGGCCATAACTTTTGATCCAGAGCTACGAATTGAGTGAGACAAAATCCTACGGGTTCGTATTGGGAAGATACACGCATTTATGCACTTGGAATGACCATAAGGTGCCATTCTAGCAGATGCAAGGCAAAAGCCCAAGTAACTCCCTATAGGGGATGAACATGCACTAGAGTGGTGTTTTTTGCAAAAGGCTTTTGAAACTGAAATTTTTACATGATGCTCATGATGCAATGGCATGTATGAATGCAATACCAAATCTAGAATTTGGGATGTGACATACACTAGTGTCATTGCATGTGTGTTCTTTTCTTGAACCACAGCTAGAGTCATTGTATGTTTGTTCTTTCCACAAACCACACATGGATCCACTAGTGTGATTGCATGTATGTTCTTCTCAAAAACCACACATGGATCCACTAGTGTCATTGCATGTGTGTTCTTTTCATGAACCACAACTAGAGTCATTGCATATGTGTTCTTCTAAATAAACCACATAAGGATCCACCAGTGTCATTGCATGTCTGTTTTTTTAATGAACCATAGCTAGAGTCATTGCATGTGTGTTATTCTCAAAAACCACATAAGGATCCACCTGTGTCATTGCATGTCTGTTCTTCTCACAAACCACATAAGGATCCACCGGTGTCATTGTATGTGTGTTCTTCTCATGAACCACACATGGATCCACCAGTGTCATTGCATGTCTGTTCTTTTCATGAACCACAGCTAGAGTCATCGAATGTCTGTTCTTTCCACAAACCACATATGGATCCACCAGTGTCATTGCATGTCTGTTCCTTTCATGAACCACATCTAGAGTCATTGCATGTCTGTTCCTTCCACAAACCACATACGGATCCACCAGTGTCATTGTGATACGTTGCTAACGTATCCATAATTTTTGATGTTCCATGCTTGGTTTTATCTATTCTCTTATGTTTTGTCCACACTTTGGAGTACTTTTCATATGATTTCTTGTACTAACCTATTAATAAGAGCCATAGTGCCAGTTTCCTGTGTTTTGCTGTTTTTGGTTCCAGAAAGTCAGAAAATGAATATTCTCGGAGTTGGACCAGACAAAAGCCAAAGTCATTATTTTCCCGGAAGATTCACAGAGCCAGAAGGAGAGACGAAGGGGGGCCACAGTGTGGCCAAACCACCCCTAGGCGCGGGTCCCCCTAGGCCGTGCCAGGGCATGGTGTGGGCCCCCTGGTTGCCTACTGACCTTGCCTCTCCGCCTATAAGATGCCCCCGATGCAAAAATCCTAAATCATCAAGCCTCCAGCGACGAAAAGTTCCGCAGCGCCGCCGCCACCGAAGGGGAGATTCGGGGGACAAAAAGTCTCTGTTCCGGCACCCTGCCGGGACAGGGAAGTGCCCCCAGAGCCATCTCCATCGATCTCCACTACCATCTCCATCGCCATTGCTGATTCCCATGATGAGGAGGGAGTAGTTCTCTCTCGAGGCTAAGGGTTCTACCGGTAGCTATGTGTTCATCTCTCTCTCTATGCATGAGCTTATTGAGATCATGAGCTTGTAATCTATAGATCTACCTTGCTACTCAAGTGCTTTAATAGATCTCTTCTCTCCCCATGTGTGTGAAGTTGATAGTGTGCACACCATGGTGGCACTTAGGCTAGAGATTACAAATACTTGTTATGAGTTATATTTGGAGTTGGATGTCTCTATGAAATTGTGGTGTTTGTTGGAACCATCTAGAGCTCAAGGTGACAGTGTGGGGTTATCTAGATGGGGAAAGCGAACTTTGAGGAGTGCTGTTATAGCCCTACCATGGATTAGAGTGTCCAACCGGAGAGTAGTTAAGAGTAGTATCATAAAGAGAAGATATTTATATGAGAGTGTTCAGTAGTGAAAGTATGATCCCTAGGCCTTGTTTCTAAACATTGAAACTCCGTTTGCAACTAGATCTGTTACATGTTTGCTTGCTTCCATCTTTTTGCCTTTAGTCTTTTCCACGTGCCATCAAAGCTATTTTCTGGCACCGTTGTCTTATATCCATACCACTTGTATTTCACTATCTCTTCGCCTAACTAGTGCACCTATACACCTGACAAGTGTAGTGGGTGTGTTGGGGACACAAGAGACTTCTTGTATCTTGATTGCAGGGTTGCTTGAGAGGGATACCTTTGACCACTTCCTCCCTGAGTTCGATAAACCTTGGGTGATCCACTTAAGGGAAACTTGTTGTTTTTCTACAAACCTCTAAACTTGGAGGACCAACAACTGTCTACAAGAATAGAAGTCCGTATACATCAAGCTATTTCCTGGCGCTGTTGCCGGGGACTGAAGAAGAAGAAGCTCCCACGTCAACCACACGCCAACAAAGCTATTTTCTGGCGCCGTTGCGGGGGAGGTAAGCTATCTTCTAGTACTGTTGCTGGTGTGTGAGTGCTCGAAGTTATTTCCTTTAGATTCTGCAATTTTGTATTTTTGTTTGTTGTTTTCACTAGTTAGGCTTAATGGAAAACAACAAAAAATTAGAGAGCTTTATAGTATTTACCTTGAGTTAGGACATGAAGTGTTTGAAGAGAAAATTAAAAAACCTATGGAACTTTATATGCATGCTAATAGCAATGTTGTTAGTATGAATTCTTTGGACACTATTAATGCTAATGCTATGGAAAAGTCTAAGCTTGGGGAAGCTGGTTTTGATGAGCATGATATTTTTAGTCCCCCAAGCATGGAGGAGAAAATTTACTTTGATGATACTATGCCTCCAATATATGATGATTATGATATTTTTAGTCCACCAACTATTGAGGAGAAAATTAATGATTACAATATGCCTCCTATATTTGATGATTATGGTGATGAGAATAATAATGATAGCTATTTTGTTGAATTTGCTCCCACTACAATTAATAAGAATGACTATGCTTATGTGGGGAGTATTAATTCTTTTATGCATGTGGCTCATGATAAGAATATTTCATGTGATAGTTATATTGTTAATTTTATTCATGATGCTACTGAAAGTTATTATGAGAGAGGGAAACATGGTTTTATGCATCTCAATACTATTAAGTTTCCCCTATTTATGTTGAAAGTCTTGAAGTTGCACTTCTTTTGCTTTCTTATGATTGTTGCTTTGTGCTTTCATGACTTGTTTCCTTACAAGATTCCTATGCATACGAAGTGGGTTAGACTTAAATGTGCTTTGAATTTGCTTCTTGATGCTCTCTTTTACTTCAATTCATATTTCTTATGTGAGCATTTTCTCAAACTATCATGCCTAACCTAAAGACATTAAAGAAAAGTACTTATTGGGATATTATCCAAAAGTTTTAGATGTAATAACTGCTCCTTATCCTTTTTATTTGCTTTTTGTGCCAAGAGTAACCTCTAATAAGAGAGAAGTAATGATTGGGAAAGTTGCTGTCCCGAAACAGATTTCTGCGCTTCACTGTAAAAATTCGTGTAAAATCTCTGTACGTCCTTTTGAGGCGTGAATTTTTTTGCTTCTGCCCCAGGTTGTTATCTAACTTTCGTTAGTTCAACATTTTTCAAGATGATCAACAGAAGGTCTTCGTAAAAATTCGTCTTTACCTACTGGTCTGTTTTGAAAGATTTCTGCCTTTATTTGCGTTTGCTTCTTGTTGGTTCCTTTTTGAGTTCTTTTGGGGAATTGAGATTTTTGAGGGAAGTGCTACAGTAGCTTGTGTTTTGATGGAATTTTTATTGGTGTTGGAACTGAACCTAAAGACCTATTATCTTGAGTGCACTAATGTTGCTAATAAGGATTGTGTGAAATTTTGTATGAAGGAAAAATTTCAGGTGTATGGAAGGAATGAGTAATGAGATGAAGGATGGACTAAAGCTCAAGCTTGGGGATGCCCAAGGCATCCCCTTCTTCATCAATAAAAATCCCAGGTTTCTTCCAAACACTTCATTTTTATTGTTTCATGCACAATTGTGTTGTTCTTGGAGCGTCTTCTTTTTCGTTTTTGTTTTGTTTTTTTGTTTGCTTGGTTTTATTAGTTTGCTGAATAAATTGATTTGACCCCCTCTTTCATACATTGGTTTTCAAATAGTTTTGTTTGGATTGGAAAAGAGTAGGAAAGTTCATGCTTAAGTGGTAAAGAGAGCTTGTTTTTGACTGTGGCCTATGCTTTCTCATGCCATGCTTGATATTGATTTGGCTTTATGCTTAGTATTATTTGCTGTAGCATGACTTGTTATAAAAAATTGAGATAGCTTAATGTGCCTTTGAAGAATCATGCGTTGTTTTAGCATATTCAAGCATAGTATTGTGGTATTCTCATTTGATGCTTTATTTGGGTTGACTTGGCACATGCTCACACCATGTTATGACTATCCCAAGTCACCATAGCCTTTATGATCCTTTATTTTTCAACTTTTAGTATCACTTTATGCTTTGATTAATGATGTTTTGTCGCTCTGCATGATTATGGCCATTATTGCTCTCTTAGTTGGTCTCTCCCAGTCTTTTGCTAGCCTCCATAACCAAGTATGAGTTCCACTCATGCATCCAACTCCTAAAACCAAGTTATTCCAAAGAGTCCACCATACCTACCTGTTAGCATTTGCTATTCCAAGTATATTCATGTTTTTATCTACCTTCCGAATTAAACTTGTTATGAGAAAACTAGTGATTAAAGCTCTCACGAACTTGATGGCACACTTTACTTTTCTTTCCCTTAATAAACTTGAACCATTGTGTCATCTATGTTGTATATGCTTGCACTTATTTGTTGGGGATTAGCAGAACCATGCTGTCATGGGGAACGCTTTCAACATTGCACTTGTACTTTGTACCTAGTTGATATCATGCTCTTTTGTCTATGGATGTCGTCGGTGTGAAATGGAAGGGGAGCTTGTAAGTCCATGGAGTTATATATATGTGTTATAGAAACGCCTGGGCCGCTGGTCTAATCCATGCTGTCATGGTGGAAACCTGCAGCATAACCATAATGAGCTGTCTATGAAGCATTCTTCTTATAAAAAAGAGTTAGATATTGAGAAAAAAGAGAAAAACAAAAAATATGAGAAAAGAGGAAAGAGAGAAAAAAGCACCATATTCCCATGGTAAATAAGAAGATTGCTGAGATGCTCGTTGTCTCCTTGCCTTGTCATTTTGATATGGCGATTCTTCCGTATCATCGGGCAAGGGGTACCCCGTTGGCGGTTCTCTATGATACACATGTACTTACGATGACAAGAACTTACCGGTGACTAAACTTGAGTAGCATGAGGAGCGGCCCTCGTATTCAAGGGACATGAGATTTCCAACTTATACTTTGTCAAGCATATACTCCATAGTTTGTTCACTTTAACCTTAATCACTTCAAGATGCTTATGATAGGGGAAATGAGAGCTGAAAGCTAAAAAGTACCATAATTTTTGGAAGCTCTTTATGAAACTTGAATCCCTACTTCCTTCTATGAAGGGCTTTCTTTTACCTTTATGTTGAGTCTCCACCTTCTATCTTTATGCACCTAGTTTGAGAGCATAGTGGCCATTCATAGTTCTATGTGCATTGTCCCAAGACTTGTTGATTGATGCATAGCTTTGCTATTGCTTGTTCTAAACTATTTGTATCTAGTCACTCTTATGAATTTGAAGGTGTCCTATGCATTTATGTTTGCTACTCTACGAGGGACAAGCTGAATACCACTATGCTATGTTTTCTTTATGTGAAACAAACAAACGTCTTGCAAAGCATTGTTATCCATTAATCTTTTGTGTGTGCCTTTTCATGTTGCAATATAGTTTCTTTGTATTATTGCTAGAACTTTGTCTTTCATGTTATGGTTAAAGTACTATGATCCTAGCTTTGAATGTTTTACAAATACTTTGATCAAGTTTATGATGGTGCATGTCACCTCAAAAATTATTCTTTCTTTTTATCACTTACCTACTCGAAGATGAGCAGAAGTTAAGCTTGGGGATGTTGATACGTTGCTAACGTATCCATAATTTTTGATGTTCCATGCTTGGTTTTATCTATTCTCTTATGTTTTGTCCACACTTTAGAGTACTTTTCATATGATTTCTTGTACTAACCTATTAATAAGAGCCATAGTGCCAGTTTCCTGTGTTTTGCTGTTTTTGGTTCCAGAAAGTCAGAAAATGAATATTCTCGGAGTTGGACCAGACAAAAGCCAAAGTCATTATTTTCCCTAAGATTCATGAGCCAAGGAGAGGCGAAGGGGCCAGGTGGCCAAACCACCCCTAGGCGCGGGTCCCCCTAGGCCGTGCCAGGGCATGGTGTGGGCCCCCTGGTTGCCTACCGACTTTGCCTCTCCGCCTATAAGATGCCCCCGATGCAAAAATCCTAAATCATCAAGCCTCCAGCGACGAAAAGTTCAGTACCGCCACCACAAGGGAGATTCGGGGACAAAGTCTCTGTTCAAGACTGCCGGACAGGGAAGTGTTCCTGAGCCATCTCCATCGATCTCCACCACCATCTCCATCGCCATTGCTGATTCCCATGATGAGGAGGGAGTAGTTCTCTCTCGAGGCTAAGGGTTCTACCGGTAGCTATGTGTTGATCTCTCTCTATACATGATCTTATTGAGATCATGAGCTTGTAATCTATAGATCTACCTTGCTACTCAAGTGCTTTAATAGATCTCTTCTCTCCCCATGTGTGTGAAGTTGATAGTGTGCACACCATGGTGGCACTTAGGCTAGAGATTACAAATACTTGTTATGAGTTATATTTGGAGTTGGATGTCTCTATGAAATTGTGGTGTTTGTTGGAACCATCTAGAGCTCAAGGTGACAGTGTGGGGTTATCTAGATGGGGAAAGCGAACTTTGAGGAGTGCTGTTATAGCCCTACCATGGATTAGAGTGTCCAACCGGAGAGTAGTTAAGAGTAGTATCATAAATAGAAGATATTTATATGAGAGTGTTCAGTAGTGAAAGTATGATCCCTAGGCCTTGTTTCTAAACATTGAAACTCCGTTTGCAACTATATTTGTTATATGTTTGCTTGCTTCCATCTTTTTGCCTTTAGTCTTTTCCACGTGCCATCAAAGCTATTTTCTGGCACCGTTGTCTTATATCCATACCACTTGTATTTCACTATCACTTCGCCGAACTAGTTCACCTATACACCTGACAAGTGTATTGGGTGTGTTGGGGACACAAGAGACTTCTTGTATCTTGATTGCAGGGTTGCTTGAGAGGATACCTTTGACCACTTCCTCCTTGAGTTCCATAAACCTTGGGTGATCCACTTAAGGGAAACTTGTTGTCGTTCTACAAACCTCTAAACTTGGAGGACCAACAACTGTCTACAAGAATATAAGTGCGTAGACATCAAGCTATTTTCTGGCGCCTTTGCCGGGGACTGAAGAAGAAGAAGCTCCCACGTCAACCACACGCCAACAAAGCTATTTTCTGGCGCCGTTGCGGGGGAGGTAAGCTATCTTCTAGTACTGTTGCTGGTGTGTGAGTGCTCGAAGTTATTTCCTTTAGATTCTGCAATTTTGTATTTTTGTTTCTTGTTTTCACTAGTTAGGCTTAATGGAAAACAACAAAAAATTGGAGAGCTTTATAGTATTTACCTTGAGTTAGTACATGAAGTGTTTGAAGAGAAAATTAAAAAACCTATGGAACTTTATATGCATGCTAATAGCAATGTTGTTAGTATGAATTCTTTGGACACTATTAATGCTAATGCTATGGAAAAGTCTAAGCTTGGGGAAGCTGGTTTTGATGAGCATGATATTTTTAGTCCCCCAAGCACGGAGGAGAAAATTTACTTTGATGATACTATGCCTCCAATATATGATGATTATGATATTTTTAGTCCACCAACTATTGAGGAGAAAATTAATGATTACAATATGCCTCCTATATTTGATGATTATGGTGATGAGAATAATAATGATAGCTATTTTGTTGAATTTGCTCCCACTACAATTAATAAGAATGACTATGCTTATGTGGGGAGTATTAATTCTTTTATGCATGTGGCTCATGATAAGAATGTTTCATGTGATAGTTATATTGTTAATTTTATTCATGATGCTACTGAAAGTTATTATGAGAGAGGGAAACATGGTTTTATGCATCTCAATACTATTAAGTTTCCCCTATTTATGTTGAAAGTCTTGAAGTTGCACTTCTTTTGCTTTCCTATGATTGTTTCTTTGTGCTTTCATGACTTGTTTCCTTACAAGATTCCTATGCATACGAAGTGGGTTAGACTTAAATGTGCTTTGAATTTGCTTCTTGATGCTCTCTTTTACTTCAATTCATATTTCTTATGTGAGCATTTTCTCAAACTATCATGCCTAACCTAAAGGCATTAAAGAAAAGTACTTATTGGGATATAATCCAAAAGTTTTAGATTTAATAACTGATCCTTATCCTTTTTATTTTCTTTTTGTGCCAAGAGTAACCTCTAATAAGAGAGAAGTAATGATTGGGAAAGTTGCTGTCCTGAAACAGATTTCTGCGCTTCACTGTAAAAATTCGTGTAAAATCTTTGTATGTCCTTTTGAGGTGTGAATTTTTTTGCTTCTGCCCCAGGTTGTTATCTAACTTTCGTTAGTTCAACATTTTTCAAGATGATCAACATAAGGTCTTCGAAAAAATTCGTCTTTTCCTGCTGGTCTGTTTTGACAGATTTCTGCCTTTATTTGCATTTGCTTCTTGTTGGTTCCTTTTTGAATTCTTTTGGGGAATTGAGATTTTTGAGGGAAGTGCTACAGTATCTTGTGTTTTAATGGAAGTTTTATTGGTGTTGGAACTGAACCTAAAGACCTATTATCTTGAGTGCACTAATGTTGCTAATAAGGATTGTGTGAAGTTTTGTATGAAGGAAAAATTTCAGGTGTATGGAAGGAATGGGTAATGATATGAAGGATGGACTAAAGCTCAAGCTTGGGGATGCCACGCGTGTCACCCCAAGAAATATCCAAGAAGTACAAGCATCAAAGCTTGGGGATGCCCAAGGCATCCCCTTCTTCATCAATAAAAATCCCAAGTTTCTTCCAAACACTTCATTTTTATTGTTTCATGCACAATTGTGTTGTTCTTGGAGCCGCCTTCTTTTTCGTTCGCTTTGTTTTTTGTTTGCTTGGTTTCATTAGTTTGCTGAATAAATTGGTTTGACCCCCTCTTTCAAACATTGGTTTTCAAATAGTTTGGTTTGGATTGGAAAAGAGTAGGAAAGTTCATGCTTAAGTGGTAAACAGAGCTTGTTTTTGACTGTGGCCTATGCTTTGTCATGCCATGCTTGATATTGATTTGGCTTTATGCTTAGTATTATTTTCTGTAGCATGACTTGTTATAAACAATTGAGATAGCTTAATGTGCCTTTGAAGAATCATGCGTTGTTTTAGCATATTCAAGCATAGTATTGTGGTATTCTCCTTTGATGCTTTATTTGGGTTGACTTGGCACATGCTCACACCATGTTATGACTATCCCAAGTCACCATAGCCTTTATGATCCTTTAGTTTTCAACTTTTAGTATCACTTTATGCTTTGATTAATGATGTTTTGTCGCTCTGCATGATTATGGCCATTATTGCTCTCTTAGTTGGTCTCCCGCCTTTTGCTAGCCTCCATAACCAAGTATGAGTTCCACCATGCATCCAACTCCTAAAACCAAGTTATTCCAAAGAGTCCATCATACCTACTGTTAGCATTTGCTATTCCAAGTATAACTGCCCTTATCCTTTTTATTTGCTTTTGTGCCAAGAGTAACCCCTAATGAGAGAGAAGTAATGATTGGGAAAGTTACGTCCCAAAACAGATTTTCTTGTGTCAATCAAACATTCACATGTAAAATATCTGTACATCCTTTTGAGGCGGAATTTTGTACTTGCCCCAGGTTGTTATCTAACTTTCGTTAGTTCAACACTTTGTTCAAGTTTTTATCTATTCGAATTCAAAACTTATTACATGAAAATTAGTAACAAAGCTCTCAATTTAACGTTGATGACACACTTCTCACTATTCTTGCCCCTAATAATCTTGGAACAGTCACCTATGTTGTATATGTCGACTTATATGTTGGGGATTAGCATACATGGGGAACGCCAATATCAGTAATCGCACATTGTACCTGAGTTGATATCATGCTCTTTGTCTATGATGTCGCCGGTGTGAAATGAAAAGGAAGTCGTAAGTCCATGGAGTTATATGGTGTATACATTGAACCTAAAGATGTATCTATAATTTTCTTGAGGCCACTATTTTATCTACTTTCTGTGTTTTGGTCCACACTTTGGAGTACTTTCATGATTTCTGACTAACCTATATTAATAAGAGCCACAAAGGCAATGCCCGTTGGGGATGCCATTTTGGTTCTAGCTCAATGAATATTTCTAATTGGACGTACAAAAGCTAAAGCTTATTATTTTTTACCGAGGGATCACCACGTATCATCGAGATGGAGGTCCAGGGGCTGGCTTCACACACAGCCCTTCAGGCTTCAGCCTCCGCCCGCCAGGTGGTCTGCCATTTAGGGCAGCGCCTCGTCAATTCTCCCTTCCGCCTATATATTGCCTCCGATACTTATTTGAAGTGTTCAACAAAATTTTCCACGAAAGAGTCTCGTTGAGTCACGCCATCTTCATCCCCAGACCGAGAGGATCTAAAGCTCTTCAATGGAAAACGGGAGTAGGGAAAGTTCACCCCGAGGCCTTTGTTCATCAGTTTGTTTCCTACCCATGACCCAAGTATTTCATCTCCGGACTCGATATCCATGTAGTAGCGACTTTATGGCTGGTTCTTTGTTGTGCTTTCGAATGTATAAAAACAATTGAGATTGCTTGTGAGTCTGCCTCATGAATCAAGACTTCTATTTGTAATTCTGCATAGTATTGTGGGATCCAAGGGATATTGGGTCACTTGGCACATGGTTTCAGATTGATTTATTGATTCTATCATGTCTTTTATTTCCTCAAGTGATCCTTGCATGCTTTCCAACTTGTTAGTAGCTATCTTGGTCAAGTAGATAGCCTAAGAAATCTACAGAGCTCTGGGCATGATTTATGCTCGATTAGCCTCTAGTTGGTTCAAGTGCTTCCCAATCTAGGAGCCCAGAACTAATTTAAGAGTTCACTCATGCATACGCTATAAAACAACAAGTTTTTCATAGAACCACTGTACCTTGTATTAGCATTTACATTCGCAATTTGTATATGTCAACCGTTGTCGCGAATTTCAATTACCAGAGAGGTCTTGATGATAACCCAAACTAGATTAAATACAGATGCAGCTGGATGGCTGGCACTATGTATATTGTAATGCCTTTAATCAAGTCTCAAAGGAGCTAAGTTATGATTAGTGTTTGCAGTGCTTGTATAAGCTTTCTGAGCGTAATCCATGTATCATGTCAATTGGCTTCATTGTAATTTGTTCACCTAGTGCCGTTATCTATCTTATGAGATCCACTGTTACAGGAACTATGGACCTCAAAGACTTTCTGTATTATATTCAATCTACAATCAACTGCTCTACTAGCTTTGTGTTTACTCAACGCAGGAAACTATTACTTCCTTTCCACGATGACGCTTAACTTTTGTTTTCAGTAAAACCGTGAGATTGACAACCTCATGGCAAGATCACTGGGGACAAAGTTCCATTGGGTCAGGTTGCGTGTGTCTCCACATCACATTAGCACCCATCATGTGCAAGGTTCTCACATGGCTGCTCTATGCATAAACACATGTACTTTGGGGTGTGTTTGCCCTACCGAAGGACTAACCTTGAGTTTCAGCATCGAGGAAAAACTTCGTTGCTCTCGCTTTTCAAGGGACCTTCCTCTTGGGGATTTCCCTAACCAGCTTGTCCGGAGCATAGTTTGGGCCATCAACCTGACATTTTCAAGATGCATTGCTGTTGTGCAATGGGAGCCGATGACATCTTCAATTTGGAGTCCTCATGAAATCCAATCCTACCTCTATACTTACAGGCCTTTTGTTTTGCTTAGTTTATTTTGTTTTGTTTGTTTGTATCTTTATACACACACAATAGAGCATAGTGGCCATTCTATGTTCTATGCGTTTATTGTCCCAAGACTTGTTGATAAAAAATTACGTAATATCTTGATATTGCCTTGTTTGAGGTATCAAGTCACTTGCTCCAATCACTATGTCACCTGAGGCAAATGATGTTTGCTTTCTTAACATGAATTGAAGAGAGTTTCAAAGAAGCTATGTCTATGAATCTCTAATCGTACATGGAAAACCGAACTTAAACAATGACCTCCAAGCATTGTTCCTTAGCAAGCACCTTTGGAATTGCTTCATTATAAGTATAGCTTTGATGCCTATTGGGAGGAGATATGGCCTCCAAATGAATGAGGATGATCCTAGCTGTTGAATGCTTGAAAAGAACACTTTTGATCAAGTTTACTACAACTCTGTCAAAATCGGGATTCTTCCTTTATGAACATATTTGCTACCGAGGACACTCTTGAAACCCGCATCTACTAGCTTCTTGCTAAAGGATCCATAACATGCTTAGAGAGTTCCACTGTCACTATAAGTCTCCAATAAATTCTGAACCAACTTTGGCAAAGTGGTTGCCACCAGCAGTAAAGACGATATAAATAAGGAAACTTTTCGTCACAGGATGCATGTCCTGAATTTTCTCAGTTTTATGTCTCCAAAGATATTTATGAATCTTGAAATCAATATTCTCCAAGGACCGGCAAAGCTAAATATTTGCTAATAATGCCACTAATACTACCCATTGGAGTAAGATTATAGTTACAAGATCCTTGGGAATGATTTCACATGACATCATATGTTATCGAATAAAAGGCCTGGACAAATTACATTCAGGTCCCTATTAGAACTCCCTTGGAGCCATAACTAGACCTTTAGCCTCGACCATGCAACTTGCTTCTCCAAACCCTAAAATCATATGTCTCCACCACAGGTTAAGAATGATAGTAAGAGATCTGGTAGGACAAGAATTTGGTTTAATGTTTCTTCTAACATTCTGATGGGGGAAGTGCTCCTTATGCCTAACTTAAAGGCGTTTAAAGCAAGTACTCCATCGCCATTGGGGAGATTCCCAAAAAATGATTAGATGAGTCTTGGAAGCACATTTCAGTAATAACTGATCCTTATCCTTTTTATTTTCTTTTTGTGCCAAGAGTAACCTCTAATAAGAGAGAAGTAATGATTGGGAAAGTTGCTGTCCTGAAACAGATTTCTGCGCTTCACTGTAAAAATTCGTGTAAAATCTTTGTATGTCCTTTTGAGGTGTGAATTTTTTTGCTTCTGCCCCAGGTTGTTATCTAACTTTCGTTAGTTCAACATTTTTCAAGATGATCAACATAAGGTCTTCGAAAAAATTCGTCTTTTCCTGCTGGTCTGTTTTGACAGATTTCTGCCTTTATTTGCATTTGCTTCTTGTTGGTTCCTTTTTGAATTCTTTTGGGGAATTGAGATTTTTGAGGGAAGTGCTACAGTATCTTGTGTTTTAATGGAAGTTTTATTGGTGTTGGAACTGAACCTAAAGACCTATTATCTTGAGTGCACTAATGTTGCTAATAAGGATTGTGTGAAGTTTTGTATGAAGGAAAAATTTCAGGTGTATGGAAGGAATGGGTAATGATATGAAGGATGGACTAAAGCTCAAGCTTGGGGATGCCACGCGTGTCACCCCAAGAAATATCCAAGAAGTACAAGCATCAAAGCTTGGGGATGCCCAAGGCATCCCCTTCTTCATCAATAAAAATCCCAAGTTTCTTCCAAACACTTCATTTTTATTGTTTCATGCACAATTGTGTTGTTCTTGGAGCGTCTTCTTTTTCGTTTTCGTTTTGTTTTTTTGTTTGCTTGGTTTCATTAGTTTGCTGAATAAATTGGTTTGACCCCCTCTTTCAAACATTGGTTTTCAAATAGTTTGGTTTGGATTGGAAAAGAGTAGGAAAGTTCATGCTTAAGTGGTAAACAGAGCTTGTTTTTGACTGTGGCCTATGCTTTGTCATGCCATGCTTGATATTGATTTGGCTTTATGCTTAGTATTATTTTCTGTAGCATGACTTGTTATAAACAATTGAGATAGCTTAATGTGCCTTTGAAGAATCATGCGTTGTTTTAGCATATTCAAGCATAGTATTGTGGTATTCTCCTTTGATGCTTTATTTGGGTTGACTTGGCACATGCTCACACCATGTTATGACTATCCCAAGTCACCATAGCCTTTATGATCCTTTAGTTTTCAACTTTTAGTATCACTTTATGCTTTGATTAATGATGTTTTGTCGCTCTGCATGATTATGGCCATTATTGCTCTCTTAGTTGGTCTCTCCCAGTCTTTTGCTAGCCTCCATAACCAAGTATGAGTTCCACTCATGCATCCAACTCCTAAAACCAAGTTATTCCAAAGAGTCCATCATACCTACCTGTTAGCATTTGCTATTCCAAGTATATTCATGTTTTTATCTACCTTCCGAATTAAACTTGTTATGACAAAACTAGTGATTAAAGCTCTCACGAACTTGATGGCACACTTTACTTTTCTTTCCCTTAATAAACTTGAACCATTGTGTCATCTATGTTGTATATGCTTGCACTTATTTGTTGGGGATTAGCAGAACCATGCTGTCATGGGGAACGCTTTCAACATTGCACTTGTACTTTGTACCTAGTTGATATCATGCTCTTTTGTCTATGGATGTCGTCGGTGTGAAATGAAAGGGGAGCTTGTAAGTCCATGGAGTTATGTATATGTGTTATAGAAACGCCTGGACCGCTGGTTTAATCCATGCTGTCATGGTGGAAACCTGCAGCGTAACCATAATGAGCTATCTATGAAGCATTCTTCTTACAAAAAAAGAGTCAGATATTGAGAAAAAAGAGAAAAAGAAAAAATATGGGAAAAGCGGAAAGAGAGAAAAAAGCACCATATTCCCATGGTAAATAAGAAGATTGCTGAGATGCTCGTTGTCTCCTTGCCTTGTCATTTTGATATGGGGATTCTTCCGTATCATCGGGCAAGGGGTACCCCGTTGGCGGTTCTCTATGATACACATGTACTTACGATGACAAGAACTTACCGGTGACTAAACTTGAGTAGCATGAGGAGTGGCCCTCGTATTCAAGGGACATGAGATTTCCAACTTATACATTGTTAAGCATATACTCCATAGTTTGTTCACTTTAACCTTAATCACTTCAAGATGCTTATGATAGGGGAAATGAGAGCTGAAAGCTAAAAAGTACCATAATTTTTGGAAGCTCTTTATGAAACTTGAATCCCTACTTCCTTCTATGAAGGGCTTTCTTTTACCTTTATGTCGAGTCTCCACCTTCTATCTTTATGCACCTAGTTTGAGAGCATAGTGGCCATTCTTAGTTCTATGTGTATTGTCCCAAGACTTGTTGATTGATGCATAGCTTTGCTATTGCTTGTTCTAAACTATTTGTATCTAGTCACTCTTATGAATTTGACGGTGTCCTATGCATATATGTTTGCTACTCTACGAGGGACAAGCTGAATACCACTATGCTATGTTTTCTTTATGTGAAACAAACAAACGTCTTGCAAAGCATTGTTATCCATTAATCTTTTGTGTGTGCCTTTTCATGTTGCAATATAGTTTCTTTGTCTTATTGCTAGAACTTTGTCTTTCATGTTATGGTTAAAGTACTATGATCCTAGCTTTCAATGTTTTACAAATACTTTGATCAAGTTTATGATGGTGCATGTCACCTCAAAAATTATTCTTTCTTTTTATCACTTACCTACTCGAAGATGAGCAGGAGTTAAGCTTGGGGATGTTGATACGTTGCTAACGTATCCATAATTTTTGATGTTCCATGCTTGGTTTTATCTACTTTCTTATGTTTTGTCCACACTTTCGAGTACTTTTCATATGATTTCTTAGACTATCCTATTAACAAGAGCCACAGTGCTAGTTGCCTGTTTTCTGCTGTTTTTAGTTCCAGAAAGTCAGAAAATGAATATTCTCGGAATTGGACCGAACAAAAGCCAAAGTCGTTATATTCCCGGAAGATTCACGGAGCCAGAAGGAGAGACGAAGGGGGGCCACAGGGTGGCCAAACCACCCCTAGGCGCGGATCCCCCATTCTGCGCCAGGGCATGGTGTGGGCCCCCTGGCTGCCCACCGACCTTGCCTCTCCGCCTATAAGATGCCTCCCGATGCAAAAACCCTAAATCATCAAGCCTCCAGCCACGAAAAGTTACGCAGCACCGCCACCATCGAAGGGGAGATTCAGGGGACAGAAAGTCTCTGTTCCGGCACCCTACCGGGACAGGGAAGTGCACTCGGAGCCATCTCCATCGATCTCCACCACCATCTCCATCACCGTTGTTGATTCCCATGATGAGGAGGGAGTAGTTCTCTCTCGAGGCTAAGGGTTCTATCGGTAGCTATGTGTTGATCTCTCTCTATGCATGATCTTATTGAGATCATGAGCTTGTAATCTATAGATCTACCTTGCTACTCAAGTGCTTTAATAGATCTCTTCTCTCCCCATGTGTGTGAAGTTGACAGTGTGCACACCATGGTGGCACTTAGGCTAGATATTACAAATACTTGTTATGAGTTATATTTGGAGTTGGATGTCTCTATGAAATTGTGGTGTTTGTTGGAACCATCTAGAGCTCAAGGTGACAGTGTGGGGTTATCTAGATGGGGAAAGCGAACTTTGAGGAGTGATGTTATAGGCCTACCATGGATTAGAGTGTCCAACCGGAGAGTATTTAAGAGTAGTATCATAAAGAGAAGATATTTATATGAGAGTGTTCACTACTGAAAGTATGATCCCTAGGCCTTGTTTCTAAACATTGAAACACCGTTTGCAACTAGATCTGTTACATGTTTGCTTGCTTCCATCTTTTGGGCTTTAGTCTTTTCCACGCGCCATCAAAGGTATTTTCTGGCACCGTTGTCTTATATCCATACCACTTGTATTTCACTATCTCTTCACCGAACTAGTGCACTATACACCTGACAAGTGTATTGGGTGTGTTGGGGACACAATAGACTTCTTGTATCTTGATTGCAGGGTTGCTTGAGAGGGATACCTTTGACCACTTCCTCCCTGAGTTCGATAAACCTTTGGTCATCCACTTAAGGGAAACTTGATGTTGTTCTACAAACCTCTAAACTTGGAGGCCCAACAACTGTCTACAAGAATATAAGTGCGTAGACATAGCATTGCATGTGTGTTCTTTTCATGAACCACAGCTATAGTCATTGCATGTGTGTTCTTCTCACAAACCACATAAGGAGACACCAGTGTCATTGCATGTGTGTTCTTTTCATCAACCACACCCAGTGTCATTGCATGTCTGTTCCTTCCACAAACAACATATGGATCCACCAGTGTCATTGCATGTGTGTTATTTTCATGAACCACAGCTAGAGTCATTGCATGTGTGTTTTTCTCACAAACCACATAAGGATACACCAGTGTCATTGCATGTGTGTTCTTTTCATGAACCACAGCTAGAGTCATTGCATGTCTGTTCTTTCCACAAACCACACATGGATCCACCTAGTGTGATTGCATGTCTGTTCTTTTCACAAACCACATATGGATCCACTAGTGTCATTGCATGTTTGTTCTTTTCATGAACCGCACCCAGTGTCATTGCATGTGTGTTCCTCTCATAAACCACATATGGATCCTAACCTTAGGAGAGCCCTAACCTTAGCCCCCAATGGGTGGTCATTAGACCGAGTCTTCTAGAAGGCACACCCTAACACAGTTGTTCTCCTTGACGATTGGTACATACCGTTTGATTGGTGCGCTTGGACGATTGGGATGGTCTTCGTGAGAGCGATCCACGAGTAGGCTGTTCTGTGGCATGATTGGCCACGCTTGGTCTGGATAAACTGGCAACACCGGGCGCTCCCTTGTTGTGAGTGTCACGACTCACGATTTTAGTGGGCCATATCCCAGTGTCACGTCCCCATTACTTCTCTTCCTCCCCGTACTTCTCTTCCTTCCCCTTGAAGCCACTTTCCCTTCACTCCCATCTTGCCGTAGCCGCAAGCTGACGGCACATCCATCCCAATCCCCTCTCCGGAAGCCACCCCCCCTCCACTCTCGCCATGGGTTCAAGGGGAGACGGAGAGGAAACACATCGTGACGACAGGGACGGTGATTTCGATGTGAGTCGTCTCATCTCTATCTCTATCATCTGTGGCCAGTTATCTATTTTTGAGCTAGATATACTCTGTTTACTCATGCGCGTATGATGTGTTAGGCCAACCAGACGATGTATGACTCCAACTATCATGGTTTAGTGGATGAAGACAGTCCTCTGCTATGTAAACATGGAAACGTGCCCGCTAAATTTGTAGCATTCGAAGGACGAAACACAGTCAGGAGGTTTCTACGGTGTCAAGGACATCGTGCAATGATGCAAGGTGGAAGTTGCGGTGTTGTCAAATGGGTAGATCCAGAGTGGCCCAAATCGATGCAGAAAATGCTAGACAAACTATGGAATATGACTGTTGAGTTGAAAGAATCCATAGTCATCTCACTTCTTGACAGTGTTGAGATGAAGTTATGGGACCCAGTTGACACGACCAAGATTAACTGAGATCTCAGGAGGGTGCAAGACAAGGTTAGCAAAGTCGAGAAGGAGAGGGACCTGGCATTGGCCCTGAAGGCTAAAGCAAAGCAAGAACTGACTCAAGTAAGGAATGATCTTCACCAGGCCAAAGTCCTGCAGTTCACAACTACGAGTATTGACAAGTGCATGAGGAAAAATACAGAGAAACAATTGAAGTTGTGCAAGGAAGATGCTAAAAGGAAGGAGCAGACGAATCGATCCTTGCTCTCGCAAGAAGATGCGCATCAGGCTAAGATTAGGAAGATCAAGGAGATTTGTGATAACTAGTTCTATTTAGCTTGAGCTCTGTGCCTTTTTAAGTTGTAATAGTAGTACTTGTTGACCTAGCGGTCTAAACTAGTGGTCCCGGAGTCCTGGGAGGAAAAAAATGCTCTTCCGTTAGTCTGTCTTAACCCTGCATCACTTCCTTTTGTCTGATCATGGTGGTATTCTGACATTGGTGGTTTGTTTAAACGTAATCTACATCGATTGTGCCGCATGCAAATGGCACAGCCACAATTTATAAAGTGGAAGCACGTACACCCGGTTAATAGAGATCCGGGAGCTTCGCCAGACGTAGGGGATGTAGGAGCAGGGAGGCGGTGAGATAGATGGGCTCGAGCGTTTGGGAATTATCGGTTGCCATTGCTGTTTATGTTGCCACGTCATTGTGCAGCATCTGAAATAAGTTGCTGCTTCGTGGAGTGTGGCAGCTTAAATAATTTATTTCTGTGCCACTTACATTCCGTCGTATTTGGAGACCTCCTGCCCCTCAGCAATCGTGGAACCGGTGCTGCGTGTTTTCAAATAGCAGTGGCACAATCACAATTTCGGATTCAACTACTGACTCGGGCGTTTCCAAACCCTAAGTTGTAGTACATTTTACTCAGAGAACGTGGGTAGATTGTTTCGCCTAGCAACATGCCACACACAGAGCTCCAGAATTTAACATAATTACATATATAGGTTCAAGTTCAACACATTACTATGCATCTTCATTGCCAGCAGCCTTCTTCCGTAGCCTGGGTGCCAAGCCTTCACGTCCACTGGCTTCTTCATTTCCTGCCTTCTTCCTCTTCCTCGGTGCCAATTTTCTTAGCTTCACGTACTCTTCATCGCCGGGACAATGGGCACCAGAATCATGTCCAGCATCATCTTTCCACTCGTTTTTAATTTCTTCGGGCAGCAAAATGACTGACCCGGCAGTCATGTTTCTAACCTTGCGGCGCTTCCTGTCAAAGAAACAGGACTGTTGCATAACTACCCAATATCTACACAAACATGCAAACCCCAAGAGACTTTTTCTTAGCAGGAGCTAATTGGGTTCGAGCGACCACCCTATCCAAGAATAGAAGGGAGACTCCGAGTTGCAGCAGCTTCCACATCCAGTACATCACAATTCAGCTCAAACATGCAATCAGAAGCATACCTTTTCATCAACCCAATTAGCTGACTGTCACACGTTAGAGGAACCATGATGCCACGTTCATCCATGAAGTTGAACTTTGCAGTCTACTTTGGCCATAATTCATCATGATTACGCAGAGCAGCAACCATACCAGATATAGTGTAGATATGCGCAGACGCTTCTTCCATCGTGATACAATGGTGTCCATACCACTTGCCCTTAGAGTCGTCCCTGAAGAGGACTACCATAACCAGGTAAGGGAGGTCCGCGGAGATCCCACTTGACAGAAAACTGTGGACAAAATATGTTTGTCAGCGTTGGGCTAACAAACAATTTTAGGTTTAGTAGCCAGCTAGCAGTTATAATTAGTGCGAATAGCAAAGATAAGGGTAGCTCACCCGCTTGTAGCCAGAACTTCTTCTTCCTTGGTATTAGGATCTGCCATCCTCCGAGCTGCTCGGCTCGTCGGCGGCGGAGGCGGGCTAGGGCCTCGCAACAGCGGCTACAGCATGCGCCATTGGAGCTCGGTATCAGCGACTGGGCGCAGCAACTTGGCGCCAGAAGTCAAATGTCCGAAGGGATCGTCCTGTCCGGAGGGTGGATTCCGACGCCGCCGGTGCTAGGGGAAAGGTGGGAATGGATTTGTGAAATTGGTCAACGCATCCAATCCACTTACTCGATTTGCCTAAGAGGTTGCCGTGTTGGCGCTCGCGTCATGGATAGATGACCGACATGAGGGTCTCGACCGTCTACTTCACGGGGAAGTTTAACGGAATGTTTGAATTTGGCAGGGGTGAGATGAGTTTGCCTCGAAATGGCCCCTCTCAGCAGTTGGCGGCCCAACATTTCGAAACGCGGCAATTTCAGGCAACTTAGGTACCGTGGTGCGCTGGCGTGTGAACTTTGGTACTGCATACTGGTTGGCCTAACACATCATATGTTTGTCAGCCATCCATGATGTGTTCCATATCTCGTTACTGCGCAAATGCTTAGAAGTTCCGAAGAAGACCGAAGTTTTCAAGAACATTGATCACCGAGCCATAGATATCAACAAGGATCTGACGTATTGTGAAGTGCCCATTCATATTTTGGAAGAATCCTTTAGAACCACCAGGACCCGGAGTATCATGTTTCACAAGATCCAATGGAGCAACCATACCGAAGAAGAAGCTACTTGGGAGCGAGAAGATTATATTAGGACTGAGTTTCCAGATCTCTTTAGTTCCTAGTTTTTCTTAAATCACTGGATGAGATTTTGTTTAAGGAGGGAAGGTTTGTAACACCCCCAAAATACTAATCAAGATTATCAAGTTCTAATCACCCAAGTTTAGGGTTAACAAAAACTTTTATTCCAAAAATCTATATGAATGCATATGTGTTTTGCATTAGTGTAGAATTGATTGAATTTGCCATGTTTTTTTGCTACAAATAATGAGAAATGATTTAAAGATGAATGCTACATCATCTAGGCCAATTACAAGCAAAATCAAAAGAAAAAGAAATCAAATATGAATTAAATAACCAAATGGTCATTTTGACCAAAGTTAACCACTAGGCCACTTTGAGTGTTCCTAGAAGAGAATTTCTAACAGAAACATTTCTACTTCTTTTCACCCCTTGCTAGACCAAGTAAAAGTGAACCCAAGCCCACTTTACAAACTCACCAAAGCTATTTCCAAATCAATTTAAAGGACTATTCAAATTTGAATCTAGTTCATATGGTAAGATCACACTTTTTCAAAAACCACTCAAAACAAGCCCACTTGACTTCTCCAAGCAATCATAGACACTCAAGCATAAGATAAGATCACTCACAAATTTTCATTCAAAAATTTAAAACTAATTTTCTTGCGGCCATTTAAACAAACACTTGGCAGGCACTAATTAACGCTGGCCTAAAATTCACTGTTTGAGCAGTGATCCTAGACCAATTTGGTTCCCTCTTCACTCCCTTGTCTCCCCTAGTGTCGAGAAGCACCAGACCACTCTCCCCCTTAGCCACAGGCACCAAAGAGCCGCCCAGCCACACCACACGGGCCGTGCCGGATGTGGACAGAGCGACAGAGCCATTGCCCCTCGCCACGACGTGCCGCACCACCGTTGTACCACCATCCAATGCCACCCCCTGTCCAAGCCACGACCACAGCCAGGCCCTGGACCACCCAAGACCAGCCGCGCCCAGCCTCTCTGCGCCGTGCCGAGAACGCGCCAGAGCACCACACCCGACCGCCTCGCACAGACCGCACCTCGCTCTCTCCATGCACGCGCCCACTCGCCAAGATCACAACCACCTCCCAGACACCCCCGTTCGCCGTCGCGCGACCTGTAGCACCCGTGCACCGTCGCAAACACCGCCGCTCCCGCGCAGAACACCGCGCGTGCCCGACCAACCTAGACCGCCCCGTGCCTCGCCATTAAGCCAGCAACGATCGCCAGGGAAACTGCACCGCCCCTACACTCAGCCATGCTGCTAGCCGCCTGTATCATTGTCACCGACGAGCCCGAGCCCATGCCGCTCAGTCCCCTCGTCACGGTATAAATAGAGACCCCCTCTACCTCAATTCTCCACACAAACACACTCCCCACTCCTCTCTGACACTCCCACACTTCTTCCCGGAGCAAGGCGAGCTCTTCCTTGCCGGAATTTGGCTGGAGCCCGCCGCTGCAAGAGGAGAAGGGCGCCGTCGATTGAAGCCGCCCCAGGAGCTGCCGTGTCCATCGTTCGAACCGTCGTCGTTTGCCCTATCACCGACCCTAGCTGGAGCCCTTGTGAGCCTCATCAGACCCCCACCACCGCGTTAGGTTTAATTCCTCGCTGGAGCTATTCATCGTCGATGATGAACTGCCGTCGTTGGATCGTCTTTTAATCGTAGGGCCTCGATTCATAGATACCGTTTTGGTTAGTTTAAGTCACTGACTGGTGGGCCCCCTAGCCATAGCCTGCTGCACTGTGCTATGTAGATTGGGCCGGCCTGTTTAGTTTCCCGCGCATCCCAGTGAATTCAAATAAGTATTTTCCAATTTAGTTAAAACCACATTCTGTCAGTGGATCCAAAAATCAATTCAAAGAGATTCACTGAACCAAATTGCATAATTCCAATTTTGTTAGAAAGATATTTAAATTATCTATCCAAGCACGTTGGATTCAAATCATTTGGAGTTAGTGATCACCTATACCAAAAATAATAAGACACAGACTTTTCCACATTCAAACATTTTTCAAAAATCAACAATAAATGCTTTTGAGTTGATTCCAACTCTCAAAAATCACATTTGATAAGATCTATTTGAATATGTAAAAATATTTAGGTTCGCATGCAGTGACATTGGACTAGTACCAAAATAATGCTATATAGGCATTTATAGTCACTTTAATTCTATTAAATGATAATCTTAAACTTTATAAAATATGACCAACACTTTAAATCACATTCCCATGTATTAGAATATGTGGTGATGACATGTGTCAACATGATCCCATATTTTAATTGGACAATATTAAATCTTAATTATTTTCAATGAGTAGAAATTACTTTTCTAAAATAAGATAATTAAAACTAAGTCTTTATTCCATGTGATGATTGTGATGATACTAGATCATCAAGTGTGAGCCTTAGTGTGCTAAATAGAATTATTTAAGTATTGTTTGGTGATTGTGTACCCCATATTCATTTATAGACTATAGTACCAACCCGGGATACGAGGAGGAGGAGGAGTACTACCAAGAAGAAGAAGAAAACTTCAACCACTCCTCTACTCAAGGCAAGCTAGAACTATGCAAGCTAATACTTGCAAACTTGATAACTGAATAAAAATGCATTAGGCATGCTTGCTTATGCAACTTTGATTTATACCAATCCCAAGTTTTACTTGCAAGCTTTATTATTTTACTTTACTAAAAGTCTTAGTTAGTGCTTTGTGAGTATTGGAAATGTAGTATAGATAGCATAAAGAGTATAAAACTAGGCCTATACTTAGATGTCATTCCATGGCATGAGATTGGAGATTAGCACCCCTCGTTAGTGAACACCCTTAACTTTAGTGGCTAGTGCTAAGCATAAAATTTGATCACTTTAGATGGGAATACTTGGTGAAAATGATTATGAAAACCTTGGAATAAGGATTCATTCTATTGAAATGTTTTGACATGTGTTGAGAAACACAAAAGGATTTGATGATGAAAATGTTGAGGCATGAGCCTTAGCCATTTATAAAAACTGATGGTTAGGTTCAGATGCGATACCATTCCAATTTTACCATATAACCACAATACCCGAATTGGGTAGGGCTTAGCTGGAAGTTTATATGCCTTAGTATGGGTTCCCTCGCAGAAGAGGTTTGAGCTAAGGCTACCTCGTGAGTGTGAATGTCCACCTATGCAGTGCCCAGGATGGCAGATGGCCATGGCTGGGAGGCCAAGCTCATAGGGGAGGTGCCTATACTAGTGTGTGTAATTGAAAGGTTATGATTGATTATCCACATACTAAGTATGTTGATTCAGGGTTATCCCTGACGGATGTATCGAATTTTGTGGTGAAAGTGTACCACTTGTGCAGAGTGTCAAACTATTCGAATAGTCGTGTCCACGGTCATGGACAGTTGGAGTGGCCATACTGTTCCGTTGTCAGATGTTTTCAAAATGACTTGTGAAGTGAACTATGATTTTTACTTGATCACAACAAGGTTGTGAATATGAAAACTAGGTTCCCACTTAAGTGATTTAGAACATTAACTTAGTTTTCTTTACTTCTAAACTCAGTTTAGATAAATCTGGCCTTTTGCAAATAAACCTAGAGCTTAAGTTTCCTACTAGAGCTACCTTACTTGTTAGTGATAGTTTGCGAGTACTTAAAGAGTACTCATGGCTTGGTCCCTGGCTATTCCCGCGGCCAGACTATGAGGAAGACTATCAGGATGATGGACAACAGGACGTCTACGACAACTAGGATCATCTCCCATCGTCAGCACTGCTTGCGACTCTGAAGATGGAGCCCCTATTACGTTTCTTTCCGCTGTTTGATTTCTATTAAGACTGGATCATGAGATTCCTTATTTGTGTAAGACCTTATTATGGTTTGTAATGGATGATGTACTGTGATATCCAATCTGTTATGTCTCACAAAAATGGTAATCATGGGATTGCGAGGTATGGCATAATGGGCATCTGGGATTAAAAATCCGGGTGTTGATAAGTTGGTATCAGAGCCATCCTGACCATAGGAGACCCTAGTTAGAATGGACGTCTAAACAAAAACTTAGTTTCAAAACAAAAGAAGTGAGTATTTATGAAAATCTATTCCCACTCTTATCCTTGATTCTTTCAAAAAAAGTCATGTTCCTCAACAATTCTTACATTCCTACATAAAAATTTGACACACTTGATCACCTCACTAACTTACTCATCCTAAATTCTTATAGATGGAAGTCCAGTATTGCAAGTTCTACCAGCTGGGCAACGGAGGCCAACTGATCTTTGAGAGGGATCTAGATGCACTATCAGAGTATCTTGAGCGCCCGCATCCGGAATTCTTTGGGGCCCAACTCAGCGACCACATATGAGGAGATCTACAATGGATGATAGTTTCATATCTCAGAGGAAAGATGGAAGCACCCACTTCTGAGAAGATCCAATTCACCTTGCATGAGAACAACTGGCTAGATGGATTAGCCAGGGCTATGCTGAAGGAAGTATGCCCCGAGAGGCAATAATGAAGTTGTTATTATGTATTCCTTGTATATGATAGATGTTTATTTTGCATTCTATAATTGTATTGATTGGAAACATCAATACATGTGTTTTTAATAAACAAATAAAAGGTTCCTAGTTATGCCTTGATGTCTACGCACTTCTATTCTTGTAGGCAGTTGTTGGGCCTCCAAGTGCAGAGGTTTGTAGAACAGCAGCAAGTTTTCCCTTAAGTGGATCACCCAAGGTTTATCGAACTCAGGGAGGAAGTGGTCAAATTTATACCCTCTCAAGCAACCCTGCAATCGGGATACAAGAAGTCTCTTGTGTCCCCAACACACTCAATACACTTGTCAGGTGTATAGGTGCACTAGTTCGGCGAAGAGATAGTGAATTACAAGTGGTATGGATAATTATAAGTGGTAACGGTGATAGAAAATAACTTGATGGCATGGAAAAGACTAAAGGCAAACTAAAATAAAGATGGAAGCAGGCAAACATGTAACAGATATAATTGCAAACGGTGTATCAATGCTTAGAAACAAGGCCTAGGGATCATACTTTCACTACTGAACACTCTCATATAAATATATTCTCTTCATGATACTACTCTTAACTACTCTCAGGTTGGACACTATAATCCATGGTAGGGCTATAACAGCACACCTCAAAGTAAGCCTTTCCCATCTAGAAAACCCCACATTGTCACCTTGAGCACTAGATGAGTCCAACAAACACCACAATTTCATAACGACATCCAACTCCAAATATAACTCATAAAAAGTATTTGTAATCTCTAGCCTAAGTGCCACCATGGTGTGCACGCTGTCACTTTCACACACATGGGGAGAGCAGAGATCTATTAAAGCACTTGAGTAGCAAGGTAGATCTATAGATTACAAGCTCATAATCAGAATATGATCATGCATAGAGAGAGAGATGAACACATAGCTACCCGTAGAACTCTTAGCCTCGAGAGAGAACTACTCCCTCCTCATCATGGGAATCAGCAATGGTGATGGAGATGGTGGTGGAGATCGATGGAGATGGCTCCGGAACTTCCCATCCGTGAGGTGCCTAATAGAGACTTTCTGTCCCCCGAATCTCCCCTTTGGTGGCGGCGGCGCTGCGGAACTTTTCGTGGATTTCTGATTGATGATCTAGGGTTTGTGTATCGGGAGGCTCTTATAGGCGAAGGAGGCAAGGTCGGGGGCTCAGGCCACCATGCCCGCTGCGCTGTGCTGGCCCGCGCCAAGGGGGGTGTGGCCACCCTATGGCCCCTCTCCAACTCTCCTTTTGGCTCCGTGAGTCTTCCGGGAAATAGTAACTTTGGATTTTGTCCTGTCCAATTCCGAGAATATTCATTTTCTGACTTCCTGGAACCAAAAAGAGCGTAAAAGCAACCGCAATCGTGGCATCTTGTTAATAGGTTAGTCCAAGAAATCATATGAAAAGTACTCCAAAGTTGGAACAAAACACAAGAAAGTAGATAAAATCAAGCATGGAGCATCAAAAATTATAGATACATTTGCAATGTATCAACATCCCCAAGCTTAACTCCTGCTCGTCCTCGAGTAGGTAAGTGATAAAAAGAAAGAATAATTTTTGAGGTGACATGCACCATCATAAACTTGATCAAATTTTTTGTAAAACATTCAAAGCTGGGATCACAGTACTTCAATCATAACATGAAAGACAAAGTTCTAGCAATAGGACAAAGAAACTATGATGCAACATGAAAAGGCTCAAACAAAAGATTCATGAATAACAATGCTTTGCAAGATGTTTGTTTGTTTCACATAAAGAAAACATAGCATAATAGCATTCAGCTTGTCCCTCATAGAGTAGCAAACATAAATGCATAGGACACCTTCAAAGTTCATAAGCGTGACTAGATATAAATAGTTTAAAACAAGTAATATCAAGTTATGCATCAATCAACTAGTCTTGGGACAATGCACATAGAACTACGAATGTCCACTATGCTCTCAAAGTAGGTGCATAAAGATAGAAGGTGGAGACTCAATATATTTCTGGAAGAAGGGCCTTCATAGAAGGAAGTAGAGATTCAAGTTTCATAAAGAGCTTCCAAAAATTATGGTACTTAATAGCTTTCAGCTCTCATTGCCCCTATCATAAGCATCTTGAAGTGATTAAGGTCAAAGTGAACAAACTATGGTGTACATGCTTGACGAAGTATAAGTTAGAAATATCATGTCCCTTGTATACGAGGGCCGCTCCTCATGCTACTCAAGTTTAGTCACCGGTAAGTTCTTGTCATCGTAAGTACATGTGTATCATAGAGAACCGCCAACGGGGTACCCCTTGCCCGATGATACGGAAGAATCCCCATATCAAAATGACAAGGCAAGTAGACAATGAGCATCTCAACAATCTTCTTATTTACCATGGGAATATGGTGCTTTTTTCTCTCTTTCCTCTTTTCATAATATCTTTTTTTTCTTTTTCTCTTTGTTCTCAATATAGGACTCTTTTTTTTATAAGAAGAATGCTTCATAGACAACTCATTATGGTTACACTGCAGGTTTCCACCATGTCAGCATGGATTAGACCAGCGGCCTAGGCATTTCTCTAACACATATACATAACTCCATGGACTTACAAGCTCCCCTTTCATTTCACACCGACGACATTTATAGACAAAAGAGCATGATATCAACTAGGTACAAAGTACTAGTGCAATGTTGAAAGCGTTCCCCATGACAACATGGTTCTGCTAATCCCCAACAAATAAGTGCAAGCATATACAACATAGACGACACAATGGTTCAAGTTTATTAAGGGCAAGAAAAGTAAAGTGTGCCATCAAGTTCGTGAGAGCTTTAATCACTAGTTTTCTCATAACAAGTTTAATTTGGAAGGTAAACAAAAACATGAATATACATGGAATAGCATATGCTAATAGGTAGGTATGGTGGACTCTTTGGAATAACTTGGTTTAAGGAGTTGGATGCATGAGTGGAACTCATACTTGGTTGTGGAGGCTAGCAAAAGACTGGGAACGACAAACTAAGAGAGTAATAATGGCCATAATCATGCAGAGCGATAAAACATCATTGATCAAAGCATAAAGTGATACTAAAAGTTGAAAACTAAAGGATCATAAAGGCTATGATGACTTGGTATAGTCATAACATGGTGTGAGCATGCGCCAAGTCAACCCAAATAAAGCATCAAAGGAGAATACCACTATACTATGCTTTAATATGCTAAAACAAACGCATGATTCATCCAAGGCACATTAAGCAATCTCAATTGTCTATAACAAGTCATGCTACAGCAAAGAATACTAAGCCTAAAGCCAAAACAATATCAAGCATGGCATGACAAAGCATAGGCTGCAGTCAAAAACGAGCTATTTTTACCTCATAAGCATGAACTTTCCTACTCTTTTCCAAACCAAACCAAACTATTTGCAAACCAATGTATGAAAGAGGGGGTCCAACCAATTTATTCAGCAAACTAAGCAAACAAAGCAAACGAAAAACCAAAACAAAAACGAAAAAGAAGACGCTCCAAGAACAACACAACTGTGCATGAAACAATAAAAATGAAGTGTTTGAAAGAAACCTGAGATTTTTATTGATGAAGAAGGGAATGCCTTGGGCATACCCAAACTTTGATGCTTGTACTTATTGGATATTTCTTGGGGTGACACGCATGGCATCCCCAGGGCTTGAGCTTTAGTCCATACTTCATCTCATTACTCATTCCTTCCATACAGCTGAATTTTTTTCCTTCATACAAAACTTCACACAATCTTTATTAGCAACATTAGTGCACTCAAGATAATAGGTCTTTAGGTTCAGTTATAACACCAATAAACTTCCATTAAAACACTAGCTACTGAAGCACTTCCCTCAAAAAGCTCAATTCCCCAAAAGAACTCAAAAAGGAACCAACAAGAAGCAAATGCAGAAAATGGCAGAAATTTGTCAAAACAGACCAGCAGGTAAAGACGAATTTTTTCGAAGACCTTCTGTTGCTCAAATAAAAACGTGTTGAACTAACAAAAGTTAGATAACAACCTATGGGAGAAGCACAAAAATGCACGCCTCAAAAAGACGTTCAGCGATTTTACACGAGTTTTTACGGTGAAGCACATAAATATGTTTCGGGACAGCAACTTTCCCAATCATTACTTCTCTCTCATTAGAGGTTACTCTTGGCACAAAAAGCAAATAAAAAGGAAAAGGAGCAGTTATTACAGAGGTAATAACTTCCAAGACTCATCTAAAAAATTTGGGTTATCTCCCAATAAGTACTTTTCTTTAATGCCTTTAAGTTAGGCATGATAGTTTGAGAAGATGCTCACATAAGAAATATGAATTGAAGTAAAAGAGAGCATCAAGAAGCAAATTCAAAGCACATTTAAGTCTAACCCAATTCCTATGCATAGGAATATTGTAAAGAAACAAGTCATGAAAGCACAAAGCAACAAGCATAGGAAAGCAAAAGAAGTGCAACTTCAAGACTTTCAACATAAAGAGAGGAAACTTAACATTGTTGAGACACATAAAACCATGCTTCCCTCTCTCATAATAACTTTCAGTAGCATGATGAATAAAATTAACGATATAACTATCAGATAAAACATTCTTATCATGAGCCACATGCTTAAAAGAATTAATACTCTCCACATAAGCATCATAAGCATTTTCATAAAAATAGCTTCCCCAAGCTTAGCATGCAAATAAATCATAAGCAATAGAATAGCTATCTTCCAAAGCTGGGGAACTAAAAAGATCATTTTCATAAAAACTAGCTTCCCCAAGCTTAGGCTTTTCCATAGCATTAGCAATAATGGTGTCCAAATAATTCATACTAACAACATTGCTATTAGCATGCAAATAAAGTTCCATATGTTTTTAATTTTCTCTTCAAACACTTCATGTCCTAACTCAAGATAAATACTATAAATCTCTCTAATTTTTTTGTTGTTTTCCATTAATCCTAACTAGTGAAAACAAGAAACAAAAAGACAAAATTGCAGAATCTAAAGAAAATAACTTCGCGCACTCACACCGGAGGATGTGAGTACCTTTTACCTTACCTCCCCGGCAACGGCGCCAGAAAATAGGCGTTTGCCGTGGGAGGTTCTTCTTTAATCCTCCGGTGTGAATACCTTTTACCTTACCTCCCCGGAAACATCACTAGAAAATAGCTTGATGTCTACACACTTCTATTCTTGTAGACAGTTGTTGGGCCTCCAAGTGTAGAGGTTTGTAGAACAGCAGCAATTTTTCCCTTGAGTGGATCACCCAAGGTTTATCGAACTCAGGGAGGAAGTGGTAAAAGGTATCCCCTCTCAAGCAACCCTACAATCAAGATACAAGAAGTCTCTTGTGTCCCCAACACACCCAATACACTTGTCAGGTGTATAGGTGCACTAGTTTGGTGAAGAGATAGTGAAATATAAGTGGTATGGATAATTATAAGTGGTAACGGTGATAGAAAATAACTTGATGGCGTGGAAAAGACTAAAGGCAAACTGAAATAAAGATGGAAGTAAGCAAACATGTAACAAATCTAATTGCAAATGGTGTATCAATGCTTAGAAACAAGGCCTAGGGATCATACTTTCACTAGTGAACACTCTCATATAAATATATTCTCTTCATGATACTACTCTTAACTACTCTCCGGTTGGACACTCGAATCCATGGTAGGGCTATAACAACACACCTCAAAGTAAGCCTTTCCCATCTAGAAAACCCCACACTGTCACATTGAGCACTAGATGATTCCAACAAACACCACAATTTCATGAAGACATCCAACTCCAAATATAACTCATAAAAAGTATTTGTAATCTCTAGCCTAAGTGCCACCATGGTGTGCACGCTGTCACTTTCACACACATGGGGAGAGCAGAGATCTATTAAAGCACTTGAATAGCAAGGTAGATCTATAGATTACAAGCTCATGATCACAATATGATCATGCATAGAGAGAGAGATGAACACATAGCTACCGGTAGAACCCTTAGCCTCGAGAGAGAACTACTCCCTCCTCATCATGGGAATCAGCAATGGTGATGGAGATGGTGGTGGAGATCGATGGAGATGGCTCCGGGGGCACTTCCCCATCCCGGCAGGGTGCCGGAACAGAGACTTTCTATCCCCCAAATCTCCCCTTCGGTGGCAATGGTGCTACAGAACTTTTCATGGATTTCTGATTGATGATCTAGGGTTTGTGTATCGGGAGGCTCTTATAGGCGAAGGAGGCAAGGTCGGTGGCCGGACAGGAGGCCCACACCATGCCCTGGCGTGGCCTAGGCTGGCCCGCGCCAAGGGGGGGTGTGGCCACTCTGTGGCCCCTCTCCGACTCTCCTTCTGGCTCCGTGAGTCTTCCGGGAAAATAGTAACTTTGGCTTTTGTCCCGTCCAATTCTGAGAATATTCATTTTCTGACTTCCTGGAACCAAAAACAGCAGAAAACAGGCAACTGGCACTGTGGCATCTTGTTAATAGGTTAGTCCAAAAAATCATATGAAAAGTACTCCAAAGTTGGAACAAAACACAGGAAAGTAGATAAAACCAAGCATGGAGCATCAAAAATTATAGATACATTTGCAATGTATCATGCCTCTCTTATAGACTAGCTCGTTGATTCACAAGATGATCAAAGTTTCCTAATCATGGACATTGGATGTTGTTAATAACAAGGTGACAACATTTGTGAAATGGTGTGATGAACATTCATCCGAAGTATAGCATTACGATGAAAGTCATTATGTTTATATTGCTATAATATCTTACGAAGTAATCTTAGTCCTTAGACCATGAGATCATGTTAATTGCTAACATCGGAGGAGTAACTTGATAACATCAAACGTCACACTGTAAAAGGGTGACTATAAAGGTGGGTTCAGATACTACGAAGATGTTATGTTGAGGCTCATGGATCAAGAGTGGAATTTGTCAATCCCGATGACAAATGGATATACTCTGGGCCCTCTCGGTGATATCACACTAAGATAGCTTGCAAGCAAGTGATGTGATCACTAGAATGTTATATCACGGGAACGAGAAAAGAGTGCATGTCAGTAACGAGATCAAACTAGGTATTTGGATGCCGATGATCAAATCTCAGACATGTAATATATCGCGAGACAAAGGGATTAAATTACTAGCGTTAAAGGTTCTCACGATCATAGAAGTCATTGTTGAATGTGTAGGAGTCAGAATGGATCTCTAGGTCCCGCTTCTGATTATTGATTTGAGAGGAGTCTAAATAATGTCTGCATTATTCGCGAACCGTAGGGTAACACACTTAAGGGTTGTCAAACACCATTTTGGAGCACATATGTTTCAGATGAAAGAATTGCAAAGCGCTGGAATTATTTCGATGGAAACCGGAATTGTTTTGGGTGAAATTGCAGAAACTGGTTCTGCATGTGATATTGAAATGTTACAAGGGGTTTTATGTGAATGTTTGTTAATTAAAGTAATTAACAAAATTCTGAATAAAATAAATGAAAGAGTTTTATTAAACGAGAGTTGCATTAAATTAGGTGGAAATTTAATGCATGTGAGTGGTGGAGGCTAAATTGATGTGAGTGGAGCTTCCACCACATGAACGAGGAAGAGGTGGGGGCACCCCCCCATGGGCACCAGCCATGGGAGGGGAGGAGCCCCCCTCTCCTATAAAAGGCCCCCTCTCCTCCCTCACAAAACACACCTCCTCGTGAAGGATCTCTCTCCCCCTCTAGATATATTCCCCCATGGTCTCGGATTAGCGAGATACATGTTCCCGGTGGCATTTCGTCTGGAAGGAGTTGCTGCTTCTGCTGATTCGCTGGAGCGAGGAGGTGGAGGTTGTTCGGTGGCCTGAACGTGTGTGCGAGGATGGATGCGCTGCTGATTTGCGGCGCTAGGACTTCCACACGATCTTGAGATCGGCAAGCGTACGACTACATTATCCACGAGTTCCAACTTGTTAACAAAGTTTTGTTGTCTTCGAGGGTAAGTTCTCCATGGATGTATATCCACCCGTTGCTTGTATCTAGTAGATAGATCTTGGCGTATAGTTCCCATCATAGGAAAAAAAATCTATGCTATGAACCCAACAGTGGTATCAGAGCCTGATCTATGCATAGGTGCTTTGCACTGGTAGTACACATATGTTTATATGTGGGCGATGATGATCATGTTATTGCTTCTTTCATGTATTTTGTATATTGGTGGTATAGTGGTATGAAGCGGCCCGGACCAACCTTACATGTCATCGCACATGAGACCGGTTCCACGACTGACATGCAACTAGTTTTGCATAAGTGGCTGGCGAGTGTCTGTCTCTCCTACTATAGTCAATATCTGATTTACAATGAGTTGCTAATAACTTAGTTATCATCGTTGTGGTTCCATGTTCGTAGGTAAGACTGGTTCTATCTCCGAAAGCCCTAAGCCACGTAAAACTTGCAATGGATAAATTAGAGGCGTCTAGTTAGATAGTTGATGGGCTAGTGTCATGATATGGTAATGTTGTAAGTTGATGTATGGTAGAGACCCTTACAACACACTTAACATGTAAGTTCCTTAGACCTTGGCCTTACACACAAAGGAATGATAGAGATCATACCACGATGCATATGATGGTGATCAAATGCATGGACCATATCATCCCACTTTACACATATGATGTTCACATCTTATATTGCTAGCTTGGCGCTTTTAGTAGCATTGTAAGATGATCCCTCATTTAAATATCAAGATAAAATGTGTTCTTCCTTAAGTATGCACCGTTCTATGGATCGTGTTTCGAGACAACACGTAATGATCGGGTGTACTCGATTCTACGCTTTCATACAACGGGTGTAAGACAGTTTTACACACGTGAGTACTAAGGTTCTTACTTGGCGAGCCTAGCATGTACAGACATGGCCTCGGAACACGGACCGAAAGGTTAAGCATGAGTCATATAATTGATATGATGTCCATATAGATGCTCGCCTTTGAAGCTACACTGACTCACGTGATGATCGGACTTGGTGTAGTGGATTTGGTTCATGTAATCACCAAAAGGACACGAGGGATGTCGTTTTTGAGTGGGAGTTCATTAGTAATTTGGATTAGTTGAACTCAATCTATCATAAACTTAGTCTAAATAACCTTTACAAATTCTGTTGTAGATGGCACCACCTGCTTTCAATTTCAATGTGTTCATGGAGAAAGAGAAACTTGCGGCAAATGGTAGCAACTTTACCAACTGGGCCAGGAATTTGAGGATTCTCCTCACTGCTGCACAAAAGCAATATGTGCTAGAAGCACCGCTAGGCCCCCCACCAGCTCCTGATGCCCCTGACGAGGAAAAGAATGTCTATATAACTCGTTAGGAGGACCACAACTTAGTTCATTGCAGCATACTGTATGGGCTAGAGCCAGAACTTCGAAAGCGTTTCGAAAATGGCAATGCTTTTGATACCATGGGAGAATTGAAAATGATTTTCGATACCCATATTGCCGTAGAGAATTATAATGCTTCTGAAAAGTTCTTTAGATGCATGATGGAGGAGAACAGCTCCATTAGTGAGCATGTACTCAAAATGTCTAGGTACGCCGATAAGCTTGTGTCCTTGGGAATAACGATTCCCATTGACCTAGGCATACATCGTGTTCTCCAATCTCTGCCACCTAGCTACAAGAGCTTCATGATGAACTCTAACATGCAGGGCATGAAGAAGTCTCTTCCCGAGCTTCTGTCGATGCTTAAAACTGCAGAAGTGGATATTAGGAAAGAACATCAAGTGTTGATGATCAATAAGACCACCGGTTTCAAGAAAAACAAGAAAGGCAAACAGAAGGGAAATAAGGGCGGCAAATATGTTGCCGCACTTGAAAAGAAATCTCGAGCTGGCCCTAAGTCTGATACCGAGTGCTACTATTGCAAGGGGACTGGCCATTGGAAGCGCAACTGCCCCAAGTATTTGGCGGACAAGAAGGCCGGCAAGGCAAACAAAGGTATATGTGATATACATGTTATTGATGTGTACTTGACTAGTACTCGCAGTAGAAACTGGGTATTTGATACGGGATCGGTTGCTAATATATGTAACTCGATTCAGGGGTTGCGGAACAAGCAACTAGCAAGGGATGAGGTCACGATGCGGGTCGGCAATGGATCAAGAGTTGATATGATCACCGTCAGAATGCTGCCTCTCCATATGTCGTCGGGATTAGTGATAAATCTAAATAATTGTTATTTGGTGCCTACCTAAGCATGAACATTGTATCCGGATCGTGTTTGATGTGAAGTGGTTATTCCTTTAAATCAGAAAATAATGGTTGTTCGATTTATATGAGTGATATCTTTTATGGTCATGCACCTATGACGAATGGTTTATTTCTGTTGGATCTCGATACTATTATTACGCATATTCATAATGTTGATGCTAAATGGATTAAACTTGATAATGATATATCTGCATATATGTGGCACTGCCTTCTAGGTCATATTGGCGTTAAACGCATGAAGAAACTCCATTCTGATGGACTTTTGGAATCACTTGATTTTGAATCATTTGATACATGTGAGCCATGCCTTCTGGGCAAGATGACTAGAACGCCGTTTTCCGGTTCAATGGAACGAGCGAAAGATTTATTGGAAATCGTACATACTGATGTATGTGGACCAATGAGTGTGTCGGCGCGAGGTGGATATTGTTATTTTTTTACTTTCACGGATGATTTGAGTAGATACGGGTATATCTATTTGATGAAACATAAGTCTGAAACCTTTGAAAAGTTCAAAGAATTTCAGAACAAAGTGGAAAATCATCGTAATAGAAAGATCAAATTTCTGCGGTCCGACCGTGGAGGAGAGTATCTTAGTTACGAGTTTAGCACACATATGAAAGACTGTGGAATAGTTTCACAACTCACGCCTGCCGGAACACCACAATATAATGGTGTGTCAGAACGTCGTAATCATACTTTATTGGATATGGTTCGATCTATGATGTCTCTAACTGACTTGCCACTGTCATTTTGGGGTTATGCACTAAAAAACACTGCATTCACTTTAAATAGGGCACCATCTAAATCCGTTCAAACGACACCATATGAATTATGGTTTGGAAACAAACCTAAGTTGTCATTTATTAAAGTTTGGGGATGCGATGTTTATGTGAAGAAACTTCAGCCGGATAAACTCGAACCCAAAGCAAAAAAATGCGTCTTCATAGGATACCCTAAAAAACGATTGGGTATACCTTCTATCATAGATCCGAGGGCAAGATTTTTGTTGCCAAGAATGGATCCTTTCTTGAGAAGGAGTTTCTCGTGAAAGGTGTGAGTAGTCAGAAGGTAGAACTTGAAGAGGTTATTGAACCTTCTCTTCATGAAATTGCGAGTGGAGCAGCACCGAAAATTGTTTTGGAGTTGACTTCACCTGATGAAGAGAGAGCTAATGATAATAATCATGAAACTCCGAAAGAGGACACTACCGAACCTCGTAGGTCAAGCAGGACACGTGCAGCTCCTGAACTGTACGGAAATCCTGTTATAAATTTCATGATTGATGAAATAGATGACCCTGCGACATATGAAGAAGCAATGATGAGCCCGAATTCCAACAAATGGCTAGAAGCCATGAAATCCGAGATGGAATCCATGTACGAAAACCAGGTTTGGACCTTGGTGGACTTACCTCCCGATCAAAAGGCCGTTGAGAATAAATGGATTTTTAAAAGAAAAACTGATGCTGATGGTAATGTGACCATCTATAAAGCTCGACTTGTTGCAAAAGGGTTTCGACAAATTCAAGGAGTTTACTACGATGAGACATTCTCTCCCGTAGCGATGCTAAAGTCGGTTAGGATTATGTTAGTAATTGGTGCATATTTCGAGTATGAAATATGGCAGATGGATGTCAAAATTGCGTTCCTCAATGGTAATATTGAACAAGAGTTGTATATGATACAAACTAAGGGTTTTGTCGATCTGTCGTGATGGTGTCACGGCAGATGCGATGGATAGGCTAAAGGTGGGGACTAAATGCACTAGGGGAATCCAGGGAGGGATAGTGTGGTCATTCCACACGCAGTAGCTTTGTATTAAATTCACTTCCAAGGTTTACAAGTGCTCCTTGAGATGTATTGGGAGAGGAGGAAGAAGAACTCTCTTACTCTCTCCACTCGCTAGCTCTCAGTCACTTGCTAGTAGAACATAACCTCTAAAGACTAACCCTGTAAAACTCAACCCCTTCTACTGAGGCCCTAGCCCTCCTTATATAGGGGTGGCTAGGTCTCCAATTAGGGCATACGTGGAGGCATATTCCAGAGAATATGCCTCTTCCCAAAATAGTAAGCCGACCGGGTCACTTTTCCCTCGCGTCACCCATGCAGAGGCTACGTAAGCCTCTGCGGCGCCCGCGTCAGCCGACATTGGCATCATCACCTTTGTCGGCCACGCCTCGGTGGTCCTGC
Organism: Avena insularis; assembly: GCA_023614405.1. Classification (NCBI taxonomy): domain Eukaryota; kingdom Viridiplantae; phylum Streptophyta; class Magnoliopsida; order Poales; family Poaceae; genus Avena; species Avena insularis. The sequence goes on along the minus strand of CM042684.1, from coordinate 408,593,148 downwards.
CTCTATCCGCTTCGCTCACGCTCTGCGTACAGGGATCACCTTTGACCAGCGAGATACCTTCCTTCTCCTACAAGCTTGATATGACCCGGATCGTACATAGTTGATCCGGCCACACCTGTTCCTGCATATGAGTTAGATTCATCTATCCGACTAACGGCTTAAGTCGGTTGAGACCCAGTTAGGTGGACATCCCCTGGTCCGGGTTACCCCGAGACTCGGCCTGCCTTGAGGTGACTCGACCAGCATTCGCTTTGACCTTGCCGTACCTCGGCTGACTCGGCCATTATACCCCGGCGTGACCCTACCCGGGGGTATCCCCCCAACATTAGTCCCCGAAGCTGGTGCGGTCTTAGTTGCCTTAGCCGCTAAGGCCACAGCAGGTTCAATTTCACCGAGCTTTGTGTTCCTTTTCCGAGTTACCTCTTATCTCGGATCTCATGGGTTTACTTTCCCTTGGCACATTCCAAGTTTTCACTTGCTGGTCGGGTTACCACATTCTCATCCGGGTCATTCTTCCTTCTCTCGTACGCTTCCCCACGTGGAGACTAATCATTAGTTTGCCTCATTTTAAGGGCCAGCAACAGTAACCGCCCAGTTATTGTCAGGAGTTACTGTGCGCATGTTATATCACGCCTGCCTCCTCGTTAACTGTATCACTGTGTCGCGTCATGGGATCCTCTACGCCCTGTGGTCCCTCGTGTGGCTCATCGCTGATTGGTCAATCCGGGTTATACACGGCCACACGATGTGGCCCGCCCATGAAATGCGATCCTAATACCCCTTACGGGAGCGGTTAAATAGGGGAGGGGTGCGCCCCTTGGGTCATTTCCCCGCTCCCGCGCCCCTCTGCCTTTGCCTTTTCCTCTCCTTCTCCATCGACAGCGCCGCGCGCCAAGCTGCGCGCCTTGCCTCACGCGCACCGCGCCGCCGCCACCTCCGCGCATCTCTTCTGCCACGGGTCGCTGCCAGTCTAGGCCACTGCTGCCCACCACCGCTAGCGCCAGTGAAGGCAGTGACCTCGAGATGACAGAAGAAGAGCTCACCGCCGCCGAGCAGGACATGGAAGAAGACGCAGCGACCGCCGACCACGGCGTGTGGGCTGGATCTTGGGTCTGCCAGGATGACCTGGATTGGCTCTACCGCACCAGGCGCACCCCGGAGGGCGTCACTGCACGCCTCGCTTCCGCCGATCTTGCCCCCTCACCCAATCCGGGTGAGTATGTGGTGTTCCTTTCTCATTTCCAACGCGGATTTGGTCTCCCAGTCAGTGATTTTTTCCACGGACGGCTAAACATCTGAGCTCGGCACCATCTTCCAGCTAATGCCATCACTTCTCTCTCCGCCTTTGCCTCCACCATCGAGGGTTACGCCGGACTATGGCCTATGAAGGAGCTCTAGATCCGGTTCTTTGGCCTCCGCCGGAATGTGATTCCGAACATCCAGCTTGACCCGGAGGACAAGCAGCTCACGCAGTTCGGTGCTGCGTCAATTACTCCTCGGAGGCTATCCGTCTTCCCCCGAGTCACTGGGCTGGACTCTTGCAAGGGATGGGCCCGGACTTTCTTCTATGTCCGGAACGACACTACTGAGGATCTGATCCAGCTGTGCCCTTATGCTTCGGGTCCTCCCAATCTGGAACTATGGGACGTGGTCCCTAAGAAGTCCACCGTCCTGGCGAACCAGGTCAACAAGAGGTTCCAGGAGTTGAAGGACCTTGGATTGCGCAATGAGGACGCCATGATCACATTTGTCCGTAACCGGATCTCCCCCCTTCAGAAACACACACATAAAGTCTGTCACATGAGCTGGGGCCGCGACCCCAACCGGACCTCGTCTTTCGAGTTGAGCAACACAGAGATCTACCGCCGGGTCAAGGCCCTCTTCACCACCCACAAGGACTTCTCCTCTGAGTGGACATGGGGAATGGAACATTATTGCCGAGATAGGCTTCCTCCCGTGGTAAGCTTCGTGCCGCAAACTTTCTCCGAATTAAATCATATGTCGCTCGCTATTGTATATTTAACTCTGATGTCTTTTCTTTCCCTTAGCAATTCCTTCAGCAAACTATCAAGGATGGCACCGAGCCCTCCCTCAAATGGGCGCCTGACTGGGATACCTCTGACGAGGAGGAACCGAATCAGGAGATGTTCCTTCCAATGGCCGACGTGACCAAGCGACCCACCGGTAAACTCTCTTCCATTAGAGATTGGCCCGACAATGAAGATGACTCGGATGTTGAGGTGATGGAAGCATTTGATGCTGTCCCCCTTTCTTATGCTTTTCCGGCATCAGCTAACCCCGGTGAGCAGATCCATGAGGACCCTCCCCTTGCCGTGGGTGATCCTGTTCCGGACGCGCCGAAGAAGAAAAGGGGAGCCGCATCAACTTCTTCCTCCAGACCTTCTCAGCCAGCCAAAAGGCAAAAGAAGTCCGGGGACAAAACTGCCACCAAGCCTGCAACCAAGGCCACAACACGAAGGGCTCGGAAGCCCAAGGAGCCCCTAACCTCGGATGAGTAAGCCTCTTTTCCCTTTGCCATTCACTTGTTCTTCTATTGTTATAGTTTCTCATCCGACAATGTTTGATTCGGCAGGGCCGTGGTGGAGGTCCCACAGAGTGGGTCCGACATTGCCTCCCCGCTTCGACACAGCCCTTCTCCCCCTCGTGGCGACGATTCACGCCCGCTGAGCCCAATCCCGGAGGGTTTAGCGGCTGCTCCGGGTTCCAGCCCACCTCGTCAAGAGGAGGGCAACCCTGGAGCGGGGGAGACTGGCTCTGCCGAGGCAGCGGCCACCACTACTTCGGCTCTGCCGCAACCAGCTACCACGGAGGTTACCTCAGCACCTGCACCGAAGAAGAAACCAACATCAACACCAGCACCAACTCCAGCACTAGCAGCAAAAGCAACAGTAGCAGCACCAAGCCCCTCCGCCTCGTCCGAGTATTCCCAGTCTTGGCGAGAAAGCACCAAGGCAGCTCCCAAGGGTAAATCTGCTGCAACAACTTCCACTTCTCAGCAGCAACCTAAGGGAAAGAAGGCCCCTGATGCCACCAGGGCAATGTCTATCGAGGCTGGACAACACACACTCGTGTCCATGCTTTCGAAGAAAACTCCACCACCGAAGGACGCCCCTGCCGAGCCAGCTGACGCGCAACTCGTTTTGCACACCAGCCCGACCCTTGCCCAGGTTGAGAGGAGGGAGGCGCATGCCAAGGGTTTGGTGGCGCCCCACATGCTCAGCGGCGAACGATACCCTCCGACCTTGATCGAGTTTGTAAATAACTAGAACAAGGCGGAGTTCGTCTACAACGACGATCTCCCGGAGAAGTTTGGTCCCGCTGAGTTTACTGCGCAGATGAACACAGCCGCTAAGGCAATTAACCTCGCGGGTCGGATGATGGAGGTATGTTACTTCACCTTTTCCTTAGCATGCTATAGATATTAGCGATATAACCATTAGTCCCCGAGCCTCCGTGGGGTAACTTGTTACTCGGCCAGATGCTACTTAGAAAACTAACGTAGCTCCTTGATAACTTAGAATATGCACACACCTAGAGCCAGGTTAAGTTCCACTTGGCCTGGATCTTGTATACTTCGAATATGCACACACCTAGAGCCATGTTAAGTTCCACTTGGCCCGGATTTCGTACACTTCGAATATGCACACACCTAGAGCCGGGTTAAGTTCCACTTGGCCCGGATTTCATACACTTCGAATATGCACACACCTAGAGTCGGGTTAAGTTCCACTTGGCCCGGATTTCGTACACTTCGAATATGCACACACCTAGAGTCGGGTTAAGTTCCACTTGGCCCGGATTTTGTACACTTCGAATATGCACACACCTAAGCTATCTTTTTGTACTCTTTTCAGGTGACCACCAACTGTCGGAGCGCTGAGTTTCAGCGTCTCCTAGACACTCACAAGATGTTGCGTGCAAAGCATAATGCACTTCTCGCTGAACACGAGAAAAGGGGTAAGTTCTCTTCTTGACATTTTCTGCCGAACTAACTCATCTTTCGGTTTTCACAGCTGGGGTGGAAGCTGAGAATACCATCATGAGGAAGAAGCTTGACCAGATCAAGGGTAAGTCACTTTTGTGTGACCTTGCTCTGCTTTCTATCTCCTTTTCTCCTTGGCTCGGCAAACATTCATACCTTGGCTTTGCCAGGTTAACAAACTATTTCAGTATCGCTGGAAGATAGTGTGCCCGTGCCTGATATGATGCTGCATTTTCTCGAACAAGCAGGGCAGCATCAGGCCGAGCTCAAAAAGAAATATGATGAGCTTGCCCTCCTCCAAACCAAGGATGATGAAATTGCCAAGCTCAAGGCAGATATGAAGAAGTTGAAAGCGCAGCACCAATCCGAGCTTCAAAAGGCTAGCCAGGACTTCACTGAAGAGCGCGAGCGCCTCAACCTCCAGATCGCCGAGGACCGAGAACTTCTCCAGGAGGCCGATGTCAAACTTGAGTCGGCGAATACTGAACTTGTGCAGCTTCGCAAAAGGCGTGATGACTGTACCAAGGAGTTGACCCGGATCCACAGCTATATTTCACGTAAGTTCCTTTCCCTCATCCGGCATATTTCTCAAGGTTACTTCACATGTCTTTTCTTTACCTGCTTCTCTTGTCTTGTTTTCAGGCAAATTTCCAGAGGGCAATGCCATTGCGAGCATCGCTGTTGCTAAGTTCCGCCGAGAGAGGGGTACCCCCGTTGCTCCTGACGCTGAAGAGATTCCCTATGACATGGAGGACCTGTTGGTCAGCTTGTCTTCTTGCGTGGAAATCATGAAGAACTATGGAAAGGATATCCTTGATGTTGCAATCCGAATCTTCAACACTTTTTGGCCTACAGAAGATACTCCGTAGGGGACCGCAGTTCTTGTTGATAAGTTGATGGAATGCGAGACCTAGCTCGACCTTTGGAGGGAATCCGCTGGACGTGCCGGAGCTGAGACCGTTCTCCACTACGTGCTTACATGGTACGAGAAGATCGACCTCAACCTCCTAGCGCGCATGCATACCGGATCCAGATGGACAAGTGACCCGGAGTGGGTAGCTCAGCGCAAGGCTTGCGCCCATAGCCTTATCGAATATGCTCCCATTCATGAATGGAATGAGGGTCCAAGCTTCCTTGATGGCGCGGATGATGAAAACGCTGAGAACGTTGAAGATGGCTCGGATGAGGACGAAGAGGACTATGCCTCGGACATCGAAGACAGCGAAGATGACGCCGAACTTCCTCCTCCTGCTGCTCCTTGAGTGAAAAAACTTTAAAGTTTATCAGATCCCCGGTATGCCGGGTGGAATTGTATCAAGTACACAAGTGATATTTTGCTACTAAGTTTTTATGCCAATTAACTTGGGCATAGTCCCTGATTTTCATTTTCTTGTTCATCCAATCTTTTGGCTCGTCTCGTGTCTACCTTGATTCGGTTTTACGACTTACGAATCCGAGCTTCAAAAATTGTCTTAACAATACTCGGAAACTTTAGGCTTAGCTCAAAATAGTTCAGCATAATAATTTGAAAATAAACACAAGGTTAGTCCGAAAAACAAACGTCGGCTCGATTAAATTCCTTTCCTTAGTCGTTTTTCATGTGCTACGCAATTCCAAACTTGTTCTCTTGCTTGCCATGAAGCCAATTCTTGTTGGACAGTAGCAAGTCGAAGAGTTGGGTTTTTGGTGCTCACACATTACTAATCCGGCCTAAGTAGAACAACTTACGCCAGCTGACGTATAAACAATAACTACAGAAGACAATAATCAATATTAAGGCAGTCCCCGAGTTACTGCTCGAGGTGCCAACATTTCATTGATAAGCTCATTGCCGGCATACATACCGACATATGAGAGACTCGGATACATACACTTCTCTGCTAAGTGTAGAAAGGACGAAGTAGAGCTACATTCCATGGACGCTTAGATTCCTCGCCGGACTTGTCCGCCTTGTTCTTTTCCTGTGGTTTTGCATCGATAAGACAGTAAGAATCATTGTGCAATGCTTTTCTCACAATGAATGGCCCTTCCCATGGGGGGATAACTTATGCATGCCAGTAGTACGTTGTACCAACCGGAGTACCAGATCACCTTCTCGAAAGACTCGGGGGTTTACTTTCTCGCTATGATAACGTCGGAGATTTTGCTGATATATGGCAGATCTGGACAATGCCAATTCTCTCGCTTCTTCCAGCAGATCAACATCATTTTGCCGGGCTTCTTGCACTTTGGCTTCTATGTATTGGGTGACCCTAGGCGAATCATGCTCTATGTCGGCTGGTAATACAGCTTCTGCCCCATATACCATAAAAAATGGCGTGTAGCCTGTTGATCGATTCGGAGTTGTTCTTAAACTCCACAATACCGCTGGTAGTTCTTCTATCCAGCACCCCGCTGATCTTTGCAGCGGCTCAATGAGCCTGGGTTTTATCCTAGATAATACCAATCCGTTGGATCTTTCCACTTGTCCGTTCGATGCAGGGTGGGCTACCGAGGCAACGTCCAGCCGGATCTTCTTATCTCGGCAGAATCGCGCAAATGCTCCTTCAGCAAAATTTGTGCCATTATCAGTTATGATACTCTGAGGATAACCGTATCTCAAGATGATGTCTTTGAGAAATGTCACGGCCGTAGCTCCATCACATTTTCTTATTGGCTTTACTTCAATCCACTTTGTAAACTTATCCACCATGACCAAAATGTGAGTCATATTTCCCCTTGCTGGTTTGAACGGGCCAACCATGTCCAAACACCATACGGCAAATGGCCAAGTGATTGGTATGGTCTTGAGTTCCGACATTGGCATATGTGTCTTGGTAGCGTACCTCTGACAACCATTGCATTTTATTACCAAATCCTCTGCTTGTTCTAAGGCACTTGGCCAGTAGAATCCATGCCGGAAAGCTTTTGCTACCAAGGCTCTGGACGAGGCATGATGCCCACATTCCCCTTGATCTATATCTCGGAGGATGTCAAGCCCTTCTTCCGGGTTAACACATCGCTGGAGGACATTAGTCACACTCCTTTTGTATAGCTCGGAATTGATGATCGTGTATGCCTTTGCTCTCCTTTGAGTTTGCCTGGATAGCACCTCCTCAACGGGTAAAGTTCCATCTTTCAGGAATTGAAATATAGGTAGTGCCCAAGCTGGTATCACTCGCACAGGGAACACATCCTCATCAATTTCCATCTGATCCACCGGCATAACTTCAACCGGATCATGTTGAGCAGTACCCGGGTCTTGCGAAGCAGTCCCCGGGTTTGCCGAGGCAGTCCTCGGGTTTGCTGAGGCAGTCCCCGAGTTTTGCGCACCACCTCCCATGTCAATGTCCATGGGCACAGCTCCGGACTCCGGATCCTCCCGGACGTAAATTGAGTCGGTTTCTAGGGACGGTCTGATGGATGGTTTTCTGAGGTGTTCTAATGCTACACCCGGTTGAATTGCTTGTCGGGTTGATCCGAGCTTCGACAATACATTGGCAGCCTCATTTTCCACCCGGGGTACATGGCGAAATTCGCATCCCTCAAAATAACCAGATATCTTCTGCACATGGAATCTGTATAGTGCCATGTTTGGATCAAGAGCATCCCACAGCCCTGACACTTGCTGAACTACTAAATCCGAGTCGCCAAAGCATTGGATCCGACGTATCCCAATTTCTTTTGCCACTTTGAGCCCATGCACAAGTGCTTCATATTCGGCAACATTGTTTGATGCTGCGAAATGGATCTGTAGCACATACTTCAGCTGGTCATTCTTTGGCGAGGTAAGCACAACTCCGACGCCTAACCCGGTTTTTGTTTTTGACCTGTCGAAGTGCATTCTCCAGTAGTTCGGGTCTAGTAGCGGTGGTTCATATTGCACCTCGGCCCAGTCCACAAAAAAGTCGGCCACAGCCTAAGACTTGATTGCTTCTCTTCTGTCATATTGTGGCGCATAAGGAGCTAGCTCAATTACCCATTTTGCAATTTTGCCACTTGCATCCTTGTTACTTATTATCTTGGATACGGGAGCTTCACATATTACCTTGATAGGGTGCTCCTCAAAATAATGTTTTAGATTATTTGCCGACATGTATACACCATACGCCACTTTCTGGTAGTGCGGATAATTTTGCTTTGAGGCTGATAATACCTCGCTCACATAATACACCGGCCTTTGCACTGACTTACCCTCTTCGTTGCGCTCTACCACGATTAATGCACTTACAACTCGGTTGGTTGCGGCTATATAGAGCAACATTGGCTCCTTTGATAGTGGAGAGGCTAAAACTGGTGCAGTGGCTAACATTTTCTTTAATTGTATAAAGGCTTCATTGGCCTGCGGCGTCCAAATGAACTTGTCCGACTTTTTCATGAGTTGATAGAGAGGCAATGCCTTTTCTCCCAACCGACATACAAACCGACTTAATGATGCCAGGCAACCAGTGAACTTCTGGACATCGTTAAGACACTTCGGTAGTTCCATTCGCTCAATAGCCCGGATTTTAGTTGGATTGACTTCGATACCTCGGCTAGAGACAAGGAATCCGAGTAATTTTCCAGCCGGGACACCGAAGGTACATTTTTCCGGGTTAAGCTTCATCCGGAACCTTCTTAGGTTCGCGAATGTCTGCCTGATATCGTCAAGGAGCGTTTTGCTTTCCTTGGTCTTGATAACCACATCATCCACATACACCTGTACATTTTGACATATTTGGTCGTGCAAACATTTCTACATACATCTTTGGTATGTTGCCCCTGCATTACGTAAACCAAATGGCATGGTGCGATAGCAATAAGCCCCATACAGGGTGATAAATGCAGTTTTTATTTGATCATCCGGATTCAGGGGTATCTGGTGGAAACCAGAGTATGCATCAATGAATGACAATAGTTCACACCTAGCAGTTGAATCTATGACCTGATCTATCCTTGGCAGTGGAAATGGATCTTTTGGACACGCCTTATTCAGGTTCGTGTAATCGATACACATACGCCAAACCACTGCCACATTCGGATCATCCTTCTTCTTTTCCACTAGCACCGGATTAGATAGCCAATCCGGGAAAAGAACTTCCATGATAAATCCTGCTGCCAGTAAACGAGCTATCTCGTCTCCAATGACTTTTCTCCTATCTTCGACGAAGCGGCGGAGAGGTTACTTCACCGGCCTTGCTCCGAGTCTCACGTTCAAAGAGTGCTCGGCCAACTCCCTCGGAACACCTTGCAAGTCCTGTGTGGACCAAGCAAAAATATCCCGATTCTCACGGAGGAAGTTGACGAGCTCACTTTCCTATTTATCATTTAACACGGCACCAATTGTTACGGTGCGCTCTGGGAACATATCATCAACAGGCACTTTCTTGGTATCCTTTGTGGCTTGGAACGAAACACTACCATGCGGATTACTCAACGCCGGCATATATTGCTGCGCGGACTGAGCCAACGTTGCCACCTCCTGTATCTTTCTTTTCTCTTGCGCAATCACGAGTGACTCGGCTAGGTTAGACCCGGCTGATGCACACTCAATGGAACGTCTGAAATCTCTAGCTATGGTAATTACCCCATTTGGCCCGGGCAACTTCATCTTCAGATAACTGATGTGACAACTTGCCATGAATTTGTTCAGTGCTGGTCTTCTGAGTAACGCGTGATACGCACTTTCTAAGTTCACCACTTCAAACTCCAAATTCTCAGTTCGGCAGTTATCCCGTCTTAACAATACGACCGGACCTTGCCTATGGGCTCACACGAAATGCCTGGCACAATACCATGGAAAGTTGTCCTTGTAGCTTGGAGCATGTTCTCCGAGATACCCAGTTTGCGCATTGTATCACATACATGATGTTAATGCTACTGCCATTATTAATCAGTACCTTTGAGAACCTCACATTGATGTTAGGCCCAATGAATGTCGGATCCAGCACTAGCGCATACGAACCAGGACTTGGCATAAGCTTGGGATGATCTTTGATGCTCCAGGTAATTTCCTGCTCCGACCAAGGCATATACCTCGTCACTGCTGGCATTACCGCATTAACCTCCATATGTCGGCGCTGCAAGCTCTTTCTATCTGTTTCCTCAGTGGTAAACACACAGTAACTCTGATGATGCTCTCTGTACTCATTCCTCCCCTCATTTCCGGGGTACCTCTGATCCGGCTGATGCTGGTCTTCCACTTGATGCGCTGCATCCCTTCTCTCATGGTTATCATACCTCGGCGGAGGGGAGGCAACATTAGCTGTTGCGTGTTCGCTCCGGAGAGCAATTGCTTCCGGGGTAACTCCTGCCGAGGTTGATCGTTCCGAGGTGCCTGAGCATTCCCTGAACCACCTTGTTCTATCTTACGCATCCACTCACACTGCCTTGTTGTATGACCTGCTGGGTTACTCGGATTTGGCGTGTGAAATTTACACGGCTGATCCAACATTGATTCATAAGTATACCTCGGACGGTCCTTCTTTTCTTGCCACTATTTCTTTTGCTCTGGCGTCCAAGTTTTCTTGCCATCATTTCTCGACGTCCATTGTTGCCCTCCAGTTTTTTAACGTTGATTTCCCCTGCTCCGGGCTGATCTTGATTCACAGCAGCAACTTGTTGCGATATTGTACCGGTAATCTGGTCTATCATCTCTTCTCTTACCTCGGTAGTCACTCCTCCGGGATGATCTGGCTCCATCTCTCTGGTAGCACTCCTCATTTGACTCGTTTGGCACGAGCCTAGGTTGAGTCGGATCACCCAAAGCATACGAATCAGCAATCCGGATCGTCTCTGCCAATGTAGTTGGCATATCTCTTTGCAATCTTTGCCACAACATGCTTGCATATCTGCATCCTTGCGCAAACCATGCTATGGCCTGTGACTCTATCACACCCTCACACGAGTTTCTCACGGTACACCACCGAGTTAAAAACTCCTGGTCCGTCTCGTTCGGTCTCTGATTACACATAGCTAGGGTCTGTGGCCTATTTGGCCTCTGATACGTACTTGAGAAATTGCTGATAAACATTTCCTCAAAATCGATCCAGTAGTTAATACTTTCGGGCGGCAAATTGTTTAACCATACCCTCGCTGGCCCTTCCAACATCTAGGGTACGTATCTCACAGCCCATCTCAAGTTGCCTGTGGCAATTTTTACAGCTGTAGCATAGTTAATCAACCAATCCTCCGGCTTTGTGCTGCCATCGTATGTCTTAGTGCCTCTAGGTAGCTGGAAGTTAGGTACCGGAGGTTCCTTCATCATCCGGGGCCCAAAACATGCAGGACCCGGGGGATCTTGACATTCAATCTGTTCCGACCTATACAGCCGATCCAGTTTTAATTTGGCATCATCAGGCATCAAATCACTGCTTCCCAATCTTGACACTATCACATGATAGTCCGTCCTTGGGTATCCTGCGTTCACAATTTCCGAATCACCATCATTATACCGGTCTTGCTCTCTTGGAGCACCTCTCTGTTGCATACCTCGGCCGACACTTTGCTCTTGCCTTGGTATATTCCGCTGCTGCGGTTGTCCTGCTCCTGCCGAGTTACGCTGTCCGGCATTGCCGTTTACAGCATTTCCTTGACCGGCATTGCCTTGGTCGCGGTTAACTCGGCCAGCTTCACCTCGGCTCACACTTCTTCGATCTTCATTTCTTTGCACTTCTTTTCCTTTTCCTGCCCTTGCCGGGTCATATGGGATGATCTGTTTGTTTCTCCTCGCCGACGTTACTACCTCTTCTCTCCTAGGACCACCATGAGGAGACGATGCAGCTCCAGCGGATTTCTCCGGGTTACCCATCGCCGAATGAACGATCTTGGAGGCCCCAGCTCTCTCCGGGTTAGCCCTAAGCAATTCCTCATTTTGCCTGTTTGCAATCCGAACCAACTCATTGACCCTATCCTGCTGTCTCTGGAGGGCTTCACCCGTCAGACCTTCTAACTCGGATGCAGCTGCATCTGCTTCCCTGAGGTTTTTTGCCGGGTATGATACTTTGGCAGCCCCACGGATAAATAGTTCTCTGACTCCTCAATCCTAGTATCACCCTCTATGTTCATTTCACTCATGAGGTTTCTCCCTTTTACTTTTACAGCATCGACTTTATTTGCCTTTGTGTACTCATGCAGTGTCATGTTCAATGACTGCTGAGCCGCGACTATCTTTTTTGCACCCTCAAGAATTTTTTGCCTAGTTTCCTCTAGCTCGGCCTATGCCTGAGCCGGATCTACCACTGCTGCTACAGGGTTTGCCAAGCTATCCATCGCTTCCCGCAGCACATTCTCTGGCCTCTCTAGTGGAGGACCTCTACCTTTCCTTGGTGCCTTAGGCATTACCTCCGGAACTGGTGCCGGATCTTTGCTTGCGCCAGCGCCAGGCGCAGTCATCATCACCTCTGCACGGTCCGGGGAGCGAGTGATACGCTCCCCGTGAACCACGCTAAGGGGTGGCTCGCCTGCCTCGACGACGTGCCACGGATGAACGCATGACACATCGACAACAACGTAGACCTTGTGTGCGCCGAGCTTGACGAAGAGGCCGTTGCGGGGAAGAGGGCGCTTGCTGAAGCAGCCAGCGTTGTCACTGATAGTCCAGCGCTCCAAAGCGCTGAACGAGCCCAGAGACGATGCGTTCGCTGGTGCCGATGAGGTTTCCCGTCCGGATCTCGACCCCTGCTAGTGCCGCTAGCCCCACGGTGGGCGCCAACTATCGTGGTGGTGTCACGGCAGATGCCATGGATAGGCTAAAGGTGGGGACTAAATGCACTAGGGGAATCCAGGGAGGGATTGTTGGAATTATGCCCTAGAGGCAATAATAAAGATGTTATTATTATAATTCTTGTTCATGATAAAGTTTATATTCCATGCTAGAATTGTATTAAGCGGAAACTTTAATACTTGTGTGGTTTGTGAACAACACCGTGTCCCTAGTACGCCTCTATGGACTAGCTCATTGATCAATGATGGTTAAGGTTTCCTAACCATAGACATGAGTTGTCAATTGATAATGAGATCATATCATTGGAGAATGATATGGTGGATAGACCCAAACTAAGCGAAGCAATTAGATCGTGTCATCGTGTTCGTCTTTGCGAAGTTTTTCTTATGTCAAATATTGTATTCCTTAGACCATGAGATAATACAACTCCCTGGTATCGGAAGAAAGCTTTGAGGTCATCAAACGTAATCCTATTCGAGGGTGATCATAAAGTTGTCTATCAGGTAATCGGAAAGTATCTGGGTTGTATGTATCGAGATGGGATTTGTCCCTCCCAAGTCGGAGAGATATACTTCGGGCCCACTCGGTAATCGATATCAACACCGCTTGCAAGCATGTGGTTAAGGAGTTAATCACAAAGTGATATCGGATTACGGAACAAGTAAAGTACTTGCTGTGAACGAGATTGAACTAGGTATGACGATACCGATCGAATCTCGGGCAAGTAAAATATCGCGAGATACGGGAATATATATATGGGATTGATTGAATCTGGCATCGTGGTTCATCCGATATGATCATCGATGAATGTGTGGAGTCAATATGGGTGCCAGCACCCTGTTGATTATTGATAGAAGATCATGTCTGCATATTCTCGAACCCGCAGGGTCACACACTTAACGTTTCTCGACGCTAGGATAGATTGGATACTTGGTTTATGAATTTTTGTTCGGAGTCTCGGATGGGATCCGGGACATCACGAGAGGTTCCGGAGTGGTCCGGAGAATAAGATTCATATAAGGCAGTGCAGTTTTTGGAGTTCGGAATTGTTCCGGATTAATCGGTATTGTACCGAAAGCTTTAGAACCTTCCTAAGGGGACCAACGTGGCCCCACCTTCCGGGAGGGGGCATGGGCCTATGAGGGAGTGTCCTGGCCGCATTGGGCCAGGGGCACAAGGCCCCATAGGGCCCAGCCGATCCTAGATAAGTTTAAACTCGTTTAAACTAGAGATAGGGTTTCTAGATAAGGGATAAGTTTAAATCGTTTAAACTAGAGATAGGCTTGGAGGATGGGCAAGGGCCGCACCCCCTCTATATATAGAGGGCTGGTGCACCCTCCCCAACCTACACCTTCCTCCAAACCCTAGTTGCCCTCCGCCTCCTCTCTCCCTCCCGATCGCTTGTAGACGAAGACCTGCGCAGAAATTCTCCACCATATACACCACGCCGTCGTGTTGTAGATCCAATCTATCTCTCCACCATACTTGCTGGTCCGAGGAAGGAGGAGACGTCGAGGTGCCGCACGTGTGCATCTCACGGAGGCACCGCCACTTGTGGTGCTGGATCGGATCAGATCGCGAGGAGGAGAAGCGAGTACGACTACATCACGCACGCCGATGCGTTAACGCTCATGCGCGTAATCTTCAAGGGTATGAAGATCTAATCCAATCTCTCTTGTTGTTTGCATCTCCTAGATTAGATCTTGGCTTTCCTCTGTTTGCTTCCGAGAAAATTTTGATTTACTATGCTGAAACCCTTCAAAGGTATCGAGCTAGATCTATGCGTAGATGTGATTCACGAGTAGAACGCAACATGGTTGTTGCGGGCGTTGATGTTTTCTGTTGCAAGCCTCTTGTTTGTGTTCTTCTTATGACGCGGGATAGTGAGATTGAAGCGGTCTAGGCCAACCTTACGCGACGCCGTTTCATGAGACCGGCTCGCGACTTGACGGTGGCTTGTACCACACATGCGGCCGGTGGATGCCGTTTCTCACTATAGTTGTCATGGGATTAACACCGAGTTTGGCAACCATAATATCACCGTTGTGGCTTTCCGTAGGTAAGAATCGTTTTAGCATCTACTCCCATAAGCCACGTAAAACATGCAACAACAAAGTAGAGGCGCCTAACTTGTTTTTGCAGGAGTGTTTTCGTGATATGGTATGGCCCAAGATGTGATGTGTATATTGTATGATGATCATGTTTTGTAATGTTTCACGACTTGCATGTCGATGAGTACACAACCAGGAGCCATATGGTTGTCTTTATAATTGTGTATGACCTGTAGTCAACTTCTTATACGCCATGTAATAGCTTTTACTTTATCGCTAAGTAGTTAGCAATAGTTGTAGTTGCTATTCGTGGTAGAGGCAACCATGGTGGAGTGATGGAGATCATGCCGGAACGCACAAGATGGAGATCATTGCGCGAAGATTGGCTATACCATGTCACATAAAGTTATATGCATGTGATGTTTATCCTTTTATGTATATTATTATGCTTAGATCGCGACGGTAGCATTATAAGATGATTCCTCACTTAAAGATCAAGATAAAACTGTGTTCTCCCAAGTATGCACTGCTATGAAAGTTCGTCGTGTCCAAGCATCACGTGATGATCGGGTGCTATAGACTCTACGCCACATACAACGGGTGCAAGCCAGTTTTGCACACGCTGAAATACTTGGTCTAACTTGACGAGCCTAGCATGTACAGACATGGCCTCGGAACACAAGAATCGAAAGGTTAAGCATGAGTCATATGAATGATATGATCGACACTTCGTTGTCCACCATTGAAACCACATCTCTTCTCGTGAAGATCGGATTAGGTGTGGTGAATTTGGATCGTGTTCACTAAACAACTTGAGGGATGTTGAATTTAGTGGGGTTCATCTAGTAATTTGATTAAGTTGAACTATTTATCATGAACATAGTCTAAATTGTACTTGCAAATCAGAGATCACATGGCCAAGTCCAACTTCAACTTCAACGCTTTTGCTAAGAAAGAAAAGCTTAGAAACAATGGGTCTAACTTCACCAATCGGTTCCGCAATCTAAGAATCATTCTGTTCATGGACAAAAGGACTATGTCCTTGAGAAAGCGTTAGGTAACCCCTCGCAAGAATCGCCGGCTGATGAGAAAGCTGTCTATCATCCAAGAAAGATGATTATGGTGTGATTAAGAGCACCATGTTGTTTGCTATGGAATCGAACTTCAAAATCGTTTTGAAAACTATCCCGGCCCTTTGAGATTCTCGAGGAGCTGAAAACCATGTTTCGACTCAGCCCGCTCGAGAGATATGAGATCTCCGGAAGTTCTTTAACCGCAAGATGGAGGAAGGAGTTCATAGTGAGCACGCCATTAAGATGTCTGCTACACTCAACGCCTTTGAGAAACTGGATCGCAAGATTCCAGAGGAGCTCAAGATTGACAGGTTCTGCAATCACTCCCTCCCAGCTACAAAAGTTTTGTAGTGACTCATAATCATATTGGTTCCACTGATACAATCACCGAGCTCTTCGCAGTCGAAGGCTGCGAGGTGGACATCAAGAAGGATAATCATGTGTTGATGGTCAACAAGCCCTCCTTTAAGAAAGGTAAAGGTGCAAAGAAGCCCTTCAAGAAAAGCGGCGGTAAGCGCCTGTTCTCGCTGAGAAGAAGCTCAAGTCCGACCTAAGCCGACATTGAGTGCTTCTATTGCAAGGACAAGGGTCACCGGAAGCGAATCGTCCAAGTACTTAGCGGAAAGAAGGCTGGCACCATCAAAGGTATATTTGATATACATGTTATTGATGTTTTCCTTACTAGCCCTCGTTGTAGTGCACGGGTATTTGATACCGTTCAGGCTAATATTTGTAACTCAAACAGAGTCATGAATAGACGGCGGCTTGTAGGGATGAGGTGACGATCTTGGCGTTGGCAACGGATCAAGAGTTGATGTGATGGTCGCTTCGACGCCTCCTTAGTTTTACCTTCGGGATTAGTTTTAAACCTTAATAAATGTTATTATGTGCCTGCGTTGAGCATGAACATTATTTCTGGATCGTGTTTATTGCAAGACGGTTATTCATTTAAATCGGAGAATAATGGTTGTTCTATTTATATGAGTAACATCTTTTATGGTCATGCACCTCTTGTGAGTGGTTTATTTCTTCTAAATCTCGAAAGGGATGAAACACACATCCATAACATTGAGGCTAAGAGATGCAAAGTAGATAGTGATAATACTACTTATTTGTGGCAATCTGCTCAGGTCATATTGGAGTAAAGCGCATGAAGAAACTCCATTCTGATGGACTTTTGGAGTCTCTTGATTTTGAATCATTTGACACATGCGAACCATGCCTCATGGGCAAGATGATCAAAACCCCGTTCTCCGGTATAATGGAGCGAGCAACGGACTTGTTGGAAATCATACATACCGATGTATGCGGACCGATGAGTGTTTCGACGCGCGGTGGATATCGCTATTTTCTCACTTTTACCGATGACTTAAGTCGATATGGGTATATCTATTTAATGAAACATAAATCTGAAACATTTGAAAAGTTCAAAGATTTTCAGAATGAAGTGGAGAACCATCGTAACAAAAAGATTAAGTTTCTACGATCCGATCGTGGAATAGTATTTGAGTTATGATTTTCTCACGCATCTTAAAGCAAGCGGAATTGTTTCGCAACTCACGCCACCCGGAACACCACAGCGCAATGGTGTGTCTGAACGCCGGAATCAAACCCTATTAGATATGGTCCGATCGATGATGTCTCTTACTGATTTGCCGTTATCATTTTGGGGTTATGCATTAGAAACCGCTGCATTCACTTTAAATAGGGCTCCATCTAAATCCGTTGAGACAACACCGTATGAACTGTGGTTTGGTGCTAAACCTATGTTGTCGTTTCTTAAAGTTTGGGGATGCGAAGCTTACGTCAAGAAGTTGATGCCAGACAAGCTCGAACCCAAAGCGGAGAAATGCGTCTTCATAGGATACCCTAAGGAAACTATTGGGTATACCTTCTATCACGTAACCAAGGCAAAGTGTTTGTCAGAAGAACGGTTCCTTTCTTGAGAAGGAGTTTCTCTCGAAAGAAGTGAGTGGGAGGAAAGTAGAGCTAGACGAGGTTATTGAACCTTCTCTTGAATTGGAGAGTAGCGCAGCACCTGAAATTGTTCCAAGGTCACCGCACTAACAATAGAGGAAGCTAATGACAAGGATCATGAAGCTTGGACGATGTCATTATCGAACGCCGCAGTCGACAAGGTCGCGTGCTCTCCCGAGTGGTATGGCAACCCTGTCTTGACTGCCTTGTTAGTAGAAGACAAAGGAACCTAACTATGAGGAAGCGATGATGAGCCCAGACTCGAGAAATGGCTAGAAGCCATGAAATCCGAATTGGGATCCATGAGCGAAAACCAAGTATGGACTTTGGTGGACCCTCCTAGCGATCGAAGGCCGTTGAGTGCAAATGGATCTTCAAGAAGAAAACGGACGCGATGGTAATGTTACCGCTATAAAGCACGGCTTGTTGCGAAAGGTTTTCGACAAGTTCAAGGTGTTGACTACGATGAGACTTTCTCTCCGTGAGCGATGTTTAAGTCCATTCGATTTTATTAGCAATTGCTGCGTTTCATGATTATGAAATATGGCAAATGGATGTCAAGATCGCTTCCTCAATGGCAACATTGATGAAGAGTTGTATATGATGCAACCAAGGTTTTGTCGATCCTAAGGATGCCGATAAAGTATGCAAACTTCAGCTCCATTTATGGATGAAGCAAGCATCTCGGAGTTGGAACCTTCGCTTTGATCAAGTGATCAAGAGCTTTGGATTTGTTCCAAATTGCTACAAGCTTGCATCTACAAGAAAGTGAGTGGGAGCTCGGTGACGTTTCGGTACTATATGTGGATGACATATTGATTATTGGAAATGACATCAACATGCTTAACGATGTGAAGAGTTATTTGAACAAGTGTTTTTCAATGAAAGACCTAGGTGAAGCTTATATATTGGGCATCAAAATCTATAGAGATAGACAAAGACGCCTGATAGCTTTAAGCCGAGTACATACCTAGACAAAGTTCAAAAGGTTCAGAATGGATAAGGCATTGAAAGGTTCAAGGCCTATGTTGTCGTAAGATATTGAGCAAGGCTCGGTCCAGCCACGTAAATGATAGGGAAGCTATGAGCAAAGTGCCTTATGCCTCGGCCATAGGTTCCATCATGTATGCCATGTCGTGTACTAGACCGATGTGTCCAATGCTCTTAGTTTGACGAGCAGATATCAAAGTGATCCAGAGGAACATCGGACAGCCGTGAAGAACATCCTAAGGTACCTAAATAGGACTAAAGAAATGTTCTTAGTCTATGGGGTGATGAACAGCTACGTCAGAAAGGTTACGTCGATGCTAGTTTCGATAACCGACAAGGATGATTGTAAATCTCGACAGATACGTGTATATTTTGAATGGAGGAGCTGTGAGTCGAGAAGCTGCAAGCAAAGCATGATCGCGGATCTACAGAGAAGCGGAATACATGGCTGCCGCAGAAGTGTCAAGTGAAGGAGTTTGGATCAGAACTTCATCATCGAGCTTGGCGTGGTTCCAAGTGCATTGACCCACTGGAGATATTGTGTGACAACACCGGGCGCCATAGCACTCGCTAAGGAACCAAGATATCATCCAAAGACCAAGCATATCAACTCAAGTTTCATATAATCCGAGATTATATAGCGTATGGAGATCAAGATTTGCAAAGTACATATAGATCTGAATGTCGCAGATCCATTGACTAAACCTCTTCCACGTGTAAACATGATCAAGACCTCGGCCATGGGTGTGAGATTGTTGCCAGATGTAAACTAGATTATTGACTCTAGTGCAAGTGGGAGACTGGAATTATGCCCTAGAGGCAATAATAAAGATGTTATTATTATAATTTTGTTCATGATAAAGTTTATATTCCATGCTAGAATTGTATTGCGGAAACTTTAATACTTGTGTGGTTTGTGAACAACACCGTGTCCCTAGTATCGCCTCTATGGACTAGCTCATTGATCAATGATGGTTAAGGTTTCCTAACCATAGACATGAGTTGTCAATTGATAATGAGATCATATCATTGGAGAATGATATGGTGGATAGACCCAAACTAAGCGAAGCAATTAGATCGTGTCATCGTGTTCGCCTTTGCGAAGTTTTTCTTATGTCAAATATTGTATTCCTTAGACCATGAGATAATACAACTCCCCGTATCGGAAGAAAGCTTTGAGGTCATCAAACGCCATCCTATGAGAGGGTGATCATAAAGGTGTCTCTCGTGTAATCGAAAGTATCATTGGGTTGTATGTATCGAGATGGGATTTGTCCTCCCAAGTCGGAGAGATATACTGGCCCACTCGTAATCGATATAAACACCGCTTGCAAGCATGTGGTTAAGGAGTTAATCACAAAGTGATATCGGATTACGAACGAGTAAAGTACTTTGCCGTGAACGAGATTGAACTAGGTATGACGATACCGACGATCGAATCTCGCAAGTAAAATATCGCGAGACGGGAATATATATATGGGATTGATTGAATCCTGGCATCGTGGTTCATCCGATATGATCATCGATGAATGTGGGAGTCAATATGGGTGCCTGCACTACCGTTGATTATTGATAGAAGATCATGTCTGCATATTCTCGAACCCGCAGGGTCACACACTTAACGTGTCTCGACGCTAGGATAGATTGGATACTTGGTTTATGAATTTTTGTTCGGAGTTTCAGATGGGATCCGGGACATCACGAGAGGTTCCGGAGTGGTCCGGAGAATAAGATTCATATAAGGCAAAGGCAGTTTTTGGAGTTCGGAATTGTTCCGGATTAATCGGTATTGTACCTAAGCTTTAGAACCTTCCGGAAGGGACCAACGTGGCCCCACCTTCCGGGAGGGGGCATGGGCCTATGAGGGAGTGTCCTGGCCGCATTGGGCCAGGGGCACAAGGCCCCATAGGGCCCAGATCTAGATAAGTTTAAACTCGCTTAAACTAGAGATAGGGTTTCTAGATAAGGGATAAGTTTAAATCGCTTAAACTAGAGATAGGCTTGGAGGATGGGCAAGGCTGGCCGCACCTCTATATATAGAGGGCTGGTGCGCCTCCCCCAACCTACACCTTCCTCCAAACCCTAGCCCCCGCCTCCTCTCTCCTCCCGACTGCTTGTAGGCTAAGCCTCACGCAGAAATTCTCCACCATATACACCACGCCGTCGTGTTGTAGATCCAATCTATCTCTCCACCATACTTGCTGGTCCGAGGAAGGAGGAGACGTCGAGGTGCCGCACGTGTGCATCTCACGGAGGCACCGCCACTTGTGGTGCTGGATCAGATCGGATCGCGAGGAGGAGAAGCGAGTACGACTACATCACCCACGTTCCGACGAACGTTCCGCTGTGCGAATCTTCAAGGGTATGAAGATCTAATCCAATCTCTCTCGTTGTTTGCATCTCCTACATTAGATCTTGGCTTTCCCTCTGTTCGCTTCCGTAGAAAATTTTGATTTACTATGCTGCGAAACCCTTCAGGGATAGTGTGGTGATTCCACATGCAGTAGCTTTGTATTCAATTCACTTCCAAGGTTTACAAGTGATCCTTGAGCTGTATTGGGGAGAGGAGGAAGAAGAAATCTCTTACTCTCTCCACTCGCTAGCTCTCAGTCACTTGCTAGTAGAACATAACCTCTAAAGACTAACCCTGTAAAACTCAACCCCTTCTACTGAGGCCCTAGCCCTCCTTATATTAGGGTGGCTAGGTATCCAATTAGGGCATACGTGGAGGCATATTCCAGAGAATATGCCTCTTTCCAAAATAGTAAGCTGACCGAGTCACTTTTCCCGCGTGTCACCCATGCAGAGGCTACATGAGCCTCTGCGGCGCCCGTGTCAGCCGACATTGGCATCGTCACCTTTGTCAGCCACGCCTCGGTGGTCCTGCCTCTGTCCGCTTCGCTCACGCTCTGCGTACAGGGATCACCTTTGACCAGCGAGATACCTTCCTTCTCCTACAAGCTTGATATGACCCGGATCGTACATAGTTGATCCGGCCACACCTGTTCCTGCATATGAGTTAGATTCATCTATCCTACTTACGGCTTAAGTCGGTTGAGACCCAGTTAGGTGGACATCCCCTGGTCCGGGTTACCCCGAAATTCGGCCTGCCTTGAGGTGACTCGGCCAGCATTCGCTTTGACCTTGCTGTACCTCGGCTAACTCGGCCATTATACCCCGGCGTGACCCTACCCAGGGGTATCCCCCCAACATGATCCTAAGGATGCTGATAAGGTATGCAAGCTTCAGTGATCCATCTATGGACTAAAGCAAGCTTCCTGGAGTTGGAATCTCCGCTTTGATGAGGTGATCAAAGAGTTTGGATTTGTCCAAACTTATGGAGAGGCTTGTATTTACAAGAAAGTGAGTGGGAGCAATGTGGCATTTCTGATATTATATGTGGAGGACATATTATTGATTGGAAATGATATAGATCTTTTAAACAGTGTTAAAAGTTATCTAGACAACAAATTTTCGATGAAGGACCTTGGTGAAGCTTCATATATATTAGGCATTAAAATCTATAGAAATAGATCAAGGCGCCTAATTGGGCTATCACAAAGTACATACCTTGATAAGATATTAAAGAAGTTTAATATGGACGGAAGTAAGAAGGGGTTCTTACCTATGTTGCAAGGCAAGACATTGAGTAAGACTCAAAGTCCGCCTACGGCAGAAAAAGAGAGACAATGGATAAGATCCCCTATGCCTCAGCCATAGGCTCTATAATGTACGCCATGCTATGTACAAGACCGGATGTGGCACATTCTATTAGTTTGACTAGTAGGTACCAATCTGATCCAGGTTCAGAACACTGGATGGCGGTCAAGAATATCCTTAAGTACTTAAGAAGAACTAAGGATATGTTACTTGTATATGGAGGTGAAGAAGAGCTAGTCGCTAAGTGTTATGTTGATGCTAGCTTTGACACCGATCCGGATGACTCTAAGTCTCAATCCGGATATACATTTCTCTTGAACGGAGCAGTAGTTAGTTGGAGGAGTTCCAAACAACCTGTGGTGGCAGGATCAAGAACAGAGGCGGAATATGTTGTTGCTTCAGAAGCGGCGCAGTAAGCGGTTTGGATGAAGGAGTTCATAACGGAACTAGGTGTGGTTCCTAGTGCATTGGACCCAATGGTGATCTATTGTGACAACAATGGAGCCATAGCCAATGCCAAGGAACCAAGGTCTCACAAGATTTCCAAGCATATTAAGTGCCGGTCTCACTCCATCCGCGAACATGTCAAGGATAGAGATATAAAGATTTGTGAAGTACACACGGACCTAAATATAGCAGATCTGTTGACTAAAGATATCCCTAGGGCAAAACATGATCAACACCAGAACTCCATGGGTGTTAGATTTATCACTATGTGAACTAGATTATTGTCTCTACTGCAAGTGGGAGACTGAAGGAAATATTCCGTGAGAGGCAATAATAAAGTTGTTATTATGTATTCCTTGTATATGATAGATGTTTATTTTGCATGCTATAATTGTATTGATTGGAAACATCAATACATGTGTGTTTAATAAACAAATAAAAGGTTCCTAGTTATGCCTCTCTTATAGACTAGCTCGTTGATTAACAAGATGATCAAAGTTTCCTGATCATGGACGTTGGATGTTGTTAATAACGAGGTCACGTCATTTGTGCAATGATGTGATGAACATTCATCCGAAGTATAGCATTACGATCAAAGTCATTATGTTTATATTCCTATAACATCATACGAAGTAATCTTAGTCCTTATACCATGAGATCATGTTAATTGCTTACATCAGAAGAGTAACTTGATAACATCAAACGTCACACCGTAAAAGGGTGACTATAAAGGTGGGTTCAGATACTCTGAAGATGTTATGTTGAGGCTCATGGATCAAGAGTGGAATTTTTCAATTCCGATGACGGATAGATATACTCTGGGCCCTCTCGATGATATCACATTAAGATAGCTTGCAAGCAAGTGATGTGATCACTAGAATGTTATATCATGAGAACAAGAAAAGAGTGCATGTTAGTAACGAGATCAAACTAGGTTTTTGGATGCCGATGATCGAATCTCGGACATGTAATATATCGCGAGACAAAGGGATTAAATTACTAGCGTTAAAGGTTCTCACGATCATAGAAGTCATCGTTGAATGTGTAGGAGTCAGAATGGATCTCTAGGTCCCGCTTTTGATTATTGATTTGAGAGGAGTCTAAATCATGTCTGCATTATTCGCAAATCATAGGGTTTTACAGTTAAGGGTTGCCAAACACCATTTTGGAGCACATATGTTTCATACGAAAGAATTGCAAAGCGCTGGAATTATTTCGATGGAAACCGGAATTGTTTCGGGTGAAATTGCAGAAACTGGTTCTGCATGTCATATTGAAATGTTACAAGGGGTTTTATGTGAATGTTTGTTAATTAAAGTAATTAAAAAAATTCTGAATAAAATAAAATAAAGAGTTTCATTAAATGAGAGTTGCATTAAATTTGGTGGAAATTTAATGCGTGTGAGTGGAACTTTGGGTGGAGGCTAAATTGATGTGAGTGGAGCTTCCACCACATGAATGAGGAAGAGGTGGGGGCACCCCCCATGGGTGCCGGCCAAGGGAGGGGAGGATCCCCCTCTGCTATAAAAGGCCCCCCTCTCCTCCCTAACAAAACACACCTCCTCGTGAAGGATATCTCTCCCCCTCTAGATATATTCCCCCATGGTCTCGGATTAGCGAGATACATGTTCATGGTAGCATTTTGTCTAGAAGGAGTTGCTACTTGTTGGGGGGATACCCCCGGGTAGGGTCACTCCAGGGTATAACGGCCGAGTTAGCCGAGGTCCGGCAAGGTCAAAGCGGATGCTGACCGGGTCACCTCAAGGCAGTCCGAATCACGGAGTAACCCGGACCAGGGGGGTCGCCTAACGTTGTCTCGTCCGGCTTAAGGAGTAAGTAGAAGTACTTGTCTAACTTATATGCAGGAACAGGTGTGGCCGGATCTACTATGATCCGGGTCCTCGCTTAGCTTCTGGGAGAAGGAAGGAATCTCTCTGGTCAAAAAGAAGGTCCGGTACGTACTGCATGAGCGAAGAAAGCAAGGGCAGGACCACCGGATCGTGGCCGACAAGGGTGACGACGCTCATGTCGTCTGACGTGGGCGCCGCAGAGGCTTACGTCGCTAAAGCATGTATGACGCAGGGGAAAAGCACCCCGGTCGGGTTACCACTTTGGGAGGGGGCATATTCTTAGGAATATGCGTCCACGTATGCCCTAGGCCAGGACCGAACTTCCTCTATATAAGGGGGGCTAGGGTTCTGGTAGAGGGGGTTGGTTGAGCACTAGTTGGTTTGGAGATTCCTTAGGGCTAGTAGATCTAGGCAAGAGTAAGAGAGCTCCTTCTTCCTCCTCTCGCCAATATAGCTCAAGGAGCACTTGTAATCTTGAAGATATAGAAATACAAACTTCTGTGTGGAGAATCACTCCACTATCCCTCCCTGAATTCCCCTAGCGTGTATTAGTCCCCACCTTTAGCCTATCCATGGCATTTGCCGTGACACCACCACGACAGTTGGCGCCCACCGTGGGGCTAGCGGCGCTAGCAGGGGTGAAGATCCGGACGGGAAACCTCATCGGCACTGGCGAACGCATCGTCTCAGGGCTCGTTCAGCGATTTGGAGTGCTGGATTTCGTCAGCGACAATGCAGGCTGCTTCGGCATGCGCCCACTTCCGCGCAACAGCCTCTTCGTTAAGCTCGGCGCGCACAAGGTCTATGTTGATGTGGACATCTCGTGCGTTCATCCGCGTCGCGTCGTCGATGCGGGGGAACCACCCCTCACTGTGGCTCGCGGGGCATGTATCGCTCGCTCCCCGGACCATGCGGAGGTGATGATGACTGCGCCAAGTGCAGGCGCAAGCAAGGACCCAGCGCCAGACCCGGAGGTAACACCTAAGGCACCAAGGAAAGGTAGAGGACCTCCACTAGAGAGGCCTGAGAACGTACTGAGGGAAGCCATGGATAGCTTGGCTAACCCGGTAGCAGCAGTGGTAGATCCGGCTCAGGCACAGGCTGAGCTAGAGGAAACTCGGCAAAAGATACTAGAGGGCACAAAGAAATTAGCCACGGCTCAGCAGTCACTGGACATGACGCTGCGTGAGTACGCAAAGGCAAACAAGTTGATGCAGTAAAAGTAAAAGGGAGGAATCTCATAAGCGAGATGAACAGAGAAGGTGATGATGGAGCAGAAGGGTCGGAAAACTATCTTTCTGTGGGGTTGCCGAAGTATAGTACCCCGGCGAAGAACCTCAGAGCAGCAGATGCGGCTGTGTCAGAGTTAGAGGGTCTGACGGGTGAGGCCCGTCAAAGACAGCAAGATAGGGTTAACGAGCTGGTTCGGATTGCGAACAGACAGAACGAAGAGCTGCTGAGAGCTAACCCGGAGAGAGCTGGAGCTTCCAAAATCGTCCATTCGGTGATGGGTAACCCGGAGAAGTCCGCTAGAGCCGCATCATCGCCTCATGGTGGTCCGAGGAGAGAAGAGGTAGTAACCTCGGCCAGACGGAACAAACAGATCGTCCCGTATGACCCAACGTGTGCGGGAAAAGAAAAAGAGATGCGGAAGAATGATGATCGACGGAGTGTGAGCCGAGGTGAAGTTGGCCGAGGTAATCACGACCAAGGCAATGCCGGTCAAGGGAACGCTGCCAACGGCAATGCCGGACAGCGCAACTCTGCAGTAGCAGGACAACCGCAGCAACGGAATATACCAAGGCAAGAGCAAAGCGCCGGCCGAGGTATGCAGTAGAAAGGTGCGCGACAAGAGCAAAACCAATACAACGACGGTGATTCGGAGATGGTGAACGCAGGGTATCCCAGACCAGACTATCATGTGATAGGGTCGAGATTGGGAAGCAGGGATTTAATGCCAGATGACGCCAGATTAAAACTGGATCGCCTGTATAGGTCGGAATAGATCGAATGTCAAGGTCCTCCGGGTCCAGCGTGCTTTGGACCCCGGATCATGAAGGAACCGCCGGTACCAAACTTCCGCTACCTGAGGCACGAAGACGTATGACGGCAGCACCAAGCCAGAGGATTGGCTGATAAACTATGCTACGGCGGTGAAAATTGCAACTGGCAACTTGAGATGGGTTGTACGTTACGTGCCCCAGATGTTGGAAGGCCCGGCCAGAGTATGGCTGAATAATTTACCACCTGGAAGCATCAACTGCTGTATAGATTTTGAAGAAATGTTTATCAGCAACTTCTCAACGTGACGAGAGGCCGAATGCATCGCAGACCCTAGCAATGTGCAAGCAAAGACCTAACGAGACGGATCATGAATTCTTGACCCGGTGGTGTACCGTGAGAAACTTGTGTGAGGGTGTCATAGAGTTGCAGGCCATAGCGTGGTTTGCGCAAGGTTGCAGATACGGCAGCGAGCTGCGGATGAAGTTGCAAAGGAAAATGCCAGTTACGCTGGCAGAGATGATCCGGATTGCTGATTCGTATGCTTTGGGTGATCCGACTCAACCTAGGCTCGCCTCAAACGAGTCAAACAAGGAATACTATCAGAGGGATGGAGATGGGTCATCCCGGAGGAATGATTACAGAGGAAAAAGGAGAGATGATAGACCGGATCATCGCTATGGTTCGCAACAGGTTGCAGCTGTGAATCAAGATCAACCCGGAGCAGGGAGCAACCAACGCCAGAGAACTGGAGGGCAATGGACTCCAAGAAATGATGGCAAGAAGACATGGACTCCAGAGCAAAAGAAACAGTGGCAGGAAAAGAAAGATCGTCCGAGATATACCTACGAGTCAATGTTGGACCAGCCGTGTAAGTTTCACACGCCAAATCCGAATAGCCCGGTGGGTCATACGACGAGGCAATGTGAGTGGATGCGTAAGATAGAGCAAGGTGGTTCGGGGAATGCTCAGGCACCCTGGAATGATCAACCTCGGCAGGAGTTACCTCGGCAGCAATTGCTCTCCGGGGCGAACACGCAGCAGTTAATGTTGCCTTCCCCTCCGCTGAGGTATGACAACAATGAGAGAAGGGATGCAGTGCATCAGGTGGAAAATCAGCAACAACCGGATCAGAGGTACCCCAGAAACGAGGGAAGGAATAAGTACAGGGAACATCACCAGAGTTATTGTGTGTTCATGACTGAGGAAACAGATAGAAAGAGCTTGCAGCGCCGACATATGGAGGTCAATGCGGTCATGCCAGTGGTGATGAGGTACATGCCTTGGTCGGACCAGGAAATCACCTGGAACATCAAAGATCATCCTAAACTTATGCCGAGGCCAGGTTCGTATGCGCTAGTGCTAGATCCGACATTCATTGGACCGAACATCAATGTGAGGTTCTCCAAGGTTTTGATTGATAATGGTAGTAGCATTAACATCATGTATGCCGATACGATGCGCAAGTTGGGCATCTCGGAGAACATGCTTCAGGCTACAAGAACAACTTTCCATGGCATTGTACCAGGCATTTCGTGTGAGCCCATAGGCAAAGTCTGGGTCGACGTGCTATTCGGCACAAGGGATAACTGCCGAACTAAAAATCTGGAGTTTGAAGTGGTGAACTTGGAAAGTGCATATCATGCGTTACTCGGAAGACCAGCATTGAACAAATTCATGGCAAGCTGTCACATCAGTTATTTGAAGATGAAGTTGCCCGGGCCAAATGGAGCGATCACCATTGCTGGAGATTTCCGACGTTCCATTGAGTGTGCTTCAGCCGGGTCTAACCTAGCCGAGTCACTCGTGATTGCGCAAGAGAAAAGAAAAATCCAAGAGGTGGCGGCATTAGCTCAGTCCGCGCAGCAATATATGCCGGTGTTAAGTAACCCGCATGGCAGCGTTTCATTTCAAGCCGCAAAGGACACCAAGAAGGTCCCAGTTGATAACATGTTCCTGGAGCGCACCGTCACAATCGGTGCCGGGTTAACTGACAAATAGGAAAGCGAGCTCGTCAACTTCCTCCGTGAGAATCGGGATATTTTTGCTTGGTCTACACAGGACTTGCAAGGTGTTCCGAGGGAGTTGGCCGAGCACTCTTTGAACGTAAGACCCGGAGCAAGGCCGGTGAAGCAACCTCTCCGCCGCTTCGCCGAGGATAGGAGAAAAGTCATTGGAGATGAGATAGCTCGGTTACTAGCAGCAAGATTAATCATGGAGGTACTATATCCGGATTGGCTCTCTAATCCGGTGTTGGTAGAAAAGAAGAAGGACGATCCGAACGTGGCAGTGGTTTGGCGTATGTTATCGATTACACGAACCTGAACAAGGCGTGTCCAAAAGAACCATTTCCACTGCCGAGGATAGATCAGGTCATAGACTCGATCGCGGGATGCGAACTGTTGTCATTCATTGATGCATATTCCGGCTTCCACCAGATACCTCTGAACCCGGATGATCAAATAAAGACTGCGTTTATTACCCCGTACAGGGCTTACTCCTATCGCACTATGCTGTTTGGTTTACGTAATGCAGGTGCAACGTACCAAAGATGTATGCAAAAATGCTTGCACGACCAAATAGGTCAAAACGTACAAGTATACATGGATGATGTGTTTATCAAGACCAAGGAAAGCGCAACGCTCCTTGACGACATAAGGCAAACATTCGCGAACTTGAGAAGGTTCCGGATGAAGCTTAACCCAGAAAAATGTACCTTGATTGTCGGCTGGAAAATTACCGGATTTCGTCTCCACCGAGGTATCGGGTTAATCCAACAAAGATCCGAGCCATCGAACGAATGGAGCTGCCGAAGTGTCTTAACGATGTCCAGAAGTTCACTGGATGCCTGGCATCGTTGAGTCGGTTTGTATGTCGGTTGGGAGAAAAGGCACTGCCTCTCTACCGACTCATGAAAAAGTCGGATAAGTTCGTTTGGACGCCACAGGCCGATGAAGCCTTTTCCCACTTAAAAAAGATGTTGGCCACTGCACCAGTGTTAGCTTCTCCACTATCAAAGGAGCCAATGTTGCTCTACATAGCCGGAACCAACCGAGTTGTAAGTGCAATAATTGTAGTGGAGCGCAATGAAGAGGGTAAGTCGGTGCAGAGGACAGTATATTATCTGAGCGAGGTATTGTGTGCCTCAAAACAGAACTACCCGCACTTTCAAAAGGTGGCATACAGTGTCTATATGGAGGCAAAGAAGTTAAAGCATTACTTTGAGGATCACCCCATCAAAGTAATATGTGAGGCTCCCATATCCGAGATAATGGGTAACAAGGATGCGAGTGGCAGGATTGCAAAATGGGCAATTGAGCTAGCCCCTTATGCGCCCCAATACGACAGAAGAGAAGCGATCACGTCTCAGGTTGTGGCGGACTTTTTTGTGGATTGGGCCGAGGTACAATACGAACCACCACCACCAGATCCGAATTACTGGAGGATGCACTTTGACGGGTCAAAAACCAAAACCGGGCTAGGCGCCGGGGTTGTGCTTACCTCGCCAAGGAAGGACCAGCTAAAGTACGTATTGCACTTCCATTTCGCAGCATCGAATAATGTCGCCGAGTATGAGGCTCTTGTGCATGGGCTCAAAGTGGCAAAGGACATTGGCATACGTCGGATAATATGCTTTGGCGACTCGGATCTGGTGGTGCAGCAGGTGTCCGGTATATGGGACGCCCTGGATCCAAACATGGCACTATACAAATTTCACGTGCAGAAGATATCTGGTTACTTCGAGGGGTGTGAATTTCACCATGTACCCCGAGTGGAAAACGAGGCTGCCGACATGTTGTCAAAGCTCGGATCGACCAGGCAGGCAATTCCACCGGGCGTAGCATTGGAACACCTCAGAAAACCATCTATCAGGCCGTCCCCAGGAACCGACTCAATCTATGTCCTGAAAAATACGAAATCCGGAGCTGAGCCCATGGACATCGACATGGGAGGTAGTACGCGAGACCCGGGGACTGCGTCAGCAAACCCGGGGACTGCCTCGGCAAACCCGGGGACTACCTCGCTAGACCCGGGGACTGCTCAGCGTGATCCGGCTGAAGTTATGCCAGTGGATCAGATGGAAATTGATGAGGAGATATTCCCTCCACGAGCCATACCAGCTTGGGCACTGCCTATATTCCAATTCCTGAAAGACGGAACGTTACCACCGAGGAGAGGTGTTAGCCAGGCAAACTCAGAGGAGAGCAAAAGCATACACAATCATCAATTCCGAGTTGTACAAACAGAGTGTAACCAATGTCCTCCAACGATGCGTTGACCCGGAAGAAGGGCTTGACATCCTCCGAGATATACACCAAGGAGAATGTGGGCATCATGCCTCATCCCGAGCCTTGGTGGCAAAGGCGTTCTGGCATGGTTTCTACTGGCCAAGTGCCTTGGAACAAGCAGAAGATCTTGTGAGAAAATGCAATGGTTGTCAGAGGTACGCCACCAAGACACATATGCCTATGTCGGAACTCAAGACCATACCAATTACGTGGCCATTTGCTATATGGTGCTTGGATATGGTTGGCCCGTTCAAACCAGCGAGAGGAAACATGACACACATTTTGGTCATGGTGGACAAGTTTACAAAATGGATTGAAGTGAAACCTATAAGAAAATGTGATGGAGCTACGGCCGTGACATTTCTCAAAGACATCATCTTGAGATACGGTTATCCACACAGTATTATAACCAAATTTTGCGGAAGGAGCATTTGCGCGCTTCTGCCGAGATAAGAAGATCCGACTCGATGTCGCCTCAGTAGCCCACCCCGCATCGAACGGACAAGTGGAAAGATCCAACAGATTAGTATTATCCGGGATAAAACCCCGGCTCATTGAGCCGCTGCAAAGATCAGCGGGGTGCTAGATAGAAGAACTACCAGCGGTACTGTGGAGCTTAAGAACAACTCTGAATCGATCAACAGGCTATACGCCATTTTTTCTGGTATATGGGGCAGAAGCTGTATTACCAGCCGACATAGAGCATGATTCGCCTAGGGTCACCCAATACACAGAAGCCGAAGTGCAAGAAGCCCGGCAAAATGATGTTGATCTGCTGGAAGAAGCAAGAACGCACTGTCGGATCCGCCATATATCAGCAAAATCTCCGACGCTATCATAGCCAGAAAGTGTGCCCCCGAGTCTTTCGGGAAGGTGATCTGGTGCTCCGGTTGGTACAACGTACTACTGGAATGTATAAATTATCCTCCCCATGGGAAGGGCCATTCATTATGAGCAAAGCATTGCACAATAATTCTTACTATCTCATAGATGCAAAGCCACAGGAAAAGAATAAGGCGGATAGGTCCGGAGAGGAATCCAAGCGACCGTGGAATGTAGCACTACTTCATCCCTTCTACACTTAGCTAAGAAGTGTATGTATCCGAGTCGTCTCATATGTCGGTATGTATGTCGGCAATGAGCTTATCAATGAAATAGCAGCGCCTCGAGCAGTAACTCGGGGACTACCTTAATAATGTTTGTCGTAATTTCTTATGCGGTAGCTGGAATAAGTCGTTCTACTTAACCCGGATTAGTAATGTGTGAGAACCAAAAACCCAACCCTTCGACTTGCTGCTGTCCAACAAGAATTGGCTTCATGGCAAGCAAGGGAACAAGTTTGGAATTGCGTAGCACATGAAAAACGACTAAGGAAACGAATTTATTCGAGCTAACGTTTGTTTTTTCGGACTAACCCTATATTTATTTTTAAGTTATTATGCTGAATTATTTTGAGCTAAGCCTAAAAGTTTCTAAGTATTGTTAAAACAATTTTTAAAGCTCGGATTCATAAGTCGTAAAACCGAATCAAGGTAGACACGGACCAAGCCAGAGAATTGGACGAACAAGAAAATGAAACTCGGGGACTACGCCCAAGTTAATCCGGCATAAAAATGTAGTAGCAAAATATCACATATCCAGCATACAATTGCACCCGGCATACCGGGGATCTGATAAATTTTCAAGTTTTTTTTAGAACTAAGGAGCAACAGGAGGAGCAGGTTCGGCATCATCGTCGATGTCTTCAATATCTGAAGCATCATCTTCTCCGCCCTCATCCGACCCATCTTCAACATTCTCATTTTGCTCGTCCCCAGCGGATTCCAGGAAGCTCGGCCCTTCAATCCAGTCATGAATAGGAGAATATTCGACGAGGCTGTAGGCGCAAGCCTGGCGCCAAGCTACCCACTCCGGATCATCGGTCCATCTGGATCCGGTCTTGACGATAAGGAGGCTGAGGTCGATTTTCTCGTACCATGTGAGAATATGGTGAAGGATGGTGTCAGCTGCGGCACGACCAGCGGACTCTCTCCAGAGGTCAAGCTGGGTCTCAACTTCCATTAACTTCTCAACAAGAGTCGCAATGGTCTCCGGGCTACTCTCTCCGGGCCAGAACATATTGAAAATCCGAACTGCAACGTCGAGGATATCCTTGCCATAATTCTTGATGGTCTCCACACGAGAGGACAAGCTGACCAATAGGTCCTCCATGTCCAAGGGAATGTTCTCACCATCAAGAGCAATGGGAGTACCCCTCTCTTCGCGAAATTTGGCAACAGCAGCGCTGGCAATCGCAGTACCCTCTGGAAAGTGGTCTGGAAACAAGGAAAAGGAAGAAGGTAAAGAAAAGACATATGAGGTAACCCGGAGAGTTATGTCGGACAAGGGAAAGGAACTTACGAGAAATATGGCTATGGATCCGGGTCAACTCCTTGATGCAGGCATCGCGTCTTTTGCGAAGTTGCTCAAGCTCAGCGTTTGCCGACCCGAGCTGGAGGTCGGATTCTCTGAGTAGGTCCTGGTCCTTGGAGATTTGGAGAGTAAGGCGCTCACGCTCTTCGGTGAAGTTCTGGCCAACTTTTTGGAGCTCAGTTTTGTGCTGGGCCTTCATCTTCTCCATCTCAGCCTTGAGCTTGGCTATCTCATCGTCCTTAGTCCGGAGGAGGGAAAGTTCATCATTCTTTTTCTTCAGCTCAGCTTGATGCTGCCCTACTTGTTCGAGAAAATGCAGCATCATATCAGGCACGGGCACACTATCCTCAAGCGATGCTGAAATAGTATGTTGACCCGGCAGAGCCGAGGAGTGAATGTTTGCCGAGCCAAGGAGAAGAAGAATTGGAAAACACTACGAGGTCGAACAAAAGAGGACCTACCCCGGATTTCCTCCAAGTTCTTCCGCATGATTTTGTTCTCAGCCTCCACCCCAGCTGCAGAAACCGAATGAGGAGATTAGTTCGATGGAAGAAAGTGAAGAAAAATGGAGAGGTGCCAAGGGAGAAAATTACCTCTCTTTTCATGTTCTGCACCAAGTGCAACATGTTTTGCGCGTAGGATCTTGTGGGTATCAAGCAGGCGTTGGAATTCGGTGCTCCGGCGATTGGTGGTTACCTAAAAGAAGTACAGAAGCGTAAAATTAGCTTGGTGCATATTCGAAGTGTACAAGATCCGGGCCAAGTGGAACTTAACCCGGCTCTAGGTGTGTGCATATTCGAAGTGTACAAGATCCGGGCCAAGTGGAACTTAACCCGGCTCTAGGTGTGTGCATATTCGAAGTGTACAAGATCCGGGCCAAGTGGAACTTAACCCGGCTCTAGCTATGTGCATATTCGAAGTGTACAAGATCCGGGCCAAGTGGAACTTAACCCGGCTCTAGGTGTGTGCATATTCAAAGTGTACAAGATCCGGGCCAAGTGGAACTTAACCCGGCTCTAGGTGTGTGCATATTCGAAGTGTGCAAGATCCAGGCCAAGTGGAACTTAACCCGGCTCTAGGTGTGTGCATATTCGAAGTGTGCAAGAACCAGGCCAAGTGGAACTTAACCCGGCTCTAGGTGTGTGCATATTTGAAGTTTACATGCAGCTACGTTGGTTTTCTAATGAGCATCCGGCCGAGTAACAAGCTACTCCTCCGGAGGCTCGGGGACTAATGGTTATTATCTACAGCATGTAAAGGACTCTTCCCAAACCCGGCTATTATCTACGTTGGTTTTGAAGTTTACATACTTCCATCATTCGCCCCACGAGGTTAATTGCCTTGGCGACAGTATTCATCTGGGCAGAAAATTCTGCGGGGCCGAACTTTTCCGGGAGATCGTCGTTGTGGACGAACTACGCCTTGTTCCAGTTCAAGACGAACTCGATAAGGCTCGGAGGGTACCGTTCGCCAGTGGGCATGTGGGGTGCCACCAAGCCCTTCGCATGAGCTTCCTTCCTCTCAACTAGGGCAAGAGCTGGGCTGGTGTGCAGAACCATCTGCTGCACATCGGTTGGCTCGGCAGGAACATCCTTCGCTGCTGGTGATTTCTTCGGAAGCATCGACGATAGAGTTCGTTGCCCGGCCTCGATGGATGCAGACTTGGTAGTATCCGGGGCCTTCTTGCCTTTAACTTGCTCGGAAGAAGTAACTGCGGTGGACTTCCCTTTATAAGCTGCTGGAATAGTTCCTCGTCGAGGCTGAGATGACTCGGACGAGGCAGAAGAACTTGGCACTGGAGCTGCTGTGGGTTTCCTTGGTGCCGGGACAGGTGCTGGCTCGGTAGCTGGTACTGGAGCTGCTGCTGGTGCTGGTGTTGCGATAGACTCGGTGGTTGCTGGTTGCGGCAATGCCGAAGTGGTGGACGCCGTCGCCTCGGCCGAACCGACCCCTCCCGCTCCGAGGTCACGTTCCTCTCGATGAGGTACTGCGGAACCCGGAGCAGCCGCAGAGCCCTCCGGAATAGGGCTCAGCGGGCGTGACTCGTCATCACGAGGAGGAGAAGGGCCAGACCGAAGGGGAGAAGAGATGCTCGATCCGCTCTAAGGGACCTCCACAGGAGGCCTGAAAAATAGAATAATGTCAGAAGAGAAATTACCACGATGCAAGGAAAAGTGAGTTACGTAATGAAAAATAACTTACGCATCCGAGGTCTCGGCCTCCTTGGGTTTCCGAGCCCTCCGTGCCGGGGCTTTGCCTGCCCGCTTGGAGGTAGTCTTGTCTCCGGACTTCTTTTGCCTTTTTGTGGGCTGATAAGGTTCGGAGGATGAAATTGATGCGGATCCGCGCTTATTCTTCGACGCCACCGGAACCGGCTCACCCGTAGCAAGTGGAGGATCCTCGTGGATATGCCCACCGAGGTTAGCTGATGCCGGAAAGGCAAAAGAAAGAGGGACAGCCTCAACAGGTTCAAGCACGTCGACATCCGAGTCATCCTCATCATCGGGCCAATCTCTAAGGGAAGAGAATTTACCGCTGGGTCATTTGGTAGCGTCGGTCATAGGGAGGAACATCTCCTGGTCCGGCTCCTCCTCATCCGGGATTTCTCAGTCCGGCGCCCACTTAAGGGTCGGGTCCGTACCATCCTCGAGAGTTTGCTGAAGGAACAGCTGAGAAAAAGCACAAAGAGTAGAGTCAAAAATACAAAAAAAACCGACACATACTCGATCCGAAATAAGTTTGCCCCGCGAAGCTTACCCCGGGAGGGAGCCTGTCACGACAGTAATGCTCGATTCCCCACGTCCATTCAGCGGAGAAATCCTTGTGGGTAGTGAAAAGAGCCTTAACCCGGCGAAAGATCTCCATGTTGCTCAACTCAAAGGAGGAGGTTCGGTTGGGGTCGCGGCCGGAGCTCATGTGGCACAACTTGTGGGTGCGCTTCTGGAGGGGAGAGATTCGGTTGCGCATGAACGTGATCATAGCATCCTTGTTGCGCAATCCGAGATTCTTCAGCTCCACGAACCTCTTGTTAACTTGGTTGGCCAGAGCTGTAGGTTTCTTGGGGACCTCCTCCCAGAAATCCGTGTCAGGTAGACCCGGAGCGTAGGGCAGCAACCGAATCAAATCTTTGGTACCCTCGTTCCGGACGTAGAAGAAGGTCCGGGCCCATCCTTTGCAGGAGTCAAGCCCGGTGACCCGGGGAAAGACTGAAAATCTCCGGGGCAAGATGGAGGCAGCTTCGAACTGGGTGAGCTGCTTATCCTCCGACTCTTCGTGGATATTGGGGACGACGTTGCGCCGAAGACCGAAGAACCGGATCCACAGCTCCTTCGTGGGCCATAGTCCGGTGTAGCCTTCAATCGTAGAGGCAAAGGCTGAAAGAGAGGTGATTGCATTCGCTGGGAGATGGTGCGGCTGCAGGTGATACGTCCTAACCCAATCCCGGAAGAAATCGCTCACCGGAAGGCCCAATCCCCGTTGGAAGTGGGACAGGAATACAACGAACTCACCCAGATTGGGTGAGGGGGCCAGTTCAGCGGAGGGGAGACGAGCGACGACGCCGGCGGGAATACGCCTGGTCTGGTAGAGCCAGTCAATGTCGTCTTGACAGACCCACGAATCCCATGGGCCATTGCTGATCGCCAGATGTCCTCCTCCATCTCCTACTCAGCGACGACGAGCTCCTCCTCCGTCATCTCGTATTCGCTATCCTCGCTGGAGCTAGCAGCGGCGGGGATATGTGGCCTAGATTGGCGAGGACCCATGGCTAAGCAGTTGCGCAGCGGTGGCTACGAAGCAGAAGCACGGGAAGAGTGCGGCAGCGGCGCTGCTGCTAGAAACATCGGCGGCGGCGTGGTCACAGGGAAGACGAAGGAGAAAAATGCAACGGGCAGAGGGGCGCAGAGGTGGAAAAACGCTAAGGGATGCGCCCCTCCCCTATTTAACCACCCCCAGAGATGGATGAGTGGGATCACGCTGCGCCGACGAGCCACACGGTGTGGCCATGTATCACTGGCATCAGCCAATCATAGAAAAGCCACACAGGGGGCCACGGAGTAGAAGCAATCCCATGACGCGACGTGCTGTTGCGGTAAACGAGGAGGCAGGCATGACGTGACCCACGCACAGTGATAACTGACAATTACTGCGGTGGTTACTGTGCAGGCCCTTAAAATAAGACGAGGTAATGATTAGCCTCCACGTGGGTTGGCGTATGAGAGAAGGAAACGAGGCCCGGATCAAACCATGATAACCATGGGATCCGAGCCAAAGTGGTGACCCGGCCGGCAAGTGAAAACTTGGAACGTGCAAAGGGAACGTAAATCCATATAGTCCGAGATAAGGAGCTAACTCGGAATTAAACGTCCGAGGCTCGAACATAAATGAACCTGATGTGGCCTTAGCGGCCGAGGCAGCTAAAACCGCACCAGCTTCGGGGACTAATGTTGGGGGGATACCCCTAGGTACGGTCACTCCGGGGTATAACAGCCGAGTTAGCCGAGGTCCGGCAAGGTTAAAGCGGATGCTGACCGGGTCACCTCAAGGCAGTCCGAATCACGGAGTAACCCGAACCAGGGGGGTCGCCTAACGTTGTCTCGTCCGGCTTAAGGAGTAAGTCGGAAGTACTTGTCTAACTTATATGCAGGAACAGGTGTGGCTGGATCTACTATGATCCAGGTCCTCGCTTAGCTTCTGGGAGAAGGAAGGAATCTCTCTGGTCAAAAAGAAGGTCTGGTACGTACTGCATGAGCGGAGAAAGCAAGGGCAGGACCACCGGATCGTGGCCAACAAGAGTGACGATGCTCATGTCGTCTGATACGGGCGCCGCAGAGGCTTACGTCGCTAAAGCATGTTTGATGCGGGGGAAAAGCACCCCAGTTGGGTTACCACTTTGGGAGGGGGCATATTCTTAGGAATATGCCTCCACGTATGCCCTAGGCCAGGGCCGAACTTCCTCTATATAAGGGGGGCTAGGGTTCTAGTAGAGGGGGTTGGTTGAGC
Source organism: Avena insularis (assembly GCA_023614405.1). Taxonomy (NCBI): domain Eukaryota; kingdom Viridiplantae; phylum Streptophyta; class Magnoliopsida; order Poales; family Poaceae; genus Avena; species Avena insularis. Next base: position 408,554,711 of record CM042684.1, on the reverse strand, counting down.
ACTAGTTGGTTTGGAGATTCCTTAGGGCTAGTAGATCTAGGCAAGAGTAAGAGCTCTCCTTCTTCCTCCTCTCGCCAATACAGCTCAAGGAGCACTTGTAATCTTGAAGATATAGCAATACAAACTTCTGTGTGGAGAATCACTCCACTATCCCTCCCTGGATTCCCCTAGCGTGTATTAGTCCCCACCTTTAGCCTATCCATGGCATCTGCCGTGACACCACCACGACACTACTTCCGCTGATTCGCTGGAGCGAGGAGGTGGAGGTTGTTCGGTGGCCTGAACGTGTGTGCGAGGATGGATGTGCTGCTGATTTGCGGCGCTAGGACTTCCACACGATCTTGAGATCGGCAAGCATACGACTACATCATCCACGAGTTCCAACTTGTTAACAAAGCTTTGTTGTCTTCGAGGGTAAGTTCTCCATGGATGTATATCCACCCGTTCCTTGTATCTAGTAGATAGATCTTGGCGTATAGTTCCCATCGTAGGAAATTTTTTGTTTTCTATGATGCGAACCCAACATATGCATGAAGCTCTTGCCCGTCTGTGTGGGCATAACATCAACTTTATCCAGGGAACTCGCTTTGCTCACTTCTCAAGGCGTGATTCTATGGGAATGCCTTTGGAGATGCCAGGACACCCAGAGCTAAAGCACTAGGTGGACAATCTTGACTTCATGTTGTATGATAGGCAGAAGGAATTGGACAATGCCCGAGCCTACTCCAACCATAACCTTGCCATTGCCATCAAGAAGGACCAGACTCTCGCCATTGTTGCGAAGGAGCACCAATCACTTCGTCGTCAGCGCGACAAGAAGGATCGCACCATTGATCGCCTTTGCAAGAAGGTGGCCGCTCTCGAGAAAACCATCCGTGGACAGGAAGTCCAGCTTGAAGCGAATGAGGAGGAGAAAGGTGAAGATATCCAGGGAGATCTTCACTCTTACCTCGGTGATGACAACTACTTGGAGGATGATGCCATGGATTTCTACACTGATGATGATGATTCTGACTTCATTGATGATGATTAGATGCACTTGATCACTACCGTAGGAATGAGTTGTACCAGTCCCATTGTATCGTAGTTTCATAGAATGGTTCTTAAAACCATCTGTTTTTTATTTGTGTGTGGTGTGTGTTTGTATTGTGTGCTTTGAATGAAAGAATGAATGAGGAGAAGTTGTTAGTTTGCAAAACCTGAGTCAAACTCAAAGTTTAATCTTTTGAAACAAAACCATGAACCTTAGAAATTTCCCTCTTATCTCATTATCTATCTCAATCTTCAGATGACTCGAGGAAACCCTGGAGGAAGCAGCTCATCTCAGGACCCAATGTTGCAGATTCTGCAAATGCTAGTGTCTGACTGTGAAGCTAGTAGAGCCGAACGCCAAGCCAACCTAGCCACTCTTTAGAAGATAGCTCAGATGGCCCACAATAATCAAGGCCATGGAAACAAAGATCACCATGGATCCAAGCTTAAGAACTTTCAGAATACCAACCCGTCTGCAGGATATGCCCCACGAAACAATAGACCCCCTATGTCCCGTCCCAGCTACCCCAATCATAGTGGAGGAAACCACAACAACAACCCTGACAACTCCAACAATTTCAACCGTGCACCGCCCAAGTCCAAAAACAACAACAATACTCCCCCAAGGACTAGAAGCAATGGTGTGCCTGTTGCAGCCAAAGACAAGTCCCAGATTACTTGCTTTGAATGTGGAGTCAAGGGTCACTACTCCAATGAGTGTCCCAAGAAGCTTGCAGCAGCCACCAATGTGAATGCACCCGCTCAGCAGCAACGTCGTGTTTAGCCTGGAAGGAGATTTGCCCCAGGGAACTCGCTCAACCGCAACGGCCGTCTGTTCCACATGAATGCTGAAGAAGCTCAGGAAGCGCCTCATGTCGTGCTGGGTATGTTTTCTGTTAACTCAGTACTTGCAAGAGTGTTGTTTGATTCTGGAGCATGACACTCATTTGTTACTGAAGAATTTGCATGCACTAGTAAGATTCAACCAACAAAATTGAAGCATGTTATGATAGTTCAAATATCTGGTTCAACCACCAAAGCTAGAAAAATTTGCAAGGCTGTACCTATCAGAATCCATGGAATAGATTTTTATGCTAATCTAATAGTACTTGGAACCAAAGGTTTGGAAGTAGTACTAGGAATGGATTGGATATCGAAACATAAAGGATTAATCGACTGTGCCAAGAAAGCCATAACCATGACTAGTAGCACTGGAGTATCAGTAGAGCATGTATCTGAGACGCTGCCCCGTCAATTCAAATGCAACAAGAGTCTAGCCCAACCAACCCTAGACCAAGTCAGAGTAGTCTATGAATACCCCGACGTGTTCCTAGATGAATTGCCCGGTATGCCCCCAGATCGGGATATCGAGTTCATCATTGAACTAGTTCCTGGAACTGGACCCATAGCTCAGAGACCTTATAGTATGAACCCATCTGAATTAGTGCAGCTAAAGAAGCAACTTGATGCTATGCTGGAGAAAGGTCTAATTCAACCAAGCGCATTACCATGGAGATCTCCTGTTGTGGATAAGAAAGATGGAGGTAACCGTTTGTGCACGGATTACCAGAAGTTGAATGATGTCACCATCAAGAACAAGTACCCACTACCGAAGATAGAAGATCGGTTTGACCAGTTGACTGTTGCCAGAGTGTTTTCTAAGATTGATCTTAGAACTGGTTATCATCAACTCAAGATTCGTGCAACGGATATTCCAAAGACCGCCTTTACCACCAGATATGGATTGTATGAGTATACGGTCATGTCTTTTGGATTAACCAATGCCCCCGCTTATTTCATGAATCTCATGAATAAGATTTTTATGAACTTCCTAGATAAGTTTGTCGTTGTTTTTATCAACAATATTCTAATCTATTCAAAGTCATAAGAAGACCATGAGCTACACCTGAGAACCATCCTTGAAACCCTTAGAGAGCATCAGTTGTATGCCAAGTTTAGCAAATGTGAGTTCTGGTTGAAGGAAGTAGGATTCCTAGGACATAGTGTGTTGGAAGGAGGAATTGTTGTCGATCCCACCAAGATCAAAGATGTTGAAGAATGGGAATCCCCAACCACTCAAACCCAAGTCCATGCATTTCTCGGATTAGCGGGATATTACCGCAAGTTTGTTGAAGGATTTTCAAGCATCGCCAGACCGATGACCCAATTGTTGAAGAAAGATAAGAAGTTTGAATGGACAGACAAATGTGAAGCAAGTTTTCAAGAACTCAAGAAGAGATTGATTTCAGCCCCAATTCTGATTATGCCAGATATCGAGAAGCCTTTTGATGTGTATTGTGATGCATCCAAGATTGGCCTCGGATGTGTGTTGATGCAAGAAGGCAAAGTCATAGCATATTTGTCCCGACAACTGAATCAGCATGAGAAAAACTACCCTACCGATGATCTTGAACTAGCAGTCGTAGTTTTAGCCTTGAAGACATGGCGTCATTACCTGATGGGTAATTGCTGTGAGATTTATTCGGATCACAAGAGTCTGAAGTATATTTTCACCTAGAAGGAGCTGAATATGAGGCAAAGGAGATGGATAGAGTTAATCAAGGATTATGACCTTGACATTCACTATCACCCCGGCAAAGCCAATGTGGTAGCGGATGCTCTTAGCAGATTGCCGTGTAGATTAAACACCATGATTAAAGAAGCCCAACGAAGTTTGCCTAAAGAGTTGGAGAAGTTTAAAACGGAGCTTGCTAGCAAAGGATTTTTAGATAGCATTGAACTTCAACCCACTTTGATAACTCAGATCAAGGAGGCGCAGAAAGGAAATGAAAGTATCGACGAAATCAAATAGCATATCGGTACAGGAAAGGTACCCGGATTCACCGAAGATGAAGAAGGAGTTTTGTGGCACAAAGGACATATATGTCTGCCAGCAAATTCGGAGCTGAAGCAAGTTATCATGCAGGAAGCTCATGATACTCTTTATTCTATCCATCCCGGAGGAATGAAGAAGTATCAGGATTTGAAGGAGCAATTTTGGTGGCACAAGATGAAGAGAGAAATCGGAAGCTACATAGCCAAGTGTGATATCTGGCAGCGAGTCAAAGCAGAACATCAGAGACCCGCAGGACTTTTGCAACCATTGCAGATTCCGGAATGGAAATGGGATTCTGTCAGAATGGACTTTACCACGGGTTTACCAACTTCTAGTAGGGGAAATTACTCTATTTGGGTCATAGTTGATAGACTGTCCAAGGTAGCCCATTTTATACCTATCAAGACCACCTACCAGAGTTCGAAGCTAGCAGAGTTGTACATTGCTAGGACTGTCAGTTTGCATGGAACCCCTAAGACCATAGTATCGGATCGAGGAACCCAGTTTACCTCAAGATTTTGGCAGAAAGTCCAAGAAGGATTAGGAACCAAGCTGAATTTCAGCACAGCTTATCACCCGCAGACCGATGGACAGACTGAAAGAGTCAACCAAATCTTAGAAGATATGTTGAGAGATTGTGTGCTAGAGTATGGATCAAAATGGGAAGATTGTCAACACCCGGATTTTTAATCCCAGATGCCCGTTATGCCATACGTCGCAATCCCAGGATTACCATTTTTGCGAGACATAACGGATTGGATATCACAGTACATCATCCATTACAAACCATACATAAGGTTTTACACAAATAAGGATCTCATGATCCAGTCTTAATACAACAAGCAGCGGAAATAAAAGATAAGCGTAGTGGTGGGGTCCATCTTCCGGGGCACAGGCAATGCTGATGAAGGCAGATAGTCCTAGTTATCATAGCCGTCCTGCTGACCATCATCTTGATAGTCTCCTTCATAGTCTGGCCATGATAATAGCCAGGGACAAAAGCCATGAGTACTCTTTAAGTACTCGCAAACTACTATTAACAGGTACTATAGTTCTAAATTAAAGTGTTAAATCTAGGTTTAACTATAAAGTTAAGTTTGAAACCTAAGCTGAGTTCAGAAACCAAGAAAGATAAAATAAGGTTCTAGAATCACTTAAGTTGGGAAGCTATTATCATCAACACAACCCTGTTATGGTCAAGTCAAAGTTCATCATTCATTTCAAGTTATTTAGAAAACATCTGACAACGAAACAGTATGGCCATTCCAACTGTCCATAACCACGGACGCGGCTATTCGAATAGTTTGACACTCTACAGAGGTGGTACACTTTCACCACCAGATTTGATACATCTATTAGGGATAACCCTGAATCATCATACTTAGTATGCAGATAATCAAACATAACCTTCCCTTTACACACCCCAATACAAGCACCTCTCCTATGAGCATGGCCTCCCAACCATGACCATCAGTCATCTTGGGCTCTGCATAGGTGGATAACATTGAGAGGTAGCCTCAGCTACTAATGCATATAAATTTCTAGCTAAGCCTTACCCAATTCAGGAAGTGTTGTTGTACGGTAAATTTGGAATGGTATCGCATCCGAATCCAACCATCAGTTTTATAAAAGGGTTAAGGCTCATGCCTCATCATTTTCATCATCATAAACCAGTTGTGTTTCTCAGCACATGTCAAAACATCTCAATAGAATGACTCATCATTCCAAGGTTTTCACAATTCATTTTCACCAAGTGCTCCCATCTAAAGTGACTCAAGTTTTTGATCTACTCTAAAATACTAAGTTAAGAGTGTTCACTAAGGTGGAAGGATGGGATCAATCTCATGCCATAGAATGACATCTAAAGGTTTCTAAGTAGGTCAAGTTTTATACTTTTTATGCTACCTTCAAAATAAGTAAGGAACTTTGCATACTAAGGGGAGTAAAACTTGTAAGTAAGGCTTGGGGTACTAATAGTTAAAAAGGGGTTTGATCAAAGCATGCCTAAATCATCCTTGCTCATTCATTTAGCTTAATTCTAGCTTGCTAACAATAGCTTGCCTTGGTTGGTGCAGTGGTTGAAGTTTTCTTCTTTTTCTTCTTGGTAGAACTCCTCCTCCTCGAAAGCTTGGTCGGTACTAGCGTCTATAAATACATAGGGAGTAGACAATCACCAAACAATACTTAACTAGGCTAAGTAGCATTCTAAAACACAAAATTGATGATCTATTGTCATCACAAGCATCACAAGTTTAATTTCAATAGTTTCATCCTTTTTATTTTAGAAAAGTAATTTCTACTCATTGAAATATTAACTAAAATTTAATATTCACCACCAAAATATGGGATCATGTGGACACATGTCCTCACCACATATTCTAACATGTGGGAATGAGATTTAAAGGTTGGATCAATATTACTTTTGTTTAAGTTCATTATTTAATGATTTAAAGTGGCTAGAAAGGCCTATATAGCATTATTTTGGTACTAGTCCAAAGTCACTACATGTAAACCTTAATATTATTACATATTTAGATAGATATGATGAAACGTGATTTTTGAGAGTTGGAATCAACTCAAAAGCTAACTTTTTTGATTTTATAAAAATGTTGCAAGTTGCAAAAGCTTCTGTTTTGTTATTTTTATTAGGAGAGATCTATAACTCTAATTGAATTAAATCCAACAGTCTTGGACAGATCATTTTAATACCTTTCAGAAAAAATTGGTTTCGTGCAATTTGGATTTCTAAAACTATCTGAATTGATTTTTGAAATAGTGGACATAAACTAGATTTAACTAAAAAGAAAAATCCAGATTTGAATCGATGGGCTAGCGCAGGAAAAGGAATGGGCCGGCCCAGTGGCGCTCCGCGACACGGGGCACAGCTGACAGGGGGGTCCCACGTGTCAGCGGCACTTAAAACGCGAAACGGTACGCGCGCTGTGGGCCGTAGGATTAGAAGCGAGATCAACGACTGAGGGTCGTCGTCGACGGCGAACAGGTCACCGGCGAGCTCGAACCCTAGCGGCTCGGTGGGGGTCTACTGGGGGCGTACCAGGGCTCCAGCAGGGTCGGCGAGGCGGGCAAACGATGTGGAAGACGACGGCGAGGCGAGGTGCGGTTGTGGCGGAGCTTGGGGTGGTCGAAATCAACGGTGCCCTTCTCCTCCTATCGTGGTTGCTCCGGCTCCAATTCCGGCGAGCTGCTGCTCCACTTGCTCCGGCTTGAGGTGGGTGAGGTTCAGAGAGGTGAGGGGAGTGGAATGGTGTGGAGAGAAGAGGCTAGGGAGGGCTCCTTTTATAGGCCCGATGGTGAGACCGAGCGGGATGGGCAGGCGATGGTGGTGACATGGCTACGGCGAGGTAGAGGCATGGCTGGGGGTGGCGATTGATGGGCGGTCCCCTAGCGGTGCTCTAGGAATTGAATGCAGCCGTAGGGGCGGTGGCACATGGTCTGGGCGAGGTGGCGCTCTGAGAGGCAGAGGCGGCGGTGTCCACGGCGAGCGGTGGCTGTGAGGCTTTGGGCGGCGAACGGGGATGTCTGGGGTGTTCTCCAGGTCGAGGTGGAATGGCGGGCGCGGGCTGCGGCCAAGAGGCGGTCTGTGCGAGCGGGGACAGAGCGCGCTCTGGGGGCGGCACTGGCATGGTACAGTGGCACTGGGCGCGGTTTATGCTCGGTGGTCCACTGCTGCTCTGGGATCGGGCAAGGGACATGGGGTGGCGGTGAGCTCCTGGCTACCTCCTAGACATGGCGAGAGAGGGGAAGATGGTCTGCTGCGGCGGGGCAAAGTTTGGCCGGTGACCATGCCCTCGGGTTGACATGGCAAGAGGGTTAGGGACAAGGGAGAGGGGTGTTAAGGGTCTGGTTAGACTAGGAGGGGACAGAGGAGATAAATGTAGATCATTTGGGGGCCAAACCCTGTTCAAAACAGTGAGCTAGGATTAGAGTAGAGATTATGCATGCCAAGTGTTTGATGAAATGGCCGCATGAAAGAAAGTTTTGAATTTTGGTTTCAAAAATTTTGAGTGATCTCCACTAGTGATAGGTAGTCTCTGGTTGCAAGGGTTTTGAAAATGGAGCTCAAAAATATGGTTTTTGAAATAGGGGTGATCTATGCATATGCATTACATTCAATTTTAAACTGTCATTTAAAATAGTTAACAAAATGTTTTTAGCAGATCCAAAGGTGGGCCTTGGTACTTCATTATGTGTACTAGCAAGGGGTGCAAAGATCAAGAATTGTTTCTGTTAAGAATTGAGTACTAGGAATAGCCAAAGTAGGCATGAGAGTTAAATTTGCCAAAATGACCATTCCTTCTTTTTAATTCTTTTTGATTTGATTTTCTTTAAGAAAAGTTTGGGAATGATGTAGATGATGTTTAAATCACCTAAGAAACATTTTACAAGCATTGGATCAATCAATCATGGCAATTCAAATAACTCCTATTTTAAATGCATACACATATGAATGCTTTCATTTTAAATTTGGAAAAGTTTTTGTTAACCCTATTTTTGGATGATTTGATCTTGATAAGCTTGGATTAAAGTTTTGGGATGTTACAAAGATTGTCTACCATTCGCAGAATTCTCATACAACAACGGTTATCAAGCCAGTTTGCAAATGGCCCCATTTGAGTTCTTATATGGAAGGAAGTGTCGTACCCCCTTGAATTGCTCGCAAGTAGGAGAGAGTCAGATTTTCGGACCCGACATCCTATGAGAAGCCGATGAGAAGGTTCACAAAGTTCGTGAGCACCTCAAGACCGCCCAATCCAGATAGAAGAGTTATGCTGACAAGAGACGTTGAGACATGACTTTCAATGTTGGAGATTTTGTGTATCTCAGGGTGTCGCCTTTGAAGGGAATGCAGCGTTTTCAACTGAAAGGGAAGTTAGCCCCCAGATATATTGGACCCTTCAAGATTTTGAATCGCCAAGGAGAAGTATCATATCAACTGGAGCTGCCAGAGGAGATGTCAGCCATCCATGATGTGTTCCATATCTTGTTACTGCGCAAATGCTTAGAAGTTTCGGAGAAGACCGAAGTTTTCAATAACATTGATCGTCGAGCCATAGATATCAACAAGGATCTGACATATCATGAAGTGCCCATTCGCATTTTGGAAGAAGCCTTCAGAACCACCAGGACTCGGAGTATCAAGTTTCTCAAGATCCAATGGAGCAACCATACCGAAGAAGAAGCTACTTGGGACCAAGAAGATTATATTAGGACTGAGTTTCTAGATCTCTTTAGTTCCTAGTTTTTCTTAAATCTCGGGATGAGATTTTGTTTAAGGAGGGAAGGTTTGTGACACCCCAAAAATACTAATCAAGATTATCAAGTTCTAATCACCCAAGTTTAGGGTTAACAAAAACGTTTATTCCAAAAATCTATATGAATGCATGTGTGTTTTGCATTAGTGTAGAATTGATTGAATTTGTCGTGTTTGTTTGCTACAAATGATGAGAAATGGTTTAAAGATGAATGCTACATCATCTAGGCTAATTGCAAGCAAAATAAAAAGAAAAAGAAATCAAATATGAATTAAATAACCAAATGGTCATTTTGACCAAAGTTAACCACTAGGCCACTTTGAGTGTCCCGAGAAGAGAATTTCTAACAGAAACATTTCTACTTATTTTCACCCCTTGCTAGACCAAGTAAAATTGAACCCAAGCCCACTTTACAAACTCACCAAAGCTATTTGCAAATCAATTTAAAGGACTGTTCAAATTTGAATCTAGTTCATATGGTAAGATCACACATTTTCAAAAACCACTCAAACCAAGCCCACTTGACTTCTCCAAGCAATCATAGACACTCAAGCATAAGATAAGATCACTCACAAATTTTCATTCAAACATTTCAAACTAATTTCCTTGCGGCCATTTAAACAAACACTTGGCAGGCACTAATTAACTCTGGCCTAACTTCACTATTTGAGTAGTGATCCTAGACCAATTTGGTTCCCTCTTCACTCCCTTCTCTCCCCAAGTGTCGAGCAGCACCAGACCACTCTCCCCCTTAACTGGTGTGCACCAGTGCACCGCCGCTGAAGCCACACTCGCTGGCCGACAGTGGACAGAGCGATAGAGGCCACGCCACCCTCGCCCATGACACGCACTAGACACGCCACCGTCCACCGCCACCCCTGTCCAAGCCACGACCATAGCCAGGCCCTGGACCACCCAAGACCAGCCGTACCTAGTCTCTCTGCGTCATGCCGAGAACGTGCCAGAGCCACGCACCCGACCGCCTTGCACAGACCGCGCCTCGCTCTCTCCGTGCACGCGCCCACTCGCCATGATCACCACCACCTCCCAAACACCCCCGTTCACCGCCGCGCGACCCATAGCACCCGTGCGCCGTCGCAAAACCGCCGCTCCTGCGTAGAACACTACACGCGCCCGACCAACCTAGACCGCACCGTGCCTCGCCATTAAGCCAGCAACAATCGCTAGGGAACACTGCACCGCCCCCTACACTCAGTCGTGCTGCTAGCCGCCTGTATCGTCATCACCGACGAGCCCGAGCCCATGTCGCTTAGTCCCCTCGCCGCGGTATAAATAGAGAACCCCTATGCCTCCATTCTCCACACCAACACACTCTCCACTCCTCTCTGACACTCCCACACTTCTTCTCGGAGCAAGGCGAGCTCTTCCTCACTGGAATTTGGCCGGAGCCTGCCGCTGCAGGAGTAGAAGGGAGTCGTCGATTGAAGCCGCCCCATGAGCTGCCGCGAACACCGTTCAAACCACCATCATCGACCATGTAATTCGCCCCCATCATCGACCCTAGCTGGATCCCAGGTGAGCCTCACCAGACCCCCACCGCCGTGTTACGTTTAATTCCTCGCCGGAGCTGTTCGTCGTCGACGATCAACTACCGCCGTTGGATCGTCTTTTAATCGTAGGGCCTAGATTCACAGATACCGTTTCAGTAAGTTTAAGTCGCTGACTGGTGGACCCCCTATCAGCAGCCCACTGCGCTGTGTTGTGCAGATTGGGCTGGCCCGTTTAGTTTCCTGCGAAGCCTAGTGAATTCAAATAAGTATTTTCCAATTTAGTTAAAACCACATTCTGTCAGTGGATTCAAAAATCAATTCAAAGAGATTCACTAAACCAAATTGCATGATTCCAATTTTGTTAGAAATATATTTAGATTATCTATCCAAGCCCGATGGATTCAAATCATTTGGAGTTAGAGATCACCTATACCAAAAATAGTAAGATAGAGACTTTTCCACATTCAAACATTTTTCAAAAATCAACCATAAATGCTTTTGAGTTGATTCCAACTCTCAGAAATCACATTTGATAAGATATATCTGAATATGTAAAAATATGTAAAAATATTTAGGTTTGGATCTAGTGACATTATACTAGTACCAAAATAATGCTATATAGGCATTTCTAGTCACTTTAATTCTATTAAATGATAATCATAAACTTTATAACATATGACCAGCACTTTAAATCACATTCCCATGTATTAGAATATGTGGTGATGACATGTGTCAACATGATCCCATATTTTAATTAGAGAATATTAAATCTTAATTATTTTCAATGAGATTCTAAAATAAGATAATTAAAACTAAGTCTTTATTCCATGTGATGATTGTGATGATACTAGATCATCAAGTGTGAGCCTTAGTGTGCTAAATAGAATTAGTTAAGTATTTTTTGGTGATTGTGTACCCCATATTCATTTATAGACTATAGTACCGACCCGGGATACGAGGAGGAGGAGGAGTACTACCAAGAAGAAGAAGAAGAAAACTTCAACCACTCCTCTACTCAAGGCAAGCTGGAACTATGCAAGCTAATACTTGCAAACTTGATAACTTAATAAAAATGCATTAGGCATGCTTGCTTATGCAACTTTGATTTATACCAATCCCAAGTTTTACTTGCAAGCTTTATTATTTTACTTTACTAAAGTCTTTACTTTTAGTTAGTGCTTTGTGAGTATTGGAAAAGTAGTATAGATAGCATAAAGAGTATAAAACTAGGCCTATACTTAGATGTCATTCCATGGCATGAGATTGGAGATTATCACCCCTCATTAGTGAACACTCTTAACTTTAGTGGCTAGTGCTAAGCATAAAAGTTGATCACTTCCGATGGGAATACTTGGTGCAAATGATTATGAAAACCTTGGAATGAGGATTCATTCTATTGAAATGTTTTGACATGTGTTGAGAAACACAAAAGGATTTGATGATGAAAATGTTGAGGCCTGAGCCTTAGCCCTTTATAAAAACTGATGGTTGGGTTCAGATGCGATACCATTCCAAGTTTATCGTACAACCACAATACCCGAATTGGGTAGGGCTTAGTTGGAAGTTTATATGCCTTATTATGGGTTCCCTCGTGGAAGAGGTTTGAGCTGAGGCTACATTGTGAGTGTGAATGTCCACCTATGTAGTGCCTAGGATGGCAGATGCCCATGGCTAGGAGGCCAAGCTCATAGGGGAGGTGCCTATACTAGAGTGTGTAATTGAAAGGTTATGATTGATAATCCGCATACTAAGTATGATGATTCTGGGTTATCCCTGACGGATGCATCGAATTTTTTGGTGAAAGTCTACCACCGCTGTAGATGTGTCAAACTATTCGAATAGCCGCGTCCACAGTCATGGATAGTTGGAGTGGCCATACTGTTCCATCGTCAGATGTTTTCAAAATGACTTGTGAAGTGAACTATGATTTTGACTTGATCACAATAGGCTTGTGAATATGAAAACTAGGTTCCCACTTAAGTGATTTAGAACATTAACTTAGTTTTCTTTACTTCTAAACTCAGTTTAGATAAATCTGGCTTTTTGCAAATAAACCTAGAGCTTAAGTTTCCTACTAGAGCTACCTTACTTGTTAGTGATAGTTTGCGAGTACTTAAAGATTACTCATGGATTTGTCCCTAGCTATTCCCGTGGCTAGACTATGAGGAGGACTATTAGGATGATGGATAGCAGGACGTCTACGACAACTAGGATCATCTCCCATCGTCACCATTGCTTGTGACTCTGAAGATGGAGCCCCTACTACGTTTCTTTCCGCTGCTTGATTTGTATTAAGACTGGATCATGAGATTCCTTATTTGTGTAAGACCTTATTATGGTTTGTAATGGATGATGTACTGTGATATCCAATCTGTTGGCTTTTACACTACAAGAGACTGACAGGTGGGACCGAGTAGTGCGGCCTTACACTACAAGAAAAGTTGGCTTTTACAACGGATGATTTTCATGGTTGAAGGCCCTTTTTCGTGGCTAAAAAGTCTTCTACGACGGATGCCCTTTGTGGTAAAAGCCCCGTCACAAAAGAATCTACCACGGTTTTTTCTGACCGTGGCGGATCGCATCCTTCAGCCACAAAAACTTTTTCCGTCGTAGATCTGTTCACCAGCCGTGTTGACTACTAATGTCATGCAAAATGCCACGGGGCACCCACCGTTAACTGTCATAGAAACCGTGGCAGAAGCCTGGCCCAGACAAGGCCTGCTAATTGTTAAGTGGGCCGGCCCACGAGGAGAGCCCAGTAAGATTACGACCCTTTACTCTCACATCGTGTACTGTTTGGTGTGGCCCATTAATGAATCCATCCAGGGCCCGTACGATTTCAAGACCGCTACAGTTTCGGCCGAAAGAAGGCCCACTTTGGTAGAATAATATGCGTCCCATTAGGGGCCTGCGCCAGAAGGTCAGGCATTGTTAACGCCTGTAGGCGGCCTGTTATTGTTCCTATGGCCTGTGGGGTCTGCTCATGTTCTAACAATTTACTATAATGGCCTTTTACATTTCTGGGTTACCAGTGTTAGGATCCTTTACTATTCTGGCCTTTTACTGTTCTGGCCTTCTACTGTTCCGGCCATTCACTGTTTAGGCCTTTTGCTCTTATGGCCTTTTACTGTTCTGGCCATTTACTGTTCAGGCCTTTTACTCTTCTGTCCGTTTTGTTGTGCCGGCCCTCTACTGCGTGGGATTTTTACTATTCAGGCCTTTTACTATTTCATCTCTTTATTGTTCGGGTATATCAATATCCGGGCCCATTACAGTTCGGGCCCTTTACTGTTCTGGCATGTTGTTGTTCAGCCCTGTACGTTTTCAGGGCCTTGGCCACTTATGAGGCCCACCAATATTCTGACTTGCCACTTATGGCCTTTTAGTGTTTATTTGGATAATCTGCTAGCCAGCATATTTGCGTATTTTATAACTATGGCGAAATTCTAGTTTTAAACAGCCCGTTAATATTTCAGCCTGCTAATGGCTATGCTAGGATCACCCTATTACATCAACAGATATTTTTTTGAGAAAAAAATGGCGTCTCCTCCCACCGCTCCCACCACCCCTCTAGCGATCTCCCAGGCGATCCATGGCGTATCCCTCTAATCCTCCCGAGCAATGGATCCTCGTGCCCTTGGAGATACTCTGGATTTCTCCCATGGCATGGGACTTGAATTAAAGGTTTGATCTTCCTTCTCCACCCATGTGCAACCCCCATCTCCTGGATCTAGTTTTACCCTAGTGGTATCATTTGGCCAAGCCAATTTACGACTTGATGTGGAAAACGTTTGTACTTCCCTTCAATCTTGCCTTGGAGGAAGTAAACATGGTTTCAATGTCATGATTCGTGACCGGACTTTTAAATTCGAAGTTTTCTCCAAACCTGTGGGTTTCATGATCTATAAGCTCAGATGTTTTGAATGTCCGGCATTTAAATGCTATTTTTTCTCTGGGGTTTGGGTGGTCCGCATTGGATCAAGGAATCATCTGATTGGCTTAATGAACAAGAGTTGAATTGGACTTTGGTATCTCGCCGGAGATCAGGACTGACCGGCGCCAATTCCATGCCATTGGCTGCTCATCAGAAGATGGTCTACGTGGCTCAACCTCTGGCCTCATCGCTACGTGATCCGACTTCCTCGGATCGGATGCCAATTTCCCGCTTGGATTTTCACACAAATTCTGTTGATCAACGGCCTGCTGCTTCTACCAGCCCATCCCCCCATCTCCCTTTGGCCCATGTGGCATGCACTAGATGCCTTGCGATGGGCCATTTTCTTCGCGATTGCACTTTGCAAATTCGCTGCAAAGGTTGTTATGGATATGGTCATATTAGGAAATCTTGCTATATCCTTAAACACAAGTCTTAGGCTTATCGCATTAAACAAAAACAACCTGAGCATATCAACTCCTTAGAAAAAGGACTTGTCATTACGACTTCTGATACCGAGAACCTTGACCCCTCTGCTTACCAGCTGAGCCCTGTTCATCCCTCGCCATCTTCGCCTACCCAATCTCACACCTGAAACAATCTCCCTACTGCCTTGACAACGGCGAACTACCCCTGCAACCCTAACCCCCACCTCCCACCTAGCGCCGAAGTCATTCAACCCTGCATCCATTGCCGCCGCCGGGGTTTTCCCATTTTCAGTGGAGATGCCCTGCTTCGGTGTGACGACATGGCCATTATCGTCCTCGAGCCTCCCTCGGACCCCGAACAGTTTGCTGATGATGCCCACCTGATCTGAACCTACTTCAACAATCATGGCCTCCACATCCGCAACTTGTCCAGGTCTGCCATGGGCGCCGCACTAGTACAGTTCTCTAACACCTGCACAAGGGACACTGCTATTGAGCGTAGTCCTTTCTTTGTTGGGGATTGTATTCTTAGGGTGATTCCTCATAACAGAGGACTGAATCATACGAATATGACTTTCACACATGATGTTTGGCTGATGTTGGTCAATTACCCCCAAGATGCATGGCTAGTGGACAAGGTTAGAGAATCCGTCAGTGAGTTTGGAATTTTTTTAGTCGGTAACAGAGATTACTCCAATAGAGCTAGAATCCTGGTTAAGATCAGAGTGCCAGATATGCTTGAAATCCCTATTAGCTTGGTTCTAGGCGATAATACTAGTGATGAAGGACATGGCCATTCCTGGACTGTGGTTAATTACATCCTGCAGGCTAAGGTTATTGGAGGACTTGGTGGTGATGAGGATCCCCTTCCACCTGATGGTGGCAACCCACACCCCATGCCTCCTCCATTTGGTGGATTATGGGATGATATGGTGCATGATCATGTACCAGAAGATGCTGCCAATGCTGCACCTGACCTTCCTGATGTTGCAATCCCACATGGGAATGCTGAACCTGCTGCTGATATTGAGCCATTGATTGCAACCCCTCCCCAACATAGTCCTGCACATGCTGATCATATTGCTGAACTTGAACCTATGATGGAAGTTGTTGATTCATTTAATATTGTCCATGTTCTGCTAATTGACATTGTGAAGAATGCACACACTACTCTAGGCAACACTAATACATCACTTATCCATGGTGCTGGTTTTCAAATTCTTGATGTGGATACAGAATATGGTAAACAGAGGAAGTGCCTCCTGAAGCTCTATGCCACTACACCTCATGTACCTGCCACCTCAACTATTTGTATATTAGAAATCTCAGGAAATGATGAGCAAGCTGCATTAGATATCTCTGTTGGTACTTCTTGTGTGGATGGTGACAGTTGTTCCTAGGTGGCTAAGCGCAAACTTCTTGCTCCCAAGGATGTTGCATATGTCAGGCGTAGCAAAAGGATTGCCAACCAATCTGAAGGATATAAGAACAAAGAAGCTGCAGAAAAAGCACATGAGAAGGAATCATCTGATATTGCACAGATCAATGCTGCTAGAAAATCTAGGAAGGTGGCCAAGAGCAAAGCACACCCACATGTGGTTGTTATTGTGGATCAAGATGCTCCACCCCCACATGTCCTCCCAATTGATACTATCCAGTCCATTGGGCAATCAATGCCTGATTTCTCCTAGTGAGATTTCAGAGGACAAGCTATATTCCAAATGTGGCTAATGTATTCTCACTCTGTTGCCTGTAATAATGTGTGTCATACGTGGCATAAGACACACAGTTTTAAGTTTCTTCTACTATATCCACTTTGCTTTATCTGCCATGTAATAAGCACTACTATTTTTCTCATGATGAGCAGAACTATATCTTTATATCTTTATGCTTATTTGGATGTTTCTATGCCTTCTGCTAAGCACATTACCTTCCTTTTATTCCTGTGGATTCATCAACCTGGGTGCAAGGAACATTTTATACCAGTCTTTATCCTGCCAGCTACCCCCTTTAAATCCTGGTTAATTATGTTAATCAGATACATTTGATCGATTGCATGTTGAATTATGAATAGAAGCTGGATGATTCTAGACTAGAATGTTAGAGGCATCAATTCTGATATGAGGCATGATCAAATTAGAGAAAAGGTGGACTCTAGCAATTGTGATATTATATGCCTTCAAGAGACTAAAAGAGAGGATTTTGATCATTCTATTTAAGAAAATTCTGCCCTAGTAGATTTTCCCAATTTGCATTCTCTCCATTTTTTGGTATTTCTGGAGGGCTAATTACTATTTGGAATGGTAACCTTTTCAAAGGAAATTTACTATGTCAATCTAAGTACCATATCTCTGTGGAATTCACCTGTAATCACTCTGGTATCACATGGATTCTGACCAATATTTATGGGCCTGCACATAATGAACACCGAGCTGATTTTCTCAACTAGATGCATAATCTTGACACCTCTAATTATCCATACTGGATGTTAGTGGGGGATTTCAACCTCATTAGAAGTCTTGAAGATAGAAACAGAGATGGTGGTGATGCTCATAATATGATGCTTTTTAATAATGCCATCCAATCACATGATCTTATTGAAGTACTACTAAAAGGAAGATGATTCACCTAGAGTAATATGCAAGACCCCCCTCTTCTGGAAAAACTGGACTGGATTTTCACATGCCCTCTATGGACTACAACATTCCCCAACACCATGGCTTATCCTCTATCAATAATTGGTTCTGATCACACTCCCATCAGCATCAAAGTGGGCACTACCATCCCTAAAGCTCAACTATTCAGATTTGAGAACTTCTGGCTGGATTTTGATGGATTTTATGACACTGTGAAAACTCTCTGGAATTCTGCTCCTTTTAATAATGATGCTGCCCTTTCCATTAACTGCAAATTCAAATATCTCAGAGCTGGTCTTAAGAAATGGAGCAAGAAACTATCAAATCTCAATCAGACTATTGGAAACTACACATTTATGCTGGCTCTACTTCAAGGAATTGAAGATCAGAGACAACTTGCCACTCATGAGATGAATTTCAAAAGGATTCTGATGAAGCATACCAATAAACTCCGGGAGGCCAAAAGGATTTACTAGAAAAGCAGGGCCAAAATTAGATGGGCCAAACTAGGTGATGAGAACACTAAATTCTTCGATGCTGTGGCAACTCAGAATTTCAGGAAAAATCTTATTACCCATATCAAGACTGATGACAACATGATTGTGACTGATCATGAACTAAAGGATGTTGCTATATGGCACTCATACAAATAAAGACTGGGCACAAGTGAAAATATTATCATAGACTCTAATCTTGATGAATTGGTTTTACCACATGACCTTTTACACCTGGATGCTCCATTCACAAATTATGAGATTGAACTTGTGGTCAAAGAATTTCCTTGTGACAAGGCACCTGGTCCTGATGGTTTTAATGGAAAATTCCTCAAAAATTGATGGCCTATCATCAAGGAAGACTTTATAAACCTGGTTCATAACTTTTATGATGAAATAGTAAATATGGATGCCATCAACACTTCCTTTATTACTCTCATCCCCAAGATTAATGACCCTGAATCCATGAATGATTTTAAACCCATTTCAATGGTTAGCCTTCCTCTAAAGTTTATCACCAAGATCATGTCCAATAGGCTCCAGAAGGTTATCAAATCCATCCTTCATAATAATCAGTATGGTTTTATTAAAGGGAAAAATATTCATGACTATCTAGGATGGGATTTTGAATACCTACATATCTGCCATGTGTCAAAGAAACCCATTATCATTCTGAAGATTGACTATGAGAAGGCATTTGATAAGATTGAATATAATGCAATTATAAGTATGCTGAAAGCTAAAGGATTTGGGCCCAAATGGATTTCCCTGGTCAGCTCTATTTTATACTCTGCTTCTACCTCAGTTTTATTAAATGGTGTCCCAGGGAAAAAAATCTCTTGCAGAAGAGCTGTTAGACAAAGAGACCCCTTATCTCCTCTATTATTTGTCTGCACTGCCGAATTATTACAAGAAATTGTCAATGATGCCTGGCACAGAAATGAAATCAGCTTGCCCCTTGATGATGATTTTGGGCAAAAATATCCTATCCTTCAATATGCTGATGATACACTGTTGATTATGCCAGTTGACCTTACTCAACTGAATAATCTTAAGGACAGACTCCAACAATTCAGTATGATGACTGGTCTCAAGGTAAACTATGATAAATCTACTGTGGTACCTATCAATGTGCCAGAGGACCATGCCTGTTAACTTGCCTCATCTTTTGGATGCAAATTGGAGAGCTTACCTTTTACCTATCTCGGTCTCCCACTTGGTACTACAAGACCATCTATAGATAGCTTGATGCCCATTGTATCCAAATTTTACAGAAAACTCTCAGGATTATCTTCTCTCATGCTATACACAGGAAGACTCACATTGTTGAACTCTGTAGTCAACTCCATGCCCATTCATGCCATATGCTCTTTTAAAATCCCCATAACAATTTTTGTCCATTTTGAGAAAGGTGGACGATAGTTCCTTTGGGCAGGGAAAGATATCAATAAACATGGCAAATGTCTTGCTAAATGGGAAATGGTCTGTAGACCAAAGCATCAAGGAGGTTTAGGTGTTTTAAACCTCAGGGTACAAAATCAGGCCCTACTAATGAAGAATCTCCACAAATTCTACAACAAGATGGATGTACCATGGGTTGATCTTATATGGAAAGCCTACTATCATGGAGATTCTGCCCCCCATTCTCTAAACCATATTGGATCCTTCTGGTGGAGAGACTGTATGACCTATGTTGATATATACAGAGACATGACTCACTGCAAAGTTGGTAATGGAAAATCTATGCTTCTATGGAAAGATTTATGGAAGGCTGAATGTTTTGAAGATAAATACCCACATCTATTTTCTTTCTGCAATAATGATACCTTAACTATGGACAAGGCTATCTCAGCAGCAAAGAATGATTTCTATGACCTCTTCCAACTCCCCTTGTCCATTATTGCTCATGAGGAGTTAATTGAAATGTTGGAGAATATAAGAAGCATTAGTCACACTAATGACCATGACTCATGGTATTTTTCATGGGGTGAGACCTTTAAAACCAGGAATGTATACAGAGCACTGATTGGGATCCACCCAACACCCAAGCCTACTTTTGATATCTAGAAATCATGATGTCTCCCAAGGCACAATTTTTTTGCTTGGCTCCTTCTAAATAAGAGATTAAATACCAAAGAATTAATGACAAGAAAGAATTTCTTCGTGGAATACAATGACTGTGTACTATGTGATACATGTCCTCAAGAAACTCTACAACACCTATTTTTTGAATGCAGCTTCAGCCAGGAATTCTGGTGGGCCCTAGGGCTTGAATGGAACACTGATATGGATATTCATCAAATGATCAACGATGCAAGTAGCAGATTTAGTGTCAGTTTTCTTATGGAAATTATCATTACTAGATGCTGGAGTATATGGGACCAAAGAAATAGCTTTATTTTCAAAGATCTTAATCCCTCCATTATTAGATGTATCTCTTTTTTCAAAGCTACCTTCTCCTTGACTATGCATAGAGCTAAACCTAGTCTCAAGGAAGGTATGCAGCAGTGGCTTGACACACTATGATTGTAAAACTGATGAGCCTGGCTCATTCCTCTGTACAGTATTAAAATTTATAAAATGACACAGTAGGGGCCTTCCCTGTTGTTTTTGTCAAAAAAAACAGATATTTTTTGAAATTTATTACAGACCAGACTTCCAAAAAAAACAAGATGAAGCATTACAGAGACATCACGAGACATGTATTGGAACAGGGTTTCTACTACGGAGCTTACATCCCCATACAAGTAACAACTGGCATATCATGGTAGCTACAGAAGAGATTATCAAGTAGACGGCCCATCAAATCTTGTCGATCTTTCAGTTCTTGTATCTGTTCACGTGTAATCATGATTATTCCATCTATTTGCTTTGTTTCTTGTTCAATTAAATCAATTGTTTAGAGTACAGCTATAACTTTCTGCTGGAAAAAACTGAAACCGTGGGCCGATGCAAGCAATAATCACTGTCACTACTGCTTTGTGAAATGACCTCAATACTTAGCGTAGGATTCCTCCCTTCTGCCCCCATAGCTTCATGTTCATCCTGAAACAAAGAAAACGAGTCAGCACAGCGTACCAGCTAACTGGCGGCCATCTTATATGTAAAATAATTCAAATTCATCATTGGCCAGGAACAATCAATGATGTGCCTCGTACATCTCTTTCTAGAATAACAGGAACTATCGATGAACTGGGCTGATGCATACATGTGCCAGTATCATAGCCACTCTAGAACAAACACTACGGGTTATTTGCATGCTGAAACTAAGACATATTAAGTAAGAGCAGCAAAGCAGGTGAAAAAACACCATGTTTGTTGTCAAAGAATTTCAAAATTAGCATTGTCCTAATATAACAAATCAAGCCATCCACATGTGTGTCTCATGTAGACTAACTGAACTAGTGCGGTAATGAATGTAGGGAATCAAGAAACTCGACTATGTCCCTCATAAACTAATCATATCACTGCATAACGGAAATATAGAAATATAACAAAAGGAGGTGCATGAGATTCCTTCAGCTGCTTAGAACTAGTCAGGACAACAAAGCATTAACCTAAAATATAAGAATAGTGTTTAAAAATGGTCTATAGTATGAACTAGCCAAAAAAGTGACCTCCAACCACAGGTGGCATTGCTTTAATCATCAGGCAACTATGATAGTACCTTGGAAAAACAAGCAATAGATCAAGTGTCTTAAATAGACTACCAGAATCATTTTAGACAAACAAGATATCAACCATTCCTTTTCAGTAGCCAGATCATTCAAATATTTTGATCATCGGGCCAGTAAATAAAAAAGAAGAGAAAGAAAGAGATGGGTCATTTGCTACCAAAACAATAGTTGGATGCATCTAAAAAGTAGCACAAACCTTCTTTGTAATGCCTATAGCTATTGTATTTCCAACTGCTGACAGTATCATTGTACATATAACCAGGCAAGAAAATCCAGTAGACAAACAAGCAAAAGGTACATTGTGCACCTTGCAAGGTCGATGAAGTATTTAAACAATGTATGTCTAGGAACCACGTCAGAATATAGCATTGATGCAATCACAAGTCAACTAAAAATTCACAGGAACCATAACCAATTGAACCATATGGTGGCTAATATTAAAATCACAAGATCATCTGATCATTTATAGATGAAAATCCCTTGTTTATTATTAATCAAACATTGTATTTCTCACAGAAATTTCCATCCCTAGTTTGGGACTGATGGGGCTCAAACCCCACAGCTTCGCCTTGATAGGGTGGTGCTCTGACCGTTTAAGTTAAGAAAATCATTACATTTCTTTAATGATGAGCAAACTAAAGAATCAAATTGGCAATAGTCTCTATATGTGCATCATGTAGAGTAGCTATTGAGGTAATGAATCAAGTAATCAAACAACAGGTGCACGGTAGACTTCTAGATCATATTAACATGGTTATAGTACATATATATAGTAACTGGGTATCATATTAGATGATAATAGCTATGACAATATCACTATGAGTAGTCTAGATAGAACTCCCTCCGTTTCAAAATATAAGATGTCATGGCTTTTGTGAAACGAATGTATCTAGAGACCTTTTAGTGTTGGTAGAGTAACTTGGACTAGTATTATATGCATTTTTACTAGTCCAAGTTACTCCCCACCAAGACCAAGTAATTTATACTAGTCTCATACATATAACACTAGACTATGTTACTACCTCCTGAGTGCATATAAGCTCAATCATGGTGGCGACCTCTAATATTATAATAGAATATAGATTAGCATAAAAGTGGATATACTTCAATCACCACCACCTCATCATGGTCTAGTTAACATATATATATATAGATAGAAGATCATCAGTCAAATATAGCCTAGTGAGCAAATTGAGTTATAAACCAAGGGATTTACGTTCGGTCTTTGTGTAGTACCGTTAAAGGTCATCTTGTTCTAATCATTGGCCAACTCATGTGGTGAAGACACTAGACAATGTGACTACCTCCAGAGTGCATAGAAACTCTTAATTATAGCAAAAAAATACAATAATAGGCTATAAATTAGCATAAAAGTGGATATACTTAAATTACCACCACATAATCATAGTCTAGTTGATGCATATGTAGAGATAGATAGATAGATATGATGATGAGTCAAATATATCAAAGAATAGATCATCACGATGATTGTGTGAGAAAAATGAATTATAAATCGAGAGATTTATAATTGGTCTTTGTTACATAGCAGAAAAATATAGCATAAAAGTGGATATACTTAAATCACAAACATCGTGGGCCTCCACCGTATCTGGACCATATATACAAGACTCGAGTACCTGCAGGGTATACCCATGTCAGTAGCCCTCGAGTGTCCAGTGGAATCGCAGATTCGACTGGGGACTTTATGAAGCCTTTGGAGTGTATGACTAAGTATATTTTTCAAATGCTCTGTTTGTGTCATAGGGATTTGTTGATATGCGTGCCTGATTTAACCGATGTATTGGTATCAGTTAACTACCTTAGGGCAAAACAACGCAATCGAATTTGGAAAACTGGTGGTGTAATTTGACTCGAGCCGCGGAGGTCTTATAGGAGTCGAATTCCAGTATATGGGTGTGAGCACTCGACGCGTCCGTCAAGGCATGTTCATCGTACATGTTGGCACGGATATATTTCTGGTAGTGTGCAGTAAATGTGTTGCCAGGCCTTACTCAGGTCTTATCTTCACGCTGCAAGCGCGGCATCCGGAATTTTGTCATCACGGAGATGATTTGGGTGACCCAGGAGACGCAGTCTCTTAGTAGGGAAAAATATGAGGCGGTGTCACCATAGACTTCGAGTGTGGATGTTATCGACACACAGTACAATGTACAAATAATCATAGGGTGCATGACCAGTGCTCCCTATGGGAGTAGCCCCCGAGTGCCTGGTTGAGTCGAAGACTCAGGCAGGGACTAAAGAACTTTTGTGACTGCTGTCGTCTTTTGTTTGCTTGTTTCAGTCGAATTTATTTCCGGCGCTCCCTATGGGAGTAATCCTTGTCCATAGTCGAATCATGGATTCGAGTGGTTGGGTATGCTTTGAATGTCCATATTCCTGCAGAAAAGAAAAATCATAGGGTCTTGCCAGTATCCTATGGGAGTAGCCCCCGAGTGCTTGGTAGAGTCGAAGACTCGAGCAAGGACTAAAGTAGTCGAAGTCTTCTACTTTTCAATCTTTGATGACATCAGTGTTGACGATGTGATGATCTCAGTTGCCCGCGTGAGCGGGTTTGATGGGACGTGACGAGTGGTGGGTCCCATTTTCTGACCCTGACTTGACCGGGCATGCGTACTCTTTTGTTTTAACTGTGCCTCCTCGATTTCCATGCGTAATGGGGGTAGTGGGGACGATTCATGCTTCAGGTCCACCACGTATCGATCGAGATGTGCACCACGTGTCTGATAGGGTTTCTGCTGGCCGTTGGATTACATCTTCCAGGGGGTTAAGTAGCAGCGCAGCTGCGGTAATTTCTCATCTGCTCCCTCTCTGCTTTGTGCCTCCATCTCCATTGCTGCTGCTCTCTGCCTCTAAGAGTTCGTTTCGTTCGCGGCGCTGGACCAACTCCATGTTTTCCCGAGTTATTTTCTTTGCTCTCATCACCACCGCAAGATGGGGAAGAAGAAGGGAGGTGCTATCGCTGAGTCCGTCGCCGCCACTTCCACTGCCAAGAAGAAGGGCGGCTTCGCTGTTGCGGGCACCAGCACCATCATCGCCGGGAAGAAGAAGGGCGCGGGCACTCGCGTCACTAATGGCGCGTGGAGCGCATCCATCACGGTTTCCAGGTGATGTTCCTAGCGTTCATCATCCACGGTCTTTCTCTGCCCCTGCATCCTTTCTTCAGGGGCCTCCTTTTTTTCTATGGGCTCCAGCTGCACCAGTTGTCCCCCAACTCTATCCTCCACATTGCCTGCTACATTACGCTTTGCGAGTGCTGGCTCGGAATCGAGCCGCACTTTAGTCTCTTCAAGCATCTCTTCAAGCTGAAGCGCCATTCGGCGTCTGGCTCCGTAGTCTATGATGTAGGAGGCTGCGGCATCCATGTCGACTCCTCCGTCACGTACTTTGACATCAAGCTCATGGCGTTCGTCCAAGGGTGGAGGGACAAGTGGTTCTACATCCGTGACCAGAAGGCCGACGGAGACCACTTCGGACTCGTGCCTTTCGATCCTGCAGCGTCGTGTAGGAGGAGGCGCTCATGGAAGAACGTGGTGATGTCCGGCGAGTCTGAGGAGACAAATGTACTGTACGAGCACGTCTGCGACCTCGAGAGTCGCATGGGTAAAGAAGAGGGAGGTTGCACCCTCATTCGCACGTGGTTGCGCCGTCGCATCCATCCCCTGCAGGCCAGAGTCCACCCTATGTTCCAGTGGGCTGGTGCGGACGACGTCACTCGCGTATCTGCCGATGGCATTTCTGCGAGTGAAGTAGATAAGAGGGTGCGGCTGCTGACCAAGTACACTACCAAGGATGTACTTCCCAGTGAACCAGTCGTGCCCCCTTTTGATGCTTCTAACCCTCCTCCTGATGTATGATTGTGCTACGAAGTAGCTTTATTTTGTCGAGTGCTTCTTTTTCTTAACTTGTGCTGACTTGTTTTCTATATGCAGGATTGGAGGGTGTCTCCCAGTTTGCCCCCTCTTCCTGAGGGGGTTATTCCTCGCGAAGTAGATGAGGAGGACGAGTCGGAGTCGACCGTCCCATTTGAAAAGGAGGAGGAAGCCCCTGAGTCCAGCGGTCCAGACACTTGCAAGCGTTCGCGCAGCAAAGATTCAGATGCATCGTCTCTTTCGACTCCGGAAGGCCCGGCTATCGGTGCTGAGTCGTCGATTCCTGCCGTTCCTGTGAGTGTTGTGGCGCCATCTTCCCGCAAGAAGATGCGGCTGCCGAAGGAGTCGTCGGAATCGGAGGGCCAAACCTTCGATTTTGACAAGTTTGATTGGTAAGTATACAACTCTTCTCTTGGTTCTTTTTTGGAGTTGCATTTTCCTGATGTTGGTTTTGTTCCGTAGTCAACCAACGTCGTCATCTTCTAGCGACGTCCATTTTTTGAAAGAATCTGGAGTCGCGGACTCCAAGGCCAAGGAAGTGGCTGAACGAACTCCATCTCCTCCATTGGGGGCCCACTCCGGGCACAATTCATCAAGTTCTCCACACGATGTGGAGCACCAGATGGTTGTCCGGGCAACTATGCGGCAATCGACTTCAGAGTCACTAGAGGATCACGTATGTTTGATGTTGCTTTCTCTTGCAGTCGAATTAATCATCCATGTTTTCTGTTGATTCTTTTGTTGTTTCTCCTGTTGCAGCTTATTGTGAAGGAAGCTGCTCGCCTGGCGGAGCAAGTGCTTGCAATGGATCGCCAGCATGCAATGCTGGGCAATCGCCATCGCGTGGTTGAAAGTGAGTGCTTTTTGCTTCTTCTTCTTCATCCTTGTGATATACTCGACTAACGGTCTATCTTTGTTTGTTTTGCAGCTGAGCATAATGCGCTTCTTCACGACGCTGCTTCCCTCGAAAAGACACTCGCTGCGGCGGTGAAGGGCCGCGATGAGGCAGTCGCTGCGCTTAACGAATCGCGGAAACGCGAAGAGGATTTACGCGCCTCCATCGCTGCTAGGGAGAAGTTGTTCGAAGAATAGCTCTTCTCCATTGCCAAGGGTCTTTCAGGTATTTCTTCGTATGGATTTCCATCGTGTATTTTCTTTCGAATTTGTTACTATGCTGACCTGTTTTACCAACACTTTGCTCTGTGTAGATGTCGGTGGTCTGAGCTTCGACGCCCAGGCACTCCGTCGTGATGATGCCTTGGCAAGCACCGTCGCAGCAGTCAAAGATCGCAGTGCTTCCATCCAGGGGACGCTGACCAAAGCCAAGGGTGTACTCAGTCGCCTCCATGAGGAGCTAGAGCCCAAAACTGAGCTGATTGAGAATGTAGATGATCTGGTGGAGTCCCTTGCTGGAGGCATTCCTGCAGGCTTCAAGAACTCGCTTCGTGCGGCTGGCGCTTCTATGTCACTCGCGATGGTTCAAGCCCATGGAGTCGAGGTGGATCCTGCTGCGGTCTCCAAAGCGATGCCTGTCGGCGCGGATGGTCAACAGGTAGTTTTTGCTCCTTTTGCAACTACATGTGGCAAGTACGGGCCGTAGCTCATCAACACAATTGCGAAGTACTCTGAGGAGCTGCAGTGAGCCAAGAAGGCGGCGAAGGTTGCGGCGTTAGGGGCCGGCGGGAAGTCTGTGGTGTCTGATACTGCCACAGACTCGATGAGGCCCTCAAAAACAAAGTCCAAGTCGAAGAAGCCAGTTGCTCCTCAGTAGTCATACTTTGTAATAGTTAATAGCTTGGCCCCTTTTGTCTAGAACATGCCGTTGGCGGGTGTATCTGTTGATACTTTGTTATGCTTGAATGCCCTTGAGTTTTTGTCCATGTATTGCTTGGTCTTCTTATTATCTCTTGCTTGGCTTGTGATAGGGCACATCGAGTGGTCCTTCAAGTGAGCCTCGGAATCTGCCATCCACTGATGATGCCTTAGCGCAGTCGCGCTCAAGGGTGGATGAGTTGTCTCTGCTTTCGCGACTTCGTGACCGCGTTAAGCAGTTGGAGCGCGAACTACCTGTCCTCCATGGTAACGCGGATGTATGCAAGTCGAGAGCAGAGAAGGCCACTGCCCGAGAGCAATATCTGCTAGGGGAGGTGGCGCAGCAGGGCGACCAATTCAAGTGTTAGCTTTCTGCTTCCTTATCTTTTCTTGTAGCCACTCGCGGTAGTTTGTTGTCTTCATACTTTTGCCTTTGCTTGGTATAGTTGTCAGCGCGCGTCATCCGCAAGATGAGAAGGATAGGATCACCATTTGCATGAATGACCTGACCCAAGAGCAGCTTCAGGCGAGTGGGTACTTCTAGGTGGATCATGATCGTGCAATCGCACTGGCGACCCTGCAGGATCGTGCCTCGCGAGTGCTTCATTTTCTGAAGAAATCACAATCGTGCTTAAGGAACATCTATCAGACGATGTTTCAGCTGGACGTCGTTCCCTCGAGCCTGCTAGCTCTTATTGCTAAATTTCAGGACTTGAGTGGGGTCCGCAAGTGTGTGCGGCAACAGTTGGTGGCTGGTGCCAAGGCTGCTCTATCACTGGTGCGACTTCATAGGCCTGATGTAGATGTTGCAGCGATTTCTCCTGGACCGCCGGCACCGCCAGCATGCTCTACCTGGAATATGGTTCCTCACTACCAGGCGGTGGATCGTCCAGCAGAGGAAATTGTCGATTTCTTCGAGGAGTAGACAAATGTTCTTATGTTGCAACAATAGTTTAGTTTGTATCCTGCACATAGGTATACCAGTGTTGTAAAGTTCGTATGTATGCTGTATATAATTGATTAATATGGATATGTAAGGACCTTGCTAGCTCGTATGTTTTGCGAGTGTGTTGCACTATGCGATTCCTTTTTGTTGGCCTGACTTGTGTTTATCTCAGCACCTTGCCAACCTGTTAGGTGCATTGCAGCTGGGTTGGTGTTTGTCAAGGGTTCGATTAGTGCGTCAGCTACTCAGGATATCGCGATTGGTTCGTAGAACAGATGTGTGAAGGGTGGGGCAGCCCCCGAGTATATAGATGGCGAAAAATAATAGAAAAACACAGAGTCTGGGGCACATAGCTTTATTTATTCGTAGAACAGTACGAGGTACAATGTGTGGCTAAGTAGCCTTGGCTGAATAGCCTTATTTGTGATGAAAGAAATAAAAAATGACTAAGGGTAGAACCACCGCAGCTGCGTGATGTTCCAGGGGTTGGAGTATGCGACTCCTGTCTCGAAGTCTTTGAGGCGATAGGCGCCACCTGGGATTACTTCTTGTAATCACGTATGGTCCCTCCCAAGGGGACTCGAGCTTGAGATGCCCTTGTTGTTTTAGTCGCAGGACCAGGTCTCCTTCGACGAAGGACCTGGGGCGTAGCCTTCTGCCGTGGTAGTTGCGCAGGTTCTGCTCGTAGATCATTGATCTTTCTGTGGCGATCTCCCGTGCCTCATCAAGGAGGTCGACAGAGTCTTCGAGTGCAATTGTTGACTCCTGCTCGCTGTAAGCGACCACTCGCGGTGCCTTGTACCATACCTCTATGGGTAGCACCGCTTCAGCACCATGCACCATCAAGAACGGGGTGTATCCCGTTGCACTGTTTGGGGTTGTGCGTAGGCTCCAGAGTACGGATTGCAGCTCATCTGGCCAGAATCCTATGGCTTTGTCGAGGGGCCTCAGGAGTCGCTTCTTGATTCCGTCGCAGACGAGCCCATTGGCTTTTTCGACTTGACCGTTGGTCTGTGGATGAGCTACGGAAGCATAGCTTACATTGATTCCCAGGTCCTCGCAGAAGCCCTGGAACTCCTTAGAGGTGAAGTTTGTTCTGTTGTCCATGATGATGCTGTGTGGCACTCTGAAGCGATAGACAATGGACTCGAAGAACTTGACTGCACTGGCTCCAGATTGGTTAGTCACCGGCACGACCTCTATCCACTTGGTGAATTTGTCGACTGCTACCAGGAGGTAGACGTAGCCTCCTCGTGAGGACTTTGGGAGCTTGCCGACCATGTCGAGTCCCCATTGCACGAAGGGCCAAGCCAATGGTATTGGTCGGAGCTCCGCGCCAGGTGCGTGCAGTTTGTTCATGAATCACTGGCAAGCGTTGCATCTTTGGACGATGTCTTTGGCGTCGCGCATGGCCGTGGGCCAGTAGAATCCGGCTCGTAGAGCTTTGGCGATGAGGGAGCGACTGCCGACGTGGTGCCCGCGGGTCCCCTCATGGATGTCAAGGAGAACGACCCTTCTGTCAGCATTGGAGACGCACCGTTGGAGTACCCCTGTAATGTTGTGCTTGTATAGTTCGCTGTTGATGACGGCGAATGCTTTGGATCGCCGTGCGATTTGCCGCGCATCGGTTGGGTCGACCGGTAGCCTCTTGCTTAGAAGGTATGTGATGTATGGTTGAGTCCAAGAGGGTTCGATCATCATGATCGCCATGGGTCCTTCGAGTCCTGTGTCGAGCTCCAGGTTGTCGAGTGCCATTGGCTCATTGGGTGGCATAGCCCCCGAGTCCATTTTTGCGCTTGTTTTCTTCTCTGCGGCCTTTGGCTTGATGGAGCGTTCGTAGATACGCTCGAGAAATACCCCAGGTGATATGGGGGCGCAGGTAGAGCCAATATTGGCGAGTGTGTATGCCTCTTCATTGCTTTCGCGGCCTATGTGCCGCAGCTCGCAGCCGTCGAAGTCCCCTTCAAGTGTGTCTTAGAGGTCGCGGTAGGCGATCATATTGTCGTTTAGTGCGTCACACGCGTGCATTGTCTGGTTGACGACCAGCTTGGAGTCGCCGTAGATTATGAGCCTCTTGGCGCCGTAGGCTTTTGCCATCCGCATCCCGTGCAACAGGGCCTCGTATTCAACTTCGTTGTTGGAGGCGGTGAACCGCATTCGCATAATATATTTCAGCTTGTCTCCCTAGGGCGATGTCAGTATGACACCTACGCTAGCTCCGTCCTTTCGCTTGGATCCGTCGAAGTGCATTGTCTAGAGGTAAGACATATCTGGTTTTTTAGGGAGCTGATTCTCCATCCAGTGCACGAGGAAGTCAGGGAGAACTTGCGACTTGATTGCGTCGCGCTTTTCATATGTAATGTCTCGTGGGGATAGCTTGATTCCCCAAAGCGTGACTCGTCTGGTGGCATCGGGGTTGTTGAGGATATGTCCAAGCGGGGCGTTATTTACCACCACGATTGGGTGTTCCTGGAAGTAGTGGTGCAGTCGCCTGGCTATCATGAAGACGCCATATGCCAGCTTCTGATAGTGCCGGTACCGCTGCTTTGTTGGCGTGAGTACCTCGCTGAGGTAGTAGACTGGGCACTGTACCCTGTGGACCTTGTTTTCCTCGGCTCGTTCCACCACAAGCACCATGCTGACCACCTGGTTGGTGGCGGAGATGTACAGCAACAGTGGTTCCCTTTCGCGTGGGGTCACCAGTACTGGTGAGGTAGAGAGTAGTCGCTTGAGGTTTTCGAATGCTTCTTGTGCCTCATTGGTCCACTCGAACTTGTCAGCTTTGCAGAGAAGTTGGTAGAAGGGCAGTGCCTTTTCACCCATTTGACTGATGAATCGACTAAGCGCCACAATTTGCCCAGCCAGCTGTTGGACACCTCTTATGTTCTTCGGTTTCTCCATGGCCAGTATGGCTTTTATTTTCTTCGGGTTCGCCTTGATCCCTCTCGCGGAGATGAGATATCCGAGTAGTTGCCCAGATGGTACGCCGAAGGCGCATTTGTCCGGATTGATCTTGATCCGATACCGGTCGAGGTTGGCGAAGGTTTCACGTAAATCATCGATTACTGAGGCTTCCTCTTTGGTCTTGATTATGATGTCGTCAACATAGACTTGGATGTTGCGACCAAGTTGGTTCTTGAGGAAAGCCTGCATGCACCGATGATAGGTTGCGCCTGTGTTTTTAGCCCGAAGGGCATTGTGTTGTAGCAGAACACGCCAAAAGGCGTTGTAAACGCCGTTTTCTCTTGATCTTCCTCCTTCATTCAAATCTGATTATAGCCTGAGTAGGCGTCGAGGAAGCATAGGCGCTCACATCCTGCGGTGGAGTCAATTATCTGGTCGATTCGTGGCAGCGGGAAGTGATCCTTTAGGCAGTGCTTATTCTGAGAGGTAAAATCCACGCACATCCGTAGGATATCCGTGTCCTTTTTCGGTACTAGCACCATATTGGCAAGCCAAGTGCTTTCCTTGATCTCGCGTATGAATTTGGCATCGAGGAGTCTGTTGATTTCCATTCCGACCGCTTTTGCTCTTGGCTCAGACAGTCGCAGAATTGTTTGCTTGACTGGCTTTGCGTTTGGGTTGACATTGAGTGCATGCTCGGCGAATTCCCTGGGAACTCCTGGCATGTCCGTTGGACACCAGGCGAAGATTTCCTAGTGCTCACGGAGAAATTCGACGAGCGCGAGTTCCTATGCGGGACTCAAGTTGTTGGCGATGAGGGCCGTCTTGGCCGGGTCCGATGGGTGGACCTGAACTTTCTGC
Source organism: Avena insularis (assembly GCA_023614405.1). Taxonomy (NCBI): domain Eukaryota; kingdom Viridiplantae; phylum Streptophyta; class Magnoliopsida; order Poales; family Poaceae; genus Avena; species Avena insularis. The sequence goes on along the minus strand of CM042684.1, from coordinate 408,522,477 downwards.
GTGTGCACCGACGAGTCGAAGGACAGGTCGGGTTAACTTGGCCGGATCACGGGAGGCCGACTATTGTCTGTCGATTCCTTCAATCTTGTGAGTTCTTCCTGCATGCCGAAGGACTGGGAAATTCTGTTGAATTTCGTGTCGCAATTGTCAGACCTCTCGAAGCTCCCGTTGATTGTGATGACACTGTTGGGACCTGGCATTTTCATCTGCAGGTAGACGTAGTGTGGCACTACCATGAACCTGGCGAACATGACACGTCCGAGGATGTAGTGGTATTGTGAGGGCCAGTCGATGACTTTGAAGTCGATGTGTTCACGTTGAAAGTTTTTCGGCATGCTGAAGATGACGTTGAGGTTGATTTTGCCAAGGGGATATATGCCCTTGCCTAGGACGATGTCGTGGAATGTCGTGTCCGAGACCTCTAGGCAAGTCAAAGGGATCCTCATTGCTCGCAAGGTACTCGCGAACATAAGGTTAATGCCGCTTCCACCATCCATGAAAACGCGACTCATGTCGAAGCCTCCAATCTATGCCTCGAGTACGAGGGGGCAATGGCCTAGGCGAGGTACTTGACGCGGGTGGTCGTGCTTGTTGAAGGTGATGCAGGAGTCGCTTCCACTGAGGTACTCAGTGGTGGATGTGGTGAGTTTGTCGCCAAATTTACTTGTCGAGTGATGGCCTTCTGCACCCGATTCAAGGGGCAACCCTTTTGGATCATCATGTTGCCCACAGCCCGTGGGTATGGCTCGCCGCCTTGATCATGGATCGGTGCGGCCGCGGGTGGTGGCCCTCCAGGTGGTGGAGGAGGAGCTCCATGTGCTACAGCGCCTGGGGCAACTCCGTAGCCTCTGTTGACGGCGTCGCGATTCATCTGTGCCAAACCCTCGTGGAGCTTGAGGAACTCGCGGCAGTCCTTGAGAAGGTGGTTGGATTTCTTCTTGTCGTCATGCTTGTCGATGTAGAAGTGCACGTTGCACGGCCCGGACAGTTTGTCCTCGATTGTTGTCGCAGGTGCCTCTTCACGAGTGTGGAGTTGCCATACTTGCGTGGTTTTCCCAGAGTCGCGGTGTCCACCGCTGCGATAGCCATTGTTGCGATTGTCGTCATGCCTGTCGGCGTAGCCGGCTGCAACCATGTTGACGTCGTCGTAGTCATCATAAATGCGCATTCAACATTTGCTTCGGTGATCGCGTCTGTGCTCGAGCTCTGCTTCATCGTCGGAGTGAACGCGCCAACCGATTCATCATTTCCATCAGGTGGTCTATGGTTTCGGGCTTCGAGCGGCCCAGCTCCTCCCTGAGCTCTATGCGGCGAACGCCGCCGTTGAATGCGTCAATCGCCCGGTCCTCCGAGATATTTTCTGCAGAGTTCTTGATGATGGACCACCTCTTGATGTACGAGCGTAATGACTCGCCCGACCTTTGCTGGCAGCATCTCAGCTCTTCGATTGACGCGGGCCTTTTGTAGGTGCCCTTGAAGTTGCGCACAAAGCTGTAGACCAGCTCATCCCAACAGCGAATGGATCCGCGCGGGAGGTTATTAAGCCAAGCTCGGGCGGCGCCCTACAGCTGTAGCTCTAGGCATTGCATGGCAGTGCTTCGACTCCCACCATGGAGCCTGATGGAGGAGATGTGGTCTTCCAACCAGATTTTCGGGTCCTGCAGGCCATCAAACTTGGGGTTCTCTGATGGGAGCTTGAACCCCTTGGGCATTCGCTTTTGTCTGATGGCCCTGCTAAAGCATCTGACACCATAGAGCTCCACATCTTCGTCCTCTGAGTCAGTCGATCGGGCATGTCGTGCCCTTAACTTGTCGATTTTGCACTGCGTGATGTCATCAGGCGCGTCGTAGTCGTGGTCGTGTCGCCGTGAGCGGTGACGTCGAGACAGATCATGACTGTCGTTGCTAGATTAGGGTGAGGAATAGTGTTTTGCCAGAGCCTTGTTTTTCTTCGGATCCGGTGTCGGTTCTTTGTTGAGAGCGGCCTCGATTATCCCCAAGCCTGCGATCGTAGATCGGTGCATGGCAGCTCGGGGATCTCCAGCTGGCGGCCGGTTGTTGAGGAGGTACAAGGTGGCCGCTGTCACCGCTGCTTGCGGCGTCTTTGGGACCACATTGCCCCGGGTGTCGACTGTCATAGAGCTGAAGTCGAGGACTTTTGCAGCTTCTATGCGCTCCTGCTCGGTGAGATTGGCCATTCGAGATCGTCTCTTGTTGGCCACGTACTCGTTGCCTTTGGAGGAGGATCCTCCATGGGAGGAGAGCTCGGCCCTTCGAAGGCTCGACTCGTCTATCGCCTTTTTACACGCTTCGAGTTGCACGATTGTTTGTAGCTGGTATATGTATTCTTCCTTCAGCAGCCAATGATAGCCCATCAGCAGTTCTTGCGGTGTGCCTAGGGGAAGAGGATTGCCTCGCAGGGTGTCTCGGCAGCGAGCCCACACGAGATCGTTGAGCTTGATCACAACACGTTCGCCAGTGTGCTCGTTCACCATGGTTGGGGGTTCGACTGCCCCTCCATTGTTGATGGGCGCGCCATTGCCACTGTTGGTGGGGCCGCCATTGGGTGGTCCGCCATTAGGGATGCCACCGTTAGGCGGATTGGTGCTTGATCCATTGCCACCGTTTTCGCGATTAGTGGTGGAGTCATCAGTGTTAATGACGGCGCACATGAAGTGGCTAGGGAAGTTGTTGCTCCCGCAACTCTCGAATCCAGAGCCATAGACTCCGCCTTCCGTTCCTAAGCCGCCCGGATCGAATCTATGACTGTTGTTGCTGTCCGTGCTCTTAGCTGTTGCTAAGGTGTTGAGCTCGTTGAGGGTGCCGCTTGGTGGCGGGAACCACGATGCTGGAGCAATCGCGGATGCCGTTGGCTGGTCAGGCATGCGAAGCGTGCCCATCTTACCAACTTGGAAGCGGAAGCTCCCTATCGCCAGGCTGATTCCGTTGCCCACGAACTCGAAAGCCGGGTGAGTGGCTGGCGTGTGGACGGTGAAGTCGAATGCGCCGAAGAGCTGGCGAATCTCCGCTGTTGCGGATTTGTAGACCGCGGTTGATGAGGCTGAAGAAGCCGCAACATCAGCACTCCCAATTCCCACAGACGGTGCCAATTGACGAGGGTTTAACTCATCAATACCCATTGTTATGGACTTGGGTTTTGGAGAAGGACGGAGCGCTGGAAGCATCAATCAGCTAGCAAACAAGCACACAGGGACATAAGGTTTACCCAGGTTCAGGCCTCGTAGAGGTCCCTGCTCCTACTTGTCTGCTCTTGGAATTAACGAAGGAATCGAAGATTACAATGGTGCGCAGATGCAATCTGGCGAGGGTTGTGGAAACTAGGGTTGCGTTTGTCCTCCTCGCTGCCCCCTCCTAGCCTTTATATAGATAGGCCAGGTCTCAGGTAGCAGGTCGAGTCGGTTACAGTTTAGGGTTTGCCCTTCAAACTTTCTATCTTTAGACCTCTTCTTGTCTCGCAAGTTATCGGTAGTCCGTAGGCCAATCGAAGTCTTCATTGGCCCGTGGCAACGCCGTGGGCCTCCACCGTATCTGGACCGTATATACAAGACTCGAGTACCTGCAGGGTATACCCATGTCAGATAGATAGATAAATGAACACAAGTCAAATATAGAAAGAATAGATCATCACTAAAATCAAGTGAGCACATTGAATTATAAATTGAGGGATTTACGTTTGGTTTTTGTCCAATCTTGGTTAAGGTCAACCTTGTTCTAATCATTAGCCGAATCATGTGGTACCTCGTACAAACAAGCATCTGACACTAAGCACATCTCAGTAAAAACAAGAGACTTACTATTTCTTTTTGTGCAGTCTCGTTGGAGGACATCCTGTTGTCAGTTTGTTCTTTGAAGACATCCACCGCATCGAGTACTTGGATAGACAATCCATATACTTTATTGTTGCTCCTCTGCATATAGGTTTAGGCCACTCATTCACATAAAACAGGTTTGCATTCAGCAATACAAAGCAACAGGTACTTACAAGATTTTAGGGGCAATTCACTCTACGATTCTCCATGTTCCCTATGAGAGGAAATAATATCGGATAGTGGCTGTTGCTATTTACAAAGAAATATATAGACATTATAGTATAATCACTTGTGAACACGTAGAGTAGGGAATGGTGGAATATAAACAAACATTTAAATGACATAAAGATTGACATGGCAACAACCTAGAATGCAGTTAGAGTCACTCCTTAGCACGAACAAGAGAGAAATTACAATGTTTAACTTGTGAAATAGGATTGCAAAAAAATATGAGAAGTGCCATAAAAAGTGTCACCATCTACAGAGAAGGCAGTTACTGTACTAACATTTGAGCGAACAAGATATACATTACAATGGTATATCTCGTGACTTATAGAGCAGGGAATGCTAACCCATATGTGAAGTGACTTAAAATGCCATGAACTACATAATAGAAGGTAGATACTGCTGATATAGAAATTATAATTGAGAAACTTGAATTTATAGAGCAGGGCATGTAGATAACCATGTTAAGTGCATTAAAACATGCCATGTAATATTACATCCAATCCAAAGTAAATAAGGCGTATAAATTTTTCGCAAGTCAATCGACGCAAAAATGGACCAAGTTTGTAGAACATACCAGGAACATCTACCATACCAAACCAACGCCATTCGATACATCGGGGCATATATTTTTATAGATGCAAATGCCACAAATTACCCCTAAATATATTTTTCTACGAGCTCGGTAAAAGTCATCATTGTTTGACTTTAAAGTTGTATAGGCCTTCTTTTACGGAATGGATGTAATCACTCCATTTCAAAAAGTATAAGTCATCATCTAGACCACTTTTAGCATGTAGGTTCATATAGGTTTGGAGTAAACCTACTCACTAAATGGTGTCTAGATACACTCCTATCACAAAGCTAAAACATCTTATATTTTGAAACGGAGGGAGTAGTACACAATAGGCGACAGCTATTGTCGGAGCTTAATTGAAACAAATAATAATGGCATAACTTGCAGAGGGAATGCAAAACCAACAAGTTCAATGACATAAAATTTGCGATGAATTACATAAGAGAAGGCGCATCGTGTTTGCTGAGAACAACCAGATTGAAATTAAAATAGCATAAATTCTGAACTTGTAGAGCAGGGAATGTTAACCTACATGTTCAGTGGCTTAAAACTACCAATGAACTCCAAAATTACATGTAGTCAGTATTGTAGCAACAGACAAAGCAAGTGCACATTATTATGACATAACTTGTGAACTTGTTGAACAGGTAGGCAGCTTTAGATGTTTAGTGAATTAACATTTTCCATGAACTGCATAATACCAATGAACTCTAATGATGTCTCTTTTGTACTACCAAAATTGTTTATGTATATTAAGAGTAATTGTTGGTCAAATAAAAACACGCATAACAAGGACGCCTTATACCTCGAAACAGAAGGAGTAGATTAACGCCTGGATTTAACATAGACTACACCAAATTTATCAAGGGAGAGTGGGATATCAATTAAGACAGTATTGAGGTAGGAATTTACCACCAATACAGAAATGCAGTTCACTGTCGTAGGCTCATACCTACTATATTGAAACGAACGAACAAGAAGATCTAGTTTACCTAGGCCACGACGTTGTTTACGCATACACGGCATCTTTGCGGGTGACGTCAAGGACGCCGAGGGTGCCCGGTAGTGGTGAGTCGGGCTGAAGCAGATAGATCTCGGTGGCGTCTGTGAAGCAGATCTGTGGAGGTTGTTGATGGGTCTGGCTTGCTTGACAAGATGGCCAGTGAAGGAGATCTGGTGTAGTGCACGGCATCGTCGGTGAAGCAGATCTGTTATGACCGATTATGGATTCGAGTTGCTGCACAAGAGCGTCGGTGAAGCAGATCTGGTGTAGTGGTGTCAACACCCGGATTTTAAATCCCAGATGCCCGTTATGCCATACCTTGCAATCCCAGGATTACCATTTTTGCGAGACATAACAGATTGGATATCATAGTACATCATCCATTACAAACCATACATAAGGTCTTACACAAATAAGGATCTCATGATCCAGTCTTAATACAACAAGCAGCGGAATTAAAAGCTAAGCATAGCGGTGGGGTCCATCTTCAGGGGCACAGGCAATGCTGACGAAGGCAGATAGTCCTAGTTATCATAGCCGTCCTGCTGGCCATCATCTTGATAGTCTCCTTCATAGTCTGGCCATGAGAATAGCCAGGGACAAAAGCCATGAGTACTCTTTAAGTACTCGCAAATTACCACTAATAAGTAGTATAGTGCTAAGTTAAAGTGCTAACTCTATGTTTAACTATAAAGTTAAGTTTGAAACCTAAATTGAGTTCTGAAGCAAAGAAAGATAAAATAAAGTTCTAGAATCACTTAAGTGGGGAAGCTAGTATCATAAACACAACCCTGTTGTGGTCAAGTCAAGATTCATCATTCAGTTCAAGTTATTTGGAAAACATCTGACAACGAAACAGTATGGCCATTCCAACTGTCCATAACCGCGGACGTGGCTATTCGAATAGTTTGACACTCTGCAGAGGTGGTACACTTTCACCACAAGATTCGATACATCTGTCAAGGATAACCCTGAATCATCATACTTAGTATGCAGATAATCAAACATAACCTTTCCTTTACACACCCTAGTATCAGCACCTCTCCTATGAGCATGGCCTCCCAACCATGACCATCAGTCATCTTGGGCACTGCATAGGTGGACATCATGAGAGGTAGCCTCATCTCAAACCTCTCCCGCGAGGGAACTAATACTAATGCATATAAATTTCCAGCTAAGCCTTACCCAATTCAGGTGGTGTGGTTGTACGGTAATTTGGAATGGTATCGCATCCGAATCCAACCATCAGTTTTATAAAAGGGTTAAGGCTCATGCCTCATCATTTTCATCATCATAAACCATTTGTGTTTCTCAACACATGTCAAAACATCTCAATAGAATGACTCCTCATTCCAAGGTTTTCACAATTCATTTTCACCAAGTGTTCCCATCTAAAGTGACTCAAGTTTTTGATCTACTCTAAACTACTAAGTTAAGAGTGTTCACTAAGAGGGAAGTGATGGGTTCAATATCATGCCATACAATGACATCTAAAGGTTTCTAAATAGTTCAAGTTTTATGCTTTTTATGCTACCTTCAAAACCAGTAAAGAACTTTGGGTAAAGTAAAGGAAGTAAAGCTTGAAAATAATACTTGGGGTAAATACTAGTCAAAGTGGTATAATCAAAGCATACCCTAAGCATCTTTGCTAAACCATCTAGTTCAATCCTAGCTTACTAATAGTAGCTTGCCTTGGTTGGTGCAGTGGTTGAAGTTTTCTTCTTCTTCTTGGTAGAACTCCTCCTCCTCGTACACTTGGTCGGTACTATCGTCTATAAATACATACGGAGTACACAATCACCAAACAATACTTAACTAGGCTAAATAGCATTCTAAGACACACATTTGATGCTCTACTATTATCACAATCATCACAAGTTTAATTCAATAGTTTGATCCTTTTTATTTTAGAAAAGTAATTTCTACTCATTGAAAAAAATTAACTAAAATTTAATATTCACCACCTAAAATATGGGATCATGTTGACACATGTCATCACCACATACTCTAATATGTGGGAATGAGATTTAAAGGTTGGACCAATATTACTTTGGTTTAAGTTTATTATTTAATGATTTAAAGTGACTAGAAATGCCCATATAGCATTATTTTGGTACTAGTCCAAAGTCACTGCATGTAAACCTTAATATTATTACATATTTAGATAGATATGATGAATTTTGATTTTTGAGAGTTGGAATCAACTCAAAAGCTAACTTGGTTGATTTTATAAAAATGTTGCAAGTTGCAAATACTTCTGTTTTGTTATTTTGACTTGAGAGATCTATAACTCTAATTGAATTAAATACAACGGGCTTGGATAGATCATTTCAATACCTTTCAGAAAAAATTGGTTTCATGCAAATTGGATTTATGAATCTCTCTGAATTGATTTTTAAACTAGAGGACAGAACTAGATTCAACTTAAAAAGAAAAATCCAAATTTGAATGGTTGGGCTAGCGCGGGAACAAACATGGGCCAGCCCAGTGGCGCTCATGGCTGGGCTCAGGTGACAGGGATCCCTCTTGTCGGGCGCTTAACACGCAAACGATGCACGCTGGGCGTAGGATTAGAAGTGGGATCTACGGCTGAGGGTTGTCATCGACGACGAACAGGTCACCGGTGAGAGTTTGCCCTAGAGGCTCGGTGGGGGTCTATCAGGGATGTACCAGGGCTCTAGCGAGGTAGGTGAGGCGGGCAAACGAGCTGGAAGACGACAGCGAGGCGAGGCGCGGTTGCGGCGGAGCTTGGGGTGCCCTAAATCGCAGGCGCCCTTCTCCTCTGCTGCGGCGGCTCCGGCTCCAATTTCAGCGAGGCAGAGCTCGATTGGCTCCGACGAGAGAGGGGAAAGGATCAGTGAGAGGTGGGGAGTGAGTGGGTGTGGAGAAATGGTGCCGGGGAGGTCGGTTTATATAGGCCCGACGGTGAGACCGAACGGTATGGGCAGGCGACTCCGGCGAGGGTGGCACAAGGGGCTAGCGGCGTGGCTCGAGGTAGGGGACGGTGGCCTATCTCCTGGCGGTGCGCTGAGGCTTAAAGGCGCGGCAAGGCGGGCTCTGTGCTGGTCGGGAGCGTCACGCGCTCTGGGCGGCAGAGGCGGCGGGTTCGACGGCGAGCGGTGGCTGGGGTGAGTTGGGCGGCCAGCGGGGGTGTCTGGGGTGTTCCCTAGGTCATGGCGGAGCGGTAGGCGCGGGCTGCGGTCAAGGGGCGGTTTGTGCACGCGGGGACAGGGCGCGCTCTGCGGGCAGCGTCGGCATGGTCGACCAGCTCCGGGCGCGGCGGTTCCTGGCCGTTCTGCTCTCTGTCTCTGGGCTGGGGCTGGTTGGATGGTGGCGGTGGACCACTGGCTAGCTTGTATACATGGCGAGCGAGGGGGAAGCGGTCTGCTGCTGCGAGTGCATGGTCGGCCGGCGAGGGATGGCTCAGCATGGCCTTGCAGTGCAGCTAGGAGGTATAGGAGGTGTTGGTGTTGGTCTGGTTAGGCTTGAGGGAGACAAGGGTGATCAAAGCACTTCAAATTGCTAGACAAGATCAAGCCCAAAACAGTAATAGTTAGGCCACTTTGATCTTGTCCACAAGGTGTTTGATAGAATGGCCGAAAGAGAAAAACTTTTGAATTTTGGTTTCAAAATTTTTGGGTGTTCTCCACTAGTTCTAGGTAGCCTATGGTTGCAAGGGTTTTGAAAGTGGAGCTTGTTTGAATGGTTTTTGAAAAAGTGGGATCTTCCCATATGAAATAGATTCAATTTTGAACTATCATTTAAAATTAGCATTTGAAAGATTTTTGCAGATCACAAGGTGGGCCTTGGTACCTCATTATGTGTACTATCAAGGGGTGCAAAGATCATGAATTGTTTCTGTTAAGAAATGAGTGCTAGGAACACTCAAAGTAGTGTAGTGGATTAAAATGGCCAAAATGACCATTCCTCCTTTTTAATTGTTTTTGATGGTTTTCTTTGGGAAAAGTTTGGGAATGATGTAGATGATGTTTAAATCACCTAAGAAACATTTTACAACCAAAGAATCACAGAACCATGGCAATTCAAATCAATTCCTAATTTAAATGCTCATACACATGAATGCTTTCATTTTTAATTTGGAAAAGTTTTTGTTAACCCTAATTTTGATGATTTGGATCTTGACAAGCTTGGATTAAAGTTTTGGGATGTTACAAGTGGACTGTTGAGTCCGTGAAGCTGATCTAATGCAGCGCACACCAGCGTAGGTGAAGCAGGTCAGGTGTTGTGGACTAGGGAGTCGGCAAAACTAACACGGGTGTATGGAAGAGGGTGTCAGGCGAACTAGGGTTCGGTAAGGCTGATCTCATAGACTGGTCAGGAGTATATGGTATAGAGGTATGGCGTGTAGGCCGGCGAAGTAAGGTGGTGCAGGAGCCGGAGGTGGGATAGGGGGTTTGGGGTGGCATGTGGGCCGGCTAAGTGTGGCGGTGATGTTCCGGTGCGGTGGTGCAGGAGCTGGAGGTGAGATAGGGGGTTGGGTGGCGTGTAGGTGGGCGAAGTGTGGCGGAGATGATTACGGTGCGGTGGTGCAGGTGCTGGAGGTGAGAGGGGGTTGGGTGGCGGATGGGCTGGTGCAGTGGTGCAGGAGCCAGAGGTGAGAAAGGGGTAAGGTTTTTTTGGGGTGCTTTTGGGGAAATGGCGTCGGTGGAAGGTGGACTACCCAGCTTCAGAGTTGTGGGGACCCCCGCCCCCCCCGGGGGGAGGGGTATTACAAACCATACCCACTCCCCGACATTAGTAGATAGGCCATTGTCAGGGGTAGAAAAGGAATTTCGTACGGCTACAACTTGGGACGTGTGACCACTCGAAATATTTTGGTGGAGGTGAGGCGGGAGAATTTCCTGCTATGGGATTTTGAATTTGGCTATACAGTTCAAAAGATATAGAATAATAATATCCTATCATATCCTAGGAGTATCTATAGTCTAATTACTAGAAAAAATAGTTTACTGTAATGTCCTAGCCTTTCTAGGTACGGAATATTTCCAGAGCCATTTCTGCAAAAATAAGGTTTCTACCTTCGGCTCAATTACGTACACACATGAAGGTACGTAGTAACATGAACTAAAGTAGTATATTTCCCACTATGACCAGCCTAAGAGGATCTCTAGTGGCTAGTGTATCCGGTAATCTAAGCCAAATATAGACTACCATGGACCAAAAAATGCCTCCGGTGGCTTGTATATCCGGTGGTCTAAAATTTAGAAATCCTCCAAATAGGCTACTCGTTGTCCATATTTGGACAACCAAACCACCATGTCTAAAGCAAAGTTGGTCGCTCGCGAGCTTGCTCCCGTGCCAAATCAGAGCATTTGTTATACTGATTTACTATGTATATTGACTATTTGTGTGCAGATGGACATATAGACTATCAAATTTAGACTATCCACTAGAAAACTAAAGTCGTGTAAAAAGGAATCTTTTTACATCATTATCTATAAAGTGAAGATGTAGACTACCAAATTTAGACAAGCCACTAGAGATGCTCTAAGGCCTTCCACAGCGTGATCGATGCCCAATAGATAGAAAAGTTGCCACCTCATAAGCGATGCCTAGAAATTCTTTTGAGGCACCGAGCTCACAACACTACTAGGAAATGGCTCTTCTATGGCGCGCATGTAAGTCTATCTTCTGTTACGCATATCTTTGTCGCCAATGTTACCTCGCCACTGATATTTGCTTTCTGTGGCGCATATATAAATGCGCCACAGAAGTCTCAGACTTTTGTGGATCATTTCTTCATATGCGCCACAGGAATATGTTCAGTGGCGTATTTCTTCATATGCGCCACAGAACGTATATGCGTCACATACATCATTTCTATATGTGCCACTAACTATATTACGTGTATTCAAATTAAAATGTGTTCCTGGTGTATAATCAGGTATTTATATAGAATTTATACAGTATTTATCCAGATCAGTATAAACAGTACATTGCACATGTAGTAGATGAAAACCGACATATAATACAAACACAAGTATAATGTCATCACACTTAGAGCCCGGTCGAGATACATATGTAGTGTCAAGTGCCGAATTTTTACACAAGTGCCGAATATAAAGTTCATATCATCTCACATTACAAATATGAAGTGGTCACCGCCACCTAAACTAGGATCAAATAGAATACAGTTGTGATGATGGTGAGCAAGAGCATGAGTCCGACCAATATCTTCATCTGGTTCTTCCATAGGTGGTTCCTCTACTTGGCTACGGCCTCCTCTCTAGTCGTGTATCCTTTGTACATGTTGTCGCTGAACTTATTCACTTGTTTGTGATAGTCCTCCCACTCCTCGTAGACTCCTGGAACCCTACCCATGTACACCACATGACGAGAGTTTAACTCATCAATGCCCATTGTTATGGACTTGGGTTTTGGAGAAGAAGGGATCGCTAGAAGCATCAATCGGCTAGCAAACAAGCACACAGGGGACTCAAAGATTTACCCAGGTTCAGGCCTCGTAGAGGTCCCTACTCCTGCTTGTCTGCTCGTGGAATTAATAGAGAAATCGAAGATTACAATGGTGCGCAGATGCAATCTAGCGAGGGTTATGGAAACTAGGGTTGTGTGTGTCCTCCTCGCCGCCCCTCCTAGCCTTTATATAGATAGGCTAGGTCTTGGGTAGCAGGTCGAGTCGGTTACAGGTTAGGGTTTTTCCCTTTAAACTTTCTATCTTTAGCTTCTTCTTGTTCTTCAAGCAATCGAGAGTCCGTAGGCTACTCGAGTTCTCTATTTGGGCCTTGGCGGCACCATGGGATTTCACTGTATTCAGGCCATATATACCAAGCTCGAGTACCTATAGGGTATACCCATGTCAGTAGCCCCCGAGTGTCCAGTGGAATCGCAGATTCGACTGGGGACTTTATGAAGCCTTTCGAGTGCATGAATGAGTATATTTTCTACTGCTCTGTTTGTGTCATAGGGATTGTTGATGTGCGTGCCTAATTTAACCGATGTATCGGTATCAGTTAACTACCTTAGGGTAAAACAACGCAATCTACTCAAACTCGAGTCCCCGGACTCGAATCCGGAAAAGTGCTGGTGTAATTCGACTCAAGCCGCAGAGGTCTTACAGGAGTCGAATTCCAGTGTATGGGTGTGAGCACTCGACGCGTCCGTCAAGGCATGTTCATCGTACCTGTTGGCACGGATATATTTCTGCTAGGGTGCAGTAAATGCATTGCCAGGCCTTACTCAGGTCTTATCTTCACGCTGCAAGCGCGGCATCCAAATTTTGTCATCGCGGAGATGATTCGGTGACCCAGGAGACGCAGTCTCTTTGTAGGGAAACATCAGGAGGCGGTGTCGCCATAAGCTTCGAGTGTGGATGTTATTGGCACACAGTACGATGTACAAATAATCATAGGGTGCGCGACCAATGCTCCCTATGGGAGTAGCCCTCGAGTGCCTGGTTGAGTCAAAGATTCAAGCAGGGACTAAAGAACTTTTGCGATTGTTGCCGTCTTTTGTTTGCTTGTTTCAGTCGAATTTATTTCCGGCACTCCCTATGGGAGTAACCCATGTCCATAGTCGAATCGTTGATTCAAGTGTTTGGATATGTTTTAAATGTCCATATTCCTGTAGAAGAGAAAAAGAAAAATCATAGGGTGCACGACCAGTGCTCCCTATGGGAGTAGCCCCCGAGTGCTTAGTGGAGTCGAAGACTCGAGCAAGGACTAAAGTAGTCAAAGTCTTCTGCTGCTCAATTTTGGATGACATCAGTGCTGACGATGTGATGACCTCATTTGCCCTCGTGAGCGCGTTTGACGGGACGTGATGAGTGGTGGGTCCCATTTTCTAACTCTGACTTGACCGGGCGTGCGTAATCTTTGTTTTAACTGTGCCTCCTCGATTTCCGTGCGTAATGGGGTTAGTGGGAGACGGTTCACGCTTCAGGTCCTCCATGTGTCGATCACGATGAACGCCACGCGTCTGATAGGGTTTTTCCTGGCCATTGGATTGCATCTTCCAGGGGGTTAAGTAGCAGTGCTGCGATGGTAAATTTTCACATCTGCTCTTTTCTCTTCCTTTGCCTCCGTCGCCATTGCTGATACTCCTCTGCTCCTTTGTGTTCATCTTTTCTCGCGGCGCTGGACTAGCTCCGCGTATTCCCCAGTTACTTCCTTCGGTCACATCACCACCATAAGATGGGGAAGAAGAAAGGAGGTGCCACGGCTAATTCCACCGCCGCCACTGTTGCTGCCAAGAAGAAGGGCGGCTCCGCCGCTACGGGCACCAACACCGCCATCACCAGAAAAAAGAAGGGTGCGAGCACTCGCGTCACTAATGGCGCGTGGCGTGCGTCCATGATCAAGTCTTCTGAGTTCCATCTCCTACGCCAGGACGGAGTTCTATCTTCCGCAGTCGCTGACACGCGTGTCCCCGGTGGTGAGGTAATCCCTTCTCCTCCTGCCGGTTTTTGGGTGATGTTCCTAGCGTTCATCATCCGTTGTCTCTCGCTGCCCTTGCATCCTTTCTTCAGGGGCCTTCTCTGTTTCTATGGGCTCCAGCTGCATCAGCTGTCCCCCAACTCCATCCTTCATGTAGCTTGCTACATTACTCTTTGCGAGTGCTGGCTCAAAATCGAGCCACACTTTGGTCTTTTCAAACGTCTCTTCAAGCTGAAGCGCCAGTCGGCGTCTAGCTCTGTAGTCTACGATGTAGGCGGCTGCGGTATCCATGTCGACTCCTCCGCCACGTACTTTGACATCAAACTCATGGCATTCGTCCAAAGGTGGAGGGACAAGTGGTTCTACATCCACGACCAGAAGGCTGACGGAGACCACTTCGGACTCGTGCCCTTTGATCCCGCGACACCGTGCAAGAGGAGGCGCTCTTGGAAGAACGTAGTGATGCCTCGCGAGTCAGCGGAAACAGATGTGATGTACGAGCGCGTCTGCGACCTCGAGAGTCGCATGGGAAAAGAAGAGGGAGGTTGCGCCCTCATTCGCACATGGCTGCGTCGTTGTGTCCAGCCCCTGCAGGCCAGAGTCCACCCTATGTTCCAGTGGGCTGGCATAGACGATGTCACTCGCGTATCTGCCGATGGCATTTCCGCCAGTGAGGTAGATAAAAGGGTGCGACTACTCACTAAGTACACCGTCAAGGATGTGCTCCCAAGTGAACCAGTCGTGCCTCCCTTCGATGATGCTAATCCTCCTCCTGAGGTATGGTTGTGCTACGAAGTAGCTTTTATTTGTCGAATGCTTCTCTGTTCCTGACTTGTACTAACTTGTTTGTTGTATGCAGGATTGGAGTGTGTCACCCTGTATGCCCCTCTTCCTGAGGGGGTTATTCCTCATGAAGCCTTGGAAGAGGACGAGTCAGAGTCGACCGTCCCATCTGATGTTGAGGAGGAAGCCCCCGAGTCGAGTAGTCTGGACACTCACAAGCGTTCGCGCAGCGAGGATTCAGATGCGTCGTCTCCTTTTACTCCGGAAGGTGCAGCTGTTGGTGCAGAGTCGCCGATACCTGCCGTTCCTGTGAACGCCGTGGCGCCATCTTCTCGCAAGAAGATGCGATTGCTGAAGGAGTCGTCGTTAGAGTAGGGGGATCAAACCTTCGATTTTGACAAATTTGATTGGTAAGCATACAGGTCTTCCTTTTTGGTTCTTTTTTTTGGAATTGCATTCTCTTGATGTTGGTTTTCTTCTACAGTCATCCGGCGTCGTCATCTTCTGGCGACGTCCAATTTTTGAAGGAATCTGGAGTCGCGACCTCCAAGGCCAAGAAAGTGGTCGAGCGCACTCCTTCTCTTCCATTGGCGACCTACTCCGGGCATAATTCATCGAGTTCTCCCCATGATGTGGAGCATCAGATGGTTATCTGGACGACTGCGCGCCAATCGACCTCGGAGTCATTGGAGGATCATGTATGTGTAGTATCTCTTCTTCTGACTTTGCAGTCGAATTTTTCATCTATGCCATCTGATGACCCTTTACTATTTCTTTTGTCACAGCTCATTGTGAAGGAAGCCGCTCATCTGGTAGAGCAGGTTCTTGCGATGGGTCGTCAGCATGCAGTGCTGGACAATCACCATCGCGCGATTGAAAGTGAGTGTTCTTTACTTTTTCTTCTGCATCCTTGTGATATATTCGACTGACGGTTTATTTTTGTGTATGTCATAGCTGAGCATAATGCACTCCTTCGAGAAACCGCTTCCCTCGAGAAGACGCTTGCCGCAGTGGTGAAGAGTCGCGATGAGGCAATCGCAGCACAGGACGAATCACGGAAATGCGAAGAGGATCTACGTGCCTCCATCGCAGCTAGGGAGAAGTTGTTCAAAGAATAGCTTTTCTCGATTGCCAAGGCTCTCTCAGGTATTCCCTTGTCTGGATTTTCGTCGTGTCCCTTCTTTCAAATTTGTTGCTATGCTGACTTTTGTGCCAATACTTGATTCTTGTGTAGATGCCAGCGGTCTGAGCTTCGACCCCCAGGCACTCCATCGTGACGATGCCCTGGCAGGTGCCATCTCGGCAGTCGAGGATTGTCTTGGTGGTGTCACGGCAGATGCCATGGATAGGCTAAAGGTGGGGAATAATAGCACTAGGGGAATCCAGGGAGGGATAGTGAGGTGATTCCTCACAGAGAAGGTTTGTATTTGATTCACTTCACAGCTTACAAGTGCTCCTCGAGTTGTATTGGAGAGAGGAGGAAGAAGGTACTCTCTTACTCTCCCCGCTAGCTAGCTCTCAGTAACCAAGTAAAACTAGCCTATAGAGATCAATACAGTAGGCTCTACCCAATTGAGACCAACCCCTTCTATAGAGGCCCTAGCCCCCCTTCCAGGGAATATGCCTCCTCCCAAAATAGCAAGCCGACCGGGTCGCTTTTCCCTCGCGTCATCCATGTAGAGGCTACGTGAGCCTCTGCGGCGCCTGCGTTAGCCGACATCAGCGTCGTCACCTTTGTCGTACGCCTCGGTGGTCACCCTCACCTGCCCGCTCATCTTTGTGCTGGGGTTACTTTTGACCAACGAGATACCTTCCTTCTTCTAGAAGCTTGCTATGACCCGGATCGTAGTTGATCCGGTCACACATGTTCCTGCATACAAGTTAGATTCGTCTATCTGGCTTACGGCTTAAGTCGGATGAGACTCAGTTAGGTGGACATCCCCTGGTCCGGGTTACCCCGAGATTCGGCCTGCCTTGAGGTAACTCGGCCAGCATCCGCTCTGACCTTGCCGTACCTCGGCTAACTCGGCCTTTATACCCCGGCATGACCCTACCCGGGGGGTATCCCCCAACATTAGTCCCTGAAGCTGGTGCGGTCTTAGTTGCCTTAGCCGCTAAGGCCACAACAGGTTCAATTTTACCGAGCTTTGTGCTCCTTCTCCGAGTTATCTCTTATCTCGGATCTCATGGGTTTACTTTCCCTTGGCACATTTCAAGTTTTCACTTGCTGGCCGGGTTACCATAATCTCATCCGGGTTATCTTTCCTTCTCTCGTACGCTTTCCCACGTGGAGGCTGATCATTAGGTTGCCTCATTTTAAGGGCTAGCCACAGTAACCGCTGCAGTAATTGTCAGTTATCACTGTAGCGCACGTCACGTCTGGCCTGCCTCCTCGTTAACTGCATCAGTGCGTCATGTCATGGGATCTGCTGCACCCTGTGGTCCTCCGTGTGGCTCTTCGCTGATTGGCCCATCTGGTTTGTACACGGCCACACCGTGCGGCATATCTGCATAACGTGATCCCACTTCCTCCTCGATGGAGCGGTTAAATAGGGGAGGGGTGCGCCCCTTGGGTTTTTTCCCACTTCTATGCCCCTCTGCCTCTAGTTCTTCTTCTTCATCTTCTCCCGCGACAGCATCGCCGCCACCGTGTCTGAGTAGCAGCGCCGCCGCTGCACTGCTTCCACACGCATCTATGTTGTCGTCGCTGATGCGCACCTCCTCCGCCACGGGTCATTGTCAATCTAGGCCGCTGCCCCCCACCGCCGCTACAGCCAGCGAGGGGAGTGAACTTGAGATGACAGAAGAGGAGCTTGTCGTCGCTGAGCAGGAGATGGAGGAGGACTCCACGACGGCGGACCGCGGTGCGTGGGCTAGATCCTGGGTCTGCCAGGATGACCTGGACTGGCTCTACCGCACCAGACGCATCCCCGCAGGTGTCACCGCACGTCTCGCCTCCAC
This sequence comes from Avena insularis, assembly GCA_023614405.1. NCBI lineage: Eukaryota > Viridiplantae > Streptophyta > Magnoliopsida > Poales > Poaceae > Avena > Avena insularis. Next base: position 408,504,684 of record CM042684.1, on the reverse strand, counting down.
CGAACTTGCCCCCTCACCCAATCCGGGTGAGTATGTGGTGTTCCTGTCGCATTTCCAACGGGGGTTCGGTTTACCAGTTAGCGATTTTTTCCATGATTGGTTGAACACCTACGAACTCCAGCCGCACCACCTTTCTGCCAATGCTATCACATCTCTCTCTGCTTTCGCCTCCACGATCGAAGGCTATGCCGGATTATGGCCCACAAAGGAGCTATGGATCCGGTTCTTTGGCCTTCGTCGTAATGTAATTCCAAATATCCAGCTTGACCCGGAGGACAAGCAGCTTACGCAGTTCGGCGCTGTGTCCATTTCACCCCGGTTGCTGTTGTATCTTTAATTCTGTCGTCTTTTCTTTCCTTTAGCAATTCCTTCAGCAAACTATTGAGGATGGCACCGATCCCACCCTCAAATGTGCGCCTGATCGGGAGACCTCGGACGACAAAGAACCGGATCAGGAGATGTTCATCCCAATGGCCGACGCGACCAAGCGACCCACCGGTAAACTCTCTTCCATTAGAGATTGACCCGACGATGAAGATGACTCAGATGTTGAGGTGATGGAAGCATTTGACGATGTCCCCTTTTCTTATGCTTTTCCGGCATCAGCTAACCCTGGTGGGCAGATCCATGAGGACCCTCCCCTTGCCGTGGGTGACCTTGTTCCGGTTGCGCCGAAGAAGAAAAGGGAAGCCGCATCCACTTCATCCTCTGGACCTTCTCAGCCAGCCAAAAGGCAAAAGAAGTCCGGGGATAAGACTGCCTCCAAGCCTGCAACCAAGGCCCCAGCACGAAGGGCTCAGAAGCCCAAGGAGCCGCTGACCTCGGATGCGTAAGCCTCTTTTTCCCTCTGCCATTTACTTGTTCTTGCATTGTTATAGTTTCTCATCTGACACTATTTGATTCGGCAGGGCTGTGGTTGAGGTCCCCTAGACTGGATCTAGCATCGCTTCGCCGCTCCGACTTAGCCCTTCTCCCCCTCGTGGCGACGAATCACGCCCGCTGAGCCCTATTCCGGAGGGTTCAGCGGCTGCTCCGAGTTCCATCCCACCTCGTCAAGAGGGGGGCAACCTCGGAGCGGGGGAGACTGGCCCAGCCGAGGCGATGGCATCCACCACTTCGGCTCCGCTGCAACCAGCTGCTACCGAGTCTACTTCAGTACCTCCTCCAAAGAAGAAAATAGCACCATCACCAGCACCAGCACCAACTCCAGCGCCAGTAGCCAAAGCAGCAATGCCAAGCCCCTCCGCCTCGTCCGAGTCTTCTCAGTCTCGGCGAGAAAGCACCCAGGCAGCTCCCAAGGGTAAATCTGCTGCAACCACTTCCTCCTCTCAGCAGCCCAAAGGCAAGAAGGCCCCTAATGCCACCAGGGCAGCGTCCGTCGAGTCTGGACAACGCACTCTCGCGTCCATGCTTTCCAAGAAGCCTCTAGCACCGAAGGATGCCCCTGCCGAGCCAACTAATGCGCAGCAACTTGTCTTGCACACCAGCCCGGCCCTTGCTCAGGTTGAGAGGAGGGAAGCACATGCCAAGGGCTTGGTGGCGCCCCACATGCTCAGCGGCGAACGATATCCTCCGACCTTGATCGAGTTTATGAACAACTGGAACAAGGCGGAGTTCGTCTACAACGACGATCTCCCGGAGAAGTTCGGTCCCGCCGAGTTTTCTGCTCAGATGAACACAGCCGCTAAGGCGATTAACCTTGCGGGTCGGATGATGGAGGTACGTTACTTCACCTTTTCCTTAGCATGTTGTATATATTAGTGATATAACCATTAGTCCCCGAGCCTTCGGGGGAGTAACTTGTTACTCGGCCGGATGCTCCTTAGAAAACTAACATAGCTCCTTGACAATTTCAAATATGCACACACCTAGAGCCGAGTTAAGTTCCACTTGGCCCGGATCTTGCACACTTCGAATATGCACACACCTAGAGCCGGGTTAAGTTCCACTTGGCCCGGATCTTGTACACTTCGAATATGCACACACCTAGAGCCGGGTTAAGTTCCACTTGGCCCGGATCTTGTACACTTCGAATATGCACACACCTAGAGTCGGGTTAAGTTCCGCTTGGCCCGGATCTTTTACACTTCGAATATGCACACACCTAGGGCCGGGTTAAGTTCCACTTGGCTCGGGTCTTGTACACTTCGAATATGCACACACCTAGAGCCGGGTTAAGTTCCGCTTGGCCCGGATCTTTTACACTTCGAATATGCACACACCTAGGGCCGGGTTAAGTTCCACTTGGCTCGGGTCTTGTACACTTCGAATATGCACACACCTAGAGCCGGGTTAAGTTCCACTTGGCCCAGATCTTGTACACTTCGAACATGCACAAGGTTTAAGCTATATTTTTGTACTCTTTTCAGGTGACCACCAACCGCCGGAGCGCTGAGTTTCAGCGTCTCCTGGACACTCACAAAATGCTGCTCGCAAAGCATAATGCACATCTTGCTGAGCATGAGAAAAGGGGTAAATTCTCTTCTTCACATTGTTCTATTTTCCCTCATCTTTTTCTGCTGAACTAACCCATCATTCGGTTTTTGCAGCTGGGGTGGAAGCTGAGAACAAGCTTATGAGGAAGAATCTGGATCAGATTAAGGGTAAGTTACTTTTGTCCGACCTTGCTTTGCTTTCTATCTCCCTTCTTCCTTGGCTCGGCAAACATTCATACCTCGGCTCTGCCAGGTTAACAAACTATTTCAGTATCGCTAGAAGATAGTGTGCCCGTGCCTAATATGATGCTGCATTTTCTCGAACAAGCAGGGCAGCATCAGACCAAGCTCAAGAAGAAAGACGATGAGCTTACCCTCCTCCGAACCAAGGATGATGAGATCGCCAAGCTCAAAGCACAGATGAAGAAATTGAAAGCGCAGCACCAATCCGATCTTGAAAAGGCTGGCCAGGACTATACTGAAGAGTGCAAGCGCCTCAATCTCCAAATTGCCAAGGACCGAGAACTTCTCCAGGAGGCCGACGTCAAGCTTGAGTCAGCAAACACTGAACTTGTGCAACTCCGCAAAAGACGCGATGACTGTACCAAGGAATCGACCCGGATCCACAGCCACATTTTACGTAAGTTCCTTTCCCTTATCCGGCGTATTTCTCTGGGTTACTTCATATGTCTCTTCTTTACTTGCTTCTCTTTTCTCGTTTTCAGGCAAACTTCCGGAGGGCACTGGCATTGCGAGCGTCGTTGTTGCTAATTTCCGCCAAGATAGGGGTACTCCCGTTGCTCCTGACGGTGAAGACATTCCCTATGACATGGAGGACCTGTTGGTCAGCCTGGCATCTCGCTTGGAAATCATCAAGAACTATGGCAAGGATCTCCTTGACGTTGCAGTCCGAATCTTCAACACTTTCTGGCCTGCCGAAGACACTCCGGAGGGAACTGCGGCCCTTGCTGAAAAGTTGATGGAAATCGAGACACAGCTCGACCATTGGAGGGAGTCTGCTAGACGTGCCACAGCTGAGACCGTTCTCCATTACATACTTGCATGGTATGAGAAGATCGATCTCAACCTCTTACCCCGCATGCGCACCGGATCCAAATGGACCAGTGACCCGGAGTGGGTAGCTCGGTACCAGGCTTGCGCCCACAGCCTCATCGAATATGCTCCCATTCATGAATCGACTGAGGGTCCGAGCTTCCTGGAAGCCGCTGGTGACAAAAATGCTAAGAATGTTGAAGACGGCTCGGATGAGGATGAAGAGGGTGATGCCTCCGACATCGAAGACAGCGAAGGTGATGTCGAACTTCCTCCTCCTGCTGCTCCTTAAGTGAAAAAACTTTAAAGTTTATCAGATCCCCGGTATGCCGGGTGAAATTGTATCCAGTTTGCATGTGATATTTTGCTACTAAGTTTTTTATGCCGGATTAACTTGGGCGTAGTCCCCGAGTTTCATTTTCTCGTTCGTCCAATCTTTTGGCTCGGCTCGTCTCTACCTTGATTCGGTTTTACGACTTATGAATCCGAGCTTCAAAAATTGTCTTAACAATACTCGAAAACTCTAGGCTTAGCTCAAAATAATTCAGCATAATAATTTGAAAGTAAATACAAGGTTAGTCCAAAAAACAAACGTCGGCTCTATTAAGTTCTTTTCCTTAGTCGTTTTTCATGTGCTACGCAGTTCCAAACTTGTTCTCTTGCTTGCCATGAAGCCAAATCTTGTTGGACAGCAACAAGTCGAAGAGTTGGGTTTTTGGTGCTCACACACTACTAATCCGAGTTAAGTAGAACAACTTACTCCAGCTGACGCACAAATAATGCAAGACAACAAATATTATTAAGGCAGTCCCCGAGTTAATGCTCGAGGTGCCAACATTTCATTGATAGGCTCATTGCCGGCATACATACCGACATATGAGAAGACTCGGATACATACACTTCTCTGCTAAGTGTAGAAAGGACGAAGTAGACTACATTCCATGGACGCTTAGATTCCTCGTCGGACCTGTCCGCCTTGTTCTTTTCCTGTGGCTTTGCATTGATAAGATAATAAGAATTATTGTGCAATGCTTTGCTCACAATGAATGGCCCTTCCCATGGGGGGGATAATTTATGCATGCCAGCAGTATGTTGTACCAACCAGAGCACCAGATCGCCTTCCCGGAAGACTCGGGGCCTTACTTTCCGGCTATGATAGCGTCGGAGATTTTGCTGATATATGGCGGATCTGGACAATGCCAATTCTCTCGCTTCTTCCAGCATATCAACATCATTTTGTCGGGCTTCCTGCACTTCGGCTTCTGTGTATTGGGTGACCCTAGGCGAATCATGCTCTATGTCGGCTGGTAATACAGCTTCTGCCCCATATACCAGAAAAAATGGCGTATAGCCTGTTGATCGATTCGGAGTTGTTCTTAAACTCCACAAGCATCAGTAGTTCTTCTATCCAGCACCCCGCTGATCTTTGCAGCGGCTCAATGAGCTGGGGTTTTATCCTGGATAATACTAATCCGTTGGAACTTTCCACTTGTCTGTTCGATGCCGGATGAGCTACCGAGGCAACATCCAGTCGGATCTTCTTATCCCGGCAGAATCACGCAAATGCTCCTTCAGCAAAATTTGTGCCATTATCAGTTATGATACTGTGAGGATAACAGTATCTCAAGATGATGTCTTTGAGAAATGTCACGGCCGTATCTCCATCACATTTTCTTATTGGCTTCACTTCAATCCATTTTGTAAATTTGTCCACCATGACCAGAATGTGAGTCATATTCCCCCTTGCTGGTTTGAATGGGCCAACCATGTCCAAACACCATACGGCAAATGGCCATGTGATTGGTATGGTCTTGAGTTCCGACATAGGCATATGTGTCTTGGTAGCATACCTCTGACAACCATTGCATTTTCTCACCAGATCTTCTGCTTGCTCTAAGGCACTTGGCCAATAGAATCCATGTCGGAAAGCTTTTGCCACCAAGGCTCGGGACGAGGCATGATGCCCGCATTCCCCTTGATGTATATCTCGGAGTATGTCGAGCCCTTCTTCCGGGTCAACGCATCGCTGGAGGACATTGGTCACACTCCTTTTGTATAGCTCGGAATTGATGATTATGTATGTCTTTGCTCTTCTCTGAGTTTGCCTGGATAGCACCTCCTTAGTGGGTAATGTTCCATCTTTTAGGAACTGAAATATATGCAGTGCCCAAGCCGGTATTGCTCGCACAGGGAACACATCCTCATCAATTTCCATCTGATCCACCGGCATAACTTCAACCGGATCACGCTGAGCAGTCCCCGGGTTCGCTGAGGCAGTCCCCGGGTTTTGCGCACCACCTCCCATGTCAACGTCCATGGGCACAGCTCCGGATTCTGTATCCTTTAGGACGTAGATTGAGTCGGTTTCTGGGGAAGGTCTGATAGATGGTTTTCTGAGGTTCTCTAATGCTACACCCAGTGGAATTGCTTGTCGGGTTGATCCGAGCTTCGACAACATGTCGGCAGCCTCGTTTTCCACCCGGGGTACATGGCAAAATTTGCATCCCTCAAAGTAACCAGATATTTTCTGCACATGGAATCTGTATAATGCCATGTTTGGATCAAGAGCGTCCCACAGCCCCGACACTTGCTAAACTACCAAATCCGAGTCGCCAAAGCATTGGATCTGACGTATCCCAATTTCTTTTGCCACTTTAAGCCCATGCACAAGTGCTTCATATTCAGCGACATTGTTTGATGCCGCGAAATGGATCTGCAGCACATATTTCAGTTGGTCCTTCTTTGGCGAGGTAAGCACCACTCCGACGCCTAACCTAGTTTTTGTTTTTGACCTGTCAAAGTGCATCCTCCAGTAGTTCGGATCTGGTAGCGGTGGTTCGTATTGTACCTCGGCCCAGTCCACAAAAAAGTCGGCCACAGCTTGAGACTTGATTCTTCTCTTCTGTCATATTGTGGCGCATAGGGAGCTAGTTCAATTGCCCATTTTGCAATCCTACCACTCGCATCATTGTTACTCATTATCTCGGATATGGGAGCTTCACATATTACTTTGATGGGATGCTCCTCAAAGTAATGCTTCAACTTCTTAGCTGCCATATAGACACCGTAGGCCACCTTTTGATAATGTGGGTAATTCTGCTTTGAGGTAGATAATACCTCGCTCAGATAATACACTGGCCTTTGCACCGACTTACCCTCTTTGTCTCTCTCTCTACCATAATCACTGCACTTACAACTCGGTTGGTTGCGGCTATGTAGAGCAACATTGGCTCCTTTGATAGTGGAGAGGCTAACACTGGTGCGGTGGCTAACATATTTTTTAAGTGGGCAAAGGCTTCGTTGGCCTGCGGCGTCCAAACGAACTTATCCGACTTTTTCATGAGTTGGTAGAGAGGCAACGCCTTTTCTCCCAACCGACATACAAACCGACTTAACGATGTCAGGCAACCATTGAACTTCTGGACATCGTTAAGACACTTCGGCAGTTCCATTCGCTCAATGGCCTAGATCTTAGTTGGATTAACTTCGATACCTCGGCTGGATACGAGAAATCCGAGCAGTTTTCCAGCCGGGACACCGAAGGTACATTTTTCTGGGTTAAGCTTCATCCGGAACCTTCTTAAGTTCGCGAATGTCTGCCTGATATCGTCAGGGAGCGTTTTGCTTTCCTTGGTCTTGATAACCACATCATCCACATACACTTGTACATTTTGACCTATTTGGTCGTACAAACATTTCTGCATACATCTTTGGTACGTTGCCCCTGCATTACGTAAACCAAATGGCATGGAGCTATAGCAATAAGCCCCATACGGGGTGATAAATGCAGTCTTTATTTGATTGTCCAGATTCAGAGGTATCTGGTGGAAACCAGAATATGCATCAATGAATGACAACAGTTCACATCCAGCAGTTGAGTCTATGACCTGATCTATCCTTGGTAGTGGAAATGGATCTTTTGGACACGCCTTGTTCAGGTTCGTGTAATCAATACACATACGCCAAACCACTGCCACGTTTGGATCATCTTTCTTCTTCTCCACCAGCACCGGATTAGATAGCCAATCCGGGTAAAGTACTTCCATGATAAATCCTTCTGCTAGTAACCGAGCTATTTCATCTCCAATGACTTTTCTCCTATCCTCGGCGAAGCGGCGGAGAGGTTTCTTCACCGGCCTTGCTCCGGGTCTCACGTTCAAAGAGTGCTCGGCCAACTCCCTCGGAACACCTTGCAAGTCCTATGTGGACCAAGCAAAAATATCCCGATTCTCACGGAGGAAGTTGACGAGCTCGCTTTCCTATTTATCATTCAACCCGACACCAATTGTTACGGTGTGCTCTGGGAACATATCATCAACAGGCACATTCTTGGTATCTTTCGTGGCTTGGAATGAGACACTTCCATGCGGGTTACTCAGTGTCGGCATATATTGTTGTGCGGACTGAGCCAACACTGCCACCTCCTAGATTTTTCTTTTCTCTTGCGCAATCACGAGTGACTCGGCTAGGTTAGACCCGGCTGAGGCACACTCAATGGAACGTCGGAAATACCCAGCAATGGTAATCACTCCATTTGGCCCGGGCAACTTCATCTTCAAGTAACTGATGTGACAGCTCACCATGAACTTGTTCAATGCTGGTCTTCCGAGTAACGCATGATACGCACTTTCCAAGTTCACCACTTCGAACTCCAAATTCTCAGGTCGGCAGTTATGTCTTGTGCCGAACAATACGTCAACCCGGACCTTGCCTATTGGCTCACAAGAGATGCCTGGCACAATGCCATGGAAAGTTGTCCTTGTAGCTTGGAGCATGTTCTCTGAGATACCCAACTTGCGCATTGTGTCCGCATACATGATGTTAATGCTACTTCCATTGTCAATCAGTACCTTGGAGAACCTCACATTGATGTTAGGCCCAATGAATGTCGGATCCAGCACTAACGCATACGAACCTGGACTCGGCATAAGCTTGGGATAATCTTTGATGTTCCAGGTAATTTCCTGGTCCGACCAAGGCATATACCTCGTCACTGCTGGCATTACCGCATTGACCTCCATATGTCGGCGCTGCAAGCTCTTTCTATCGGTTTCCTCAGTGGTAAACACACAGTAACTCTGATGATGCTCCCTGTACTCATTCCTCCCCTCATTTCTGGGGTACCTCTGATCCGACTGATGCTGGTTTTCTACTTGATGCACTGCATCCCTTCTCTCATGGTTATCATACCTCAGCGGAGGGGGAGGCAACATTAGCTGTTGTGTGTTCGCTCCAGAGAGCAATTGCTTCCGGGGTAACTCCTGCCGAGGTTGATCATTCTGGGGTGCCTGAGCATTCCCTGAGCCACCTTGTTTTATTTTACGCATCCACTCACATTGCCTCGTTGTATGACCCGCGGGGTTACTCGGATTTGGCGTGTGAAATTTACACGGCTGATCCAACATCGACTCATAAGTATACCTCGGACGGTCCTTCTTTTCTTGCCACTATTTCTTCTGCTCTGGCATCCAAGTTTTCTTGCCATCATTTCTTGGTATCCATTGTTGCCCTCCAGTTTTCTAACGTTGATTACTCCCTGCTCCGGGCTGATCTTGATTCACAGCAGCAACTTGTTGCGAACTGTACCGGTGATCGGTTTGTCATCTCTTCTTTTACCTCTGTAATCATTCCTCCGGGATGACCCGTCTCCATATCTCTAGTAGTACTCCTCATTCGGCTCGTTTGACACGAGCCTAGGTTGAGTCGGATCACCCAAAGCATACGAATCAGCAATCCGGATCATCTCTGCCAAAGTGGTCGACATTTTCCTTTGCAACTTCTGCCACAACTCGCTTGCATATCTGCACCCCTGCGCAAACCATGCTATGGCCTGCGACTCTATCACACCCTCACACGAGTTTCTCACGGTACACCACCGGGTTAAAAATTCCCGGTATGTCTCGTTCGGTCTCTGCTTACACATAGCTAGGGTATGTGGCCTATTTGGCCTCTGATACGTACTTGAGAAATTACTGATAAACATTTCCTCAAAATCGATCCAGCAGTTAAGACTTTCGGGCGGCAAATTGTTTAACCATACCCTTGCTGGCCCTTCCAACATCTGGGGTACGTATCTCACAGCCCATCTCAAGTTGCCTGTAGCAATTTTCACAGTTGTAGCATAGTTTATCAACCAATCTTCTGGCTTAGTACTGCCGTCATACGTCTTTGTGCCTCTGGGTAACTGGAAGTTAGGTACCGGTGGCTCCTTCCTGATCCGGGGTCCAAACCACGCAGGACCCGGTGGACCCTGACTTTCAATCTGCTCCGACCTATACAGCCGATCCAGTTTCAACCTGGCATCATCAGGCATCAGATCCTTGCTTCCCAGTCTTGACCCTATCACATGATAGTCCGGCCTTGGGTATCCTGCATTCACCATTTCCGAATCTCCATTGTTATACCGGTCTTGCTCTCGCGGTGCACCTCTCTGTTGCATACCTCGGCCGGCACTTTGCTCTTGCCTTGGTATATTCCGCTGTTGCGGTTGTCCTGCCGAGTTGCGCTGTCCGGCATTTCCATTTACTGCGTTTCCTTGACCGGCATTGCCTTGGTCGCGGTTACCTCGGCCAGCTTCACCTCGACTTACGCTTCGTCGATCATCATTTCTCTGTACCTCTTTTGCTTTTCCTGCCCTTGTCGGGTCATATGGAACGATCTGTTTGTTTCTCCTGGCCGAGGTTACTACCTCTTCTCTCCTAGGACCACCATGAGGAGATGATGCGGCTCCAGCAGATTTCTCTGGGTTACCCACCGCCGAATGAACGATCTTGGAGGCCCCAGCTCTCTCCGGGTTAGCCCTGAGCAATTCCTCATTTTGCCTGTTCGCGATCCGAACCAACTCATTGACCCTATCTTGCTGTCTCTAACGGGCTTCACCCGTTAGACCCTCTAACTCGAATGCAGCCGCATCCGCTGCTCTGAGGTTTTTTGCCGGGGTACTATACTTCGGCTGCCCCACGGACAAACAGTTCGCTGACTCCTCAATCCTAGTATCACCCTCTTTGTTCATTTCACTCATGAGATTTCTCCCCTTCACTTTTACAGCATCTACTTTATTTTTCTTCGCGTACTCACGCAGCGTCATGTTCAACGACTGCTGAGCCGCAGCTATCTTTTTTGCTCCCTCTAGAATTTTTTGCCTAGTTTCCTCTAGCTCGGCTTGTGCCTGAGCCGGATCTACCACTGCTGCTACCGGGTTTCCCAAGCTATCCATAGCTTCTCTCAGTACATTCTCAGGCCTCTCTAGTGGAGGACCTCTACCTTTCCTCAGTGCCTTAGGTGTTACCTCTGGATCTGGTGCCGGATCCTTGCTTGCGCCCGCGCCTGGCGCAGTCATCATCACTTCAGCATGGTCCGGGGAGCGAGTGATACGCGCCACGTGAACCACGCTAAGGGGTGGCTCCCCTGCCTCGACGACGTGCCGCGGATGAATGCACAACACATCGACAGCAACGTAGACTTTGTGCGCACCGAGCTTGACGAAGAGGCCATTGCGCGGAAGTGGGCATGTGCCGAAGCAGCCAGCGTTGTCGCTGACAAAGTCCAGCGCTCCAAAGCACTGAACGAGCCCGGAGACGATGCGTTCGCCAGTGCCGATGAGGTTTCCCATCCGGATCTTGACCCCTGCTAGCGCCGCTAGCCCCACGGTGGGCGCCAACTGTCGTGGTGGTGTCACGGCAGATGCCATGGATAGGCTAAAGGTGGGGACTAATAGCACTAGGGGAATCCAGGGAGGGATAGTGAGGTGATTCCTCACACAGAAGATTTGTATTTGATTCACTTCACAGCTTACAAGTGCTCCTCGAGCTGTATTGGAGAGAGGAGGAAGAAGGTACTCTCTTACTCTCCCCGCTAGCTAGCTCTCAGTAACCAAGTAAAACTAGCCTATAGAGATCAATACAGTAGGCTCTACCCAATTGAGACCAACCCCTTCTATAGAGACCCTAGCCCCCCTTATATAGGTGTGGCTAGGTCTCCACTTAGGGTATACGTGGAGGCATATTCTAGGGAATATGCCTCCTCCCAAAATAGCAAGCCGACCGGGTCGCTTTTCCCCCGTATCATCCATGTAGAGGCTACGTGAGCCTCTGCGGCGCCTGCGTCAGCCGACATCAGCGTCGTCACCTTTGTCGGCCACGCCTCGGTGGTCCTGCTCCTGTATGCTTCGCTCACGCTGTGCGTACCGGGGTTACTTTTAACCAGCGAGATACCTTCCTTCTCCTAGAAGCTTACTATGACCCGGATCGTAGTTGATCCGGTCACACTTGTTCCTGCATACAAGTTAGATTTGTCTATCCGGCTTATGGCTTAAGTCAGATGAGACTCAGTTAGGTGGACATCCCCTAGTCCGGGTTACCCCGAGATTCGGCCTGCCTTGAGGTAACTCGGCCAGCGTCCGCTTGGACCTTGCCGTACCTCGGCTAACTCGGCCTTTATACCCCGGCGTGACCCTACCCAGGGGTATCCCCCCAACAAGGATCGCAGTGCTGATGTCTAGGGTATGCTTGCCAAGGCCAAGGGCGTGCTCAGTCCCCTCCGTGAGGAGCTGGCGCCCAAGGCTGAGTTAATCGAAAATATGGATGAGCTGGTGGAGTCCCTGGTTGGGGGCATTCCTGCGCTCACTCCGTGTGGCTGGCGCTTCAATGTCACTCACGATGGTTCAATCCCATGGAGTCAAAGTTGATCCTGCAGCGGTCTCCAAGGCGATGCCTGTCAGCACGGATGGCCAGCAGGTAGTCTTTGCTCCTTCCGCAACTGCTTGTGGCAAGTACGGGCCGCAGATGATCAATACAGTTGCGAAGTACTCTGAGGAGCTTCAGCGAGCCAAGAAGGCAGCGAAGGCTACGACGTTAGGAGCCGGCGGAAAGTCTGTGGCGTCTGATACTGCCACAGACTCGATGAGGCCCCCAAAACCAAAGTCCAAGTCGAAGAAGCCAGTTGCTCCTCAGTAGTCATGTCTGTAATAGTTAAATAGCTTATTTCTTTTGTCAAGAACATGCCTTTGGCGAGTGTATCTGCTCATACTTTATTATTCTTGAATGCACTCGAGTCCTTTGTCTATGCATTGCCTTAGTCTTCTTATTGTCTCTTGCTTGACTTGTGATAGGGCACATCGAGTGGTCCTTTGAGTTAACCTCGGAATACGCCACCCCCTGATGATACTTTGGCGCAGTCGCGCTCAAGGGTGGATGAGTTGTCTCTGCTCTCGCGACTCCACAACCGCGTGAAGCAGTTGGAGCGCGAACTGCCTGTGCTCCGTGGTAACGCAGATGTATGGAAGTTGAGGGCGGAGAAGGCCGCCTCCCGAGAGCAATATCTACTAGGGGAGGTGACGCAGCTGGGCGACCAATTTAAGTGTTAGCTCTCTTCTTCCTTTGCTTTTCCTTGTAGTCACTCACAGTAGTTTGTTGTCTTCTTATTTTACTTTTGCTTGCTATAGTTGTCAGTGCACGCCATCCGCGGGATGAGAAGGATAGGATTGCCATTCGCATGAATGACCTGACCCAAGAGCAGCTTTAGGCGAATTGATACTTCTAGGTGGATCATGATCGCGCAATCGCACTGGCGACCCTGCCGGATCGTGCGTCACGAGTGCTTTACTTCTTGAAGAAGTCGCAATCATGCTTGAAGAATATTTACCAGACAATGTTCCCGCTGGACATCGTTCCATCGAGCCTACTGGCCCTTCTTGCCAAATTTCAATATTTGAATGCAGTCCGCGAGTGTGTACGGCAACAGCTAGTGGCTGGTGCCAAGGCTGCTCTATCGCTGGTGCGACTGCACAGGCCTGATGTGGACGTTGCAGCAATTGCGGCCGGACCGCCAGCGCCGCCAGCAGGTTTGACTTGGAACATGGTTCCTCACTACCAGGCGGTGGATCGTCTAGCGGAGGAAATCGTCGACCTCTTCGAGGAGCAGACCAACGTTCCTTTGCTTCAACAGTAGTTTAGTTTGTATCCTGCACATAGTTGTACTAGTGTTGTAAAGTTCATATATATGATGTGTATAATTGATTAACATTGATGTATATAAAGAGCTTGTTAGCGTGTGTGTTTTGCGAGTGCGTTGCACTATGCGATTCCTTTTCGTTAGACTGACTTGTGTTTATCTCAGCCCCTTGCCAACCTGTCAGGTGCGTTGCAAGTGGGTTGGTGTTTGTCAAGGGTTTCGATTGGCGTGCCAGCTACTCAGGATATTGCGTTAGTTCGTAGAACATATGTGTATAGGGTGGCGCAGCCCCCGAGTGGATATTTTGCAAAAATAAAAGGAACACAAAGTTTTGGGGCACTTAGCTTTATTCATTCGCAGGATAGTACGGGGTACAATGTGTGGCTAAGTAGCCTTATTTGTAAAAAATAAAAGACGACTAAGGGTAGAAGCGTCACAGCTACGTGACGTTCTAGGGGTTGGAGTATGCGACTCCTGTCTCGAAATCTCTAAGGCGATAGGCGCCACCTGGGATCACTTCTGTAATCACGTATGGTCCTTCCCAGGGGGACTCAAGCTTGAGATGTCCTTGCTGTTTCAGTCGCAGGACCAGGTCTCCTTCGACGAAGGACCTGGGGTGTAGCCTTCTATTGTGGTAGTTGCGCAGGTTCTGCTGGTAGATCATTGATCTTTCTGCGGCGATTTCCCGTGCCTCATCAAGGAGGTCGATAGAGTCTTTGAGTGCAAGAGTTGACTCCTGCTCACTGTAAGCAACCACTCGCGGTGCTTTGTATCGTACCTCGGCGGGTATCACCGCTTTAGCACTGTGCACCATGAAGAACAGGGTGTACCCCGTGGCACTTTGGAGTTGTGCGCAGGCTCTAGAGTACCGATTGCAGCTCGTCTGGCCAGCAGCCTGCGGCTTGTTCGAGTGGCCTGAGGAGTCGCTTTTTGATGTCGCTGCAGACGAGCCCGTTAGTCTTTTTGACCTGACCGTTGGTCTGTGGATGTGCTACGGAGGCATAGCTTACGTTGATTCCTAGATTCTCGCAGAACTCTTGGAACTCCTTGGATGTGAAGTTCGTCCCATTATCTGTGATGATGCTGTGTGGTACTCCGAAGCGATAGACGATGGACTCGAAGAATTTGACTGCGATGTATCCTGACTGGTTAGTCACTGGCATGACCTCTATCCACTTGGTGAATTTGTCGACTGTGGCCAGGAGGTAGACGTAGCCTCCTCGTGAGGATTTTGGGAGCTTGCCGACCATGTCGAGTCCCCATTGCGTGAAGGGCCAGGCCAATGGAATTGGCCGGAGTTCTGCACCAGGTGCGTGTGGCTTGTCCGTGAATCGCTGGCAAGCATTGCATTTTTGGACGATGTCCTTGGCGTCGCGCATGGCCGTAGGCCAGTAGAATCCAGCTCGTAGAGCTTTGGCAACGAGGGCTCGACTGCCAGCGTGGTGCCCGCAATTCCCCTCATCGATGTCGAGTAGAACAGCTCTTCCATCGGCATTGGAGACGCATCGTTGGAGTACTCCTGTGATGCTGCGTTTGTACAATTCGTCGTTGATAACAGCGAATGCTTTGGATCGCCGCGCAATGTGTCGTGCGTCAGTCGGGTCATCCGGTAGCCTTTTGCTGAGGAGGTACGTGATGTACGGTTGAGTCCAAGATGGCTCGATCATCATGACGCTCATTGGTCCTTCGAGTCCTATGTTAAGCTCTAGGTCGTCGAGTGCCATTGGCTCATTGGGCGGCGCAGCCCCCGAGTCCGTTGCTGCGCTTGTTTACTTCTCTGCGGCATCTCTATAGACGACAAGGCATATTAGTAAAACATGCAACAAAAAGAATTAATAAAGGGTTCACATCCATATATATATGTTCACAAAATATAAAACAAAGGATCCATAAACCTAAAAGATAGCATCTCGTGATCATCATAGAAGTAATAAGTTCAACGACAGCACGGCCATAATATAGTTTAAGTCTAACAACAACGACCATTTCGACCACAAGATAGTAAAGTTTATGACACACACACTACAACATGCGTCCATCGAGAATATACACACACTGGATCATGCTAGAGGCACACATCGATCATGAAGACTTCTTCTTCTCGCTCGGCTTCGAGAACGGTAGATAGCCCTCTTTCATCATCCACATCCTTGTGTTACACTGCTTATGGAGGCGTTCTTCGATCTCCCTCTTACTCAACCCTCTGGCTTGTTGTAGGCCCCCCCTTGAGTTGACATCTTCAATGATGATTTGCGACAACTTCATCTGAATGCGATGGAAGTCTTCTCTAAGATCATCATCGTCGCTTCGCGCCAAAGTTTCGGCCCATCCTTGGAGACTAGATGACAACATTAGGTTCTGGCAATCCCGAACATAGCCTTTAAGGTGATGGAGGACGTAGAAGGCCTCCTTGGCGCTACCAGTAGCCGGCTGCTTTACGCAGGGGAACTCGAGCACGTGCTTGAACACGTGTTTGCCATCCTTGATACATTCCCCCTTATCCATGAAGGTGCATCCCTTCTTGGCGTAGCCCTTGAGATCCTCATTGAGAACACCTCGGGGCAAACTCCCCGAGTCAAAATACGTGGAAATACGTGGAGCTTATTCTGGTGTAGTCTTTCTTCTTTGTCAAACTCCCCGAGTCGAAATACATGGCTAGCGAATACCTCGGGGCAAAGGACGATGAGTGTGCAGTATTTGTATTTGCGCAACACAATTGGAACGAAATGTTAGAAAAAGAGCAAAGGAAGAAATCTATAAGAAATGCATAAGTTATGGCAGCGATGAGCGAGTGTGTACTTACTCGGGAAAGAAAGGCAAAAGAAGTGTGCCCTTCCTCTTGTTGTCCACCATGAACTTCTCGAGGTACATCGTCGCCTTGGTCTATGTCTCTGATCCTTCGACCAACTGGTTGTCCCGCATGTAGTAGGGATCTAGTGTCGTGACTTCTGGGGTATACTCTCTCTTGATCTTGATCGCCATATTGAGCGCGTATAGGCGGACCAAGTTATAGTCCAGCCATTTCGAGATAAACAGCTTGAAGATGTCCCGTACGCTATGAAGAATAGATCCGCAGGGGGTTCATCGATGAAGCCCACGTCCAATGGCACCTTGGCCGTGAAAACCGGGTAATTTGGATCTTTGTCTTTAAGAAGGATGCTCTCTAGTGTATTGACACCCTCGTGCAAAGTTAACATGGGTCCAACCGCGATGTAGAGCAGATCCGGAGTCAATATCGGATCACCACCTACATGCACTCGGGGCAAGCCATATTGTTTGGATGGTACGACGATGACGTCCTGAGCCTGGATCCTCTTCGGAGGAGGCTGGCTCGCAACCTTCTTATTATTATTATTATTACCTCTCTTCATGTGCTTCTTCTTTGCAACAGTGTCCTCCACTGCCATCTGCTCATCAGCCTCCTTTCAAAGTGTGTTGGGGATGAAAACTAATCCCGGTTTCTCCTGTGGTGGATCGACGACCGGAGGCGTCTCTTGAGAAAAACCATGGAAGACTAGGCGCTGCGTGCACGTATTGGGCCGACCAGCTTGATGGTCGTGAGCTGTGAAGGGTTCTTCATCCACATAAGGCATAAACAATCCTTTGTCAGCACCGGTGTTGATGAAGTCATCAATGTTGACCAATTCATCATCATCTTCATGGGTGCCATCATGTGGTGGTGGTAGCGGGGGCGACGGCGGTTGCGGCACAACGTCTTTGCCATGGGGCGGTACACACGCTGCCAAGACTTGCTGGTGATGGCTGGTGGTGGCGACGATGGCGGTTCCTGGCTTCCAAGGTGGTGGCCGGTCGATCGATCGAGAGGTGGCGGCGGTGCTTCCCTCCCGCAAGACGAATCTGGGTCTTCTGCCATGTCAAGGGCCAGTTGTAGCATTCTCCAAGGGTCTTGTGTTCGTCGGCTCCCTGAGGTTGAAAGGGGGTCCATGTCGCCGCACCCTGGCAACACCCGGGCCAACCTGACCCTCATCACGTCATCATCCATTGGATTGTTGTGCATCGTGCGGCTCGCCGGTTGTATGAGAGTGCCCTTGGCAACATCCTTCAGCTTGCCACCGACATATTTAAGTAGGAGTACGCAAGAAGTGTCCTGAGGCAAAACATGTTGTTGGCCATCATGAGATGGCAGCAGTCATGCATCAAAGGCATAAAGGAGATGACGTGCACTAACTAATTAGTTACCTTGGTGATGGCGTGGAGCTCGGCTAATGTAGAGACATGACCGATGCTAGGAGCCGGCCTATCATCATCTGCATTCTCCCGCTCGGGTGCCTCACGAAGCACCACCACCGTCGGCTGTGTCTTATTGGTATCTTTGGTGGGAGGGGGCATCGGTATGACCAAAACGAGTAGTTGTGTCCCGGTGTTGACGGCCGGCAGGGTCACCAGGTCCGGCGACACGTTAATGTTGATGCCCGAGTTGCTGCCGTTTAAGATGGGCAGATGTATCGGCCCCTATCGACCTCCCGCATTCCAAGCAGTTAGCCCCTCAAAAAACTCAGGGGGGGTCATCGCGCGAAGCTTCTCTTCCACTAACTTGGGCACTGTTTTCTTGTCCACTGCCTTCTCCTCCAGTGTCTGCACCTTCCTCTTCAGCTCTTCAACAGCGGCTTTATCCTTAGCCACCGACTGGTTCTTCTTCTCCCTTCTTTTCTCGGCGTCCTCTTTGTAGTACTCCTTGAACTTCATGCTCGTACCGAAGCCGAACACACGGTTAGCTAAGGACGATGGCAACCCCTTGTCCCTCTTCTTGTAAGCATTCGCCGCGCTGTTGAAAACCGTGTCCCATGGCTCCGTCGAATCCTGGGACGACTCTTTGGCAGGAGCATTTAGTTCATCCTCCTGTAGAGACAAGGAAAGGTGAACCCATTTAGATTCTTGGCTTCATTATTTTAATTAGAACGCAATAGACTTGAGATCGGCAATAAATTCCTTACCAGCTTCTTCTCGAATTCCTTCACCTCCGGACTGTCGGTGATGAACTCCCCTGTTTCCTTGTCCAGGTAGTAGCGGGCCTGGACAAATTGCCTAAGCTGCAAGTCCGTGATTTTAAGCCAAGGGTTGTCTTCACCCAGGCGTTCAAGCTCGGCGTCCTCCTTGTCCCAAATGGCCTATTTCCCTCTGTAACCGCCGCTTCCAAGGTGGTGGTTACCTATGTTCTGTTCCTGCATACTCCTATCCCATTTAGTCTATTTTATAGCGTCATCGGCAGCTATATCCGCCTTGAATATCTTAAACTCCTTTTCATCGAGCATCGGATTTTTCTTACTAATAACCTCCCAGCTTCCACCTTTGTCAATGCTATTCTTTACCCGGGTTTTCTAGCTGGTCAAGGCAGTGCTCATCTTCATGAGGGCTAGTTTGTTCACCGGGTTCTTTCTCTCTAGGTTTCTAAACCGCTCGGGGAATCTATATATCTTGTGAAGCTTCTTAAGGAGATTTTCTCACTTAGCACCACATGTTGGTGCCATTTTATCACAAAACCACAACCTTAGTGATTTTTTCACAAAACAACAATTTTTGTGGTAACGTTTTGCATAGAACACATAAACCACACTAATAGCCCATTAGTAAATTTTAGCCCACTATCAAGCAGTCCAGCGTGGTCGTCTTCCTTCTATCGATCAAACATGTCGTATTCGGCGGCCCGCTAGCATGGAGGATGCAGGCCATGGATTCCGATGATCCCATATTGTTTAGTGGGTAAGATTCGTGAGCAATGCTAAAAATGTCGTCGGATTGACGACAAGTACGCCATGAGGGGGTCCTCGAGGCGTGTGGAAGAGAGGGGTGTGAGATGTACAGTGTTCCGGGATGGTGAGCACACAATTTTACCCAGGTTCAAATCCGCCAGCTTTGGACGGATCCTACTCCTGCTAGCAATCCAGTAATACAACAGAGCCAGAATATGGGTTACAAGGGTTTCGCCTGTGTGAGTTGAGATTGTAGACTATTGTGAGGGTGCCCTAAAGGCTCTCCCTAGGACGGCTTATATAGATATCCAGCCTAGGGTTTACAGGAGAGATATATCCGGCTATGACTAAGAGTCGGTTACAGAGTACATCTTGAACTACAAGTAACACTACGGGCCTATGTCAGTAAGTCTTTTGGGCCTTCCGGTAGCTGGATTGGACTCCGTCTCTTCTCCCTGACTGGGCCGCCCGTGAAGCAAAGCTCTAACCTGAAGTGGGCCACGCTAGTCAGTGAGGCACAGTGAGGATACCTGGAAAGTATATCCCCAACAGCAGCCCCCGGAAGCCTCCAAGATCCAGAGTCGGATTTCATCATCGTCTAGCTTGATCTTCGGCTTGGAGAATCTTGAAGGGTTCCTGAAACTTCAAAAAGAAAGGATAGGATCCGAGTCTCAAATGAGTCGGACCTATGAATATTTTATTCGGGTTTCTAGCTCGAAATTCAAACTAAGCCGGGACTTTGTCTCTGATGTAACCTGACACTAGTCATGGTCAAGTCACGTCACTGACAGACATTCCTGTCAGCACGACCTTTGGTGGGTCCGCCTTTCGTGGAACTGAGGCGTCGTTTTAATGCGTGCATGGAGATCGAGGCGGCGTAATCATCGCGTGGGGTTTACCCAGTTCCTTCCACGATGTGTGGCGTGTTCACTGATGTGTTTACATGAATCTTGACGCGGCTGGAGGATATAAGTGGTTAGGATTCTATTCCCCATCTTCTTCACCAGCACTTGCGCCGTTTCCTTCCTCCCAACGCCTCCCACGAACAAAGAGCTCCTCTGCTCCCACAAATCCTCCAGTGCCGCCCATCCTAGGTCACCGGCCTGCAAGAAAATGGCTTCAGCATCATCTTCTGGCACGGCGACAATGGCAGAGACGGCCTCGGTGGCAGAGAAGGAGAGCAATCACGGGGTCTGGATCCCGTGCATCCTTGACGACGCCAAGCTCTATGTCGTGGAGGACGAAGGGCTCCTGATATGTCCATTTTGCATCACTATTTTATGTCTTCATTCACTATTATTCATTGGTATATTTCGTATTGAGAGGTGATACTTATGTTATTTCATCTGTTTTTTTACATGGTTGATGACTTTCGGAGCATGGACCGCTGCAGTCAGGATTCTGATGGAAAAGGTCCTGTTTGGAGGCAAAATTTACGAAGATCAGAAAATCCAGGAAAATATACGGAAAATCCTATTTTTCCATAAGACTAAGGATGCCAGAAGACGGAATGGAGATGGGCCACAGGGGGCCCACCACCTGGCGGGCAGCCCCTAGGCAGCGCCAGAGGTGGTGTGGCCCTGCCCACTCCAGCCTCTCGGGCGATATCATCCTCCCGAAACCCTAAGACTCGGGAGCGACCACAGAAAGATTCTGCGCCTGCAGGTGGAAAACACCGAGAGAAGATCTCTCCGCAGATGATTTCTCGGGGAATTCCTTCCCGGAGAGGGGAGATCATCGCCATCAACACCACCATCAAGCTGGACTTCATCAGGATCATCATCATCATCATCACCATCAGCACCCTCATCACCATCTCCATATTGTTGTAACAATTGTGTTGAATCTTGCTATAGTTCATAGGGGAAACTTTCTCGGTGTTGATTACTCTTTGTAGTTGATGCTATTGAATAAACCATTGAATTATTGTTTATGTTCAGATTGTTATACATCATTATTCCATCTCTGATCATGATCCATATGATGTCTTGTGAGTAGTTCATTTTGTTCTTGAGGACATGGGAGAAGTCATGTTGTTAGTAGTGTTGTGTTGAGAAAGATTCAATAGATTGTTATTTAAGTTGTGGTGTACTTCTTCTAGTGGTGTCATGTGAACGTCGACTACCTGACACTTCACCTATATGGGCCTAGGGGAATGCATTGTGTATTTGGCTACTAATCGTAGGGGTTGCGGAGTGATGTAAACCTGAACCCCCGTTAGGAAACCATTGCACAAGGGACGTAAGGGTCTTAGAGTTTAAAGCTATGGTTAGGTTTCTACCTTAATTACTTTCTTGTACTTACGGATGTTTGCAAGGGGTATAATCACAAGTATGTATTAGTCTTGGATGGGGCGGTACATTAGCACAGGTTCACCCACACAACACTTAGCAAGCTAAAGAAGATTAATCAACTATATGAAGCGAAAGCACTTGACAGTCTTCACATGTGTCCTCGAGAACGTTTGGTCATCTTAAGTAATACAACCGGCTTGTCCTTTGCTGCATAAAGGATTGGGCCACTTGCTGCATTTATTCCTACTGTCTTTATTACTCGTACTTTGTTTACTTGCTTTATCGAAAACCCCTAAAAATCCGTTTGCTAAGTATTTGCAGAGAATTCCTGATCCATACCACTAGCCAGCACCTTCTACTCCTCGTTGGGTTCGACACTCTTACTTATCAAAAATACTGCGATACACCCCCTATACTTGTGGGTCATCAAGACTATTTTCTAGTGTCGTTGCCGGGGAGAGAAGCGCTATTGGAGAGTGGAACTGGTAAAGAAAACTTCTTCTGTGAGTATTGTTTACTTCTGTTAGTTGCTTTATTTTCGTTATGGATAATTCGCTGAGTTTCTTATTTGGGAATGCTACTACCACTGCTAAGGTAGTAGATAAGCCACCACCTGCTGAGAATGATGTTTTCAAAATACCTACAAGAATTATTGATCGTGTTATGGATAACTACTATGTTGGGGATGGAACTGTCCATCCCAGTGATCATTTACTCTTTATACACGAATTATGCGGGTTGTTCAAGTGTGCAGTTATTATTACAGATCAAGTTAAGAAGAAGCTGTTCTCATTATCACTAAAAGGAAGAGCTGAGGAATGGTATAAGCTGCTGAAGAATGGTCAAGCTCTGGAATGGGAGGAAATAGTGCCTCTCTTTTATTCAAAGTTTTATCCTCCTAGTGAGATTCATAAAGATCGGAATCAAATATACAACTTTTGGCCTCTTGATGGAGAGAGTACAGCTCAAGCTTGGGGGAGATTGAAGTTACTAATGCTCAAATATCCCATTCATGAGCTCCCCAACAATATTATTATCAATAACTTTTATGCAAGGCTCCCTCTACATGACAAGGATTTATTGGATGCTTCTTGTGTTGGATCATTCACTCGTATGGAAGAAGAAGCTAAATGGGATCTTCTAGACCATATTCAAGATAATGCTGAAGCTTGGGAGAATGACAAAGGTAGAAAGTCAGGTATAAATTATGATTATGAATGCATTGAATCTTTTATGGGAACTGATGACTTTCAAAATATTAAAAATGCTTATGGTCTAGACTCTCAAGCTATTGCTTCTTATTTTAAGGCTTTTGCTTCCTACATTGAAGTGCCTAAAAAGAAGTGGAATAAGTATCATGAATCTTATAAAGATATTGCTAAGAGTGTTCCTGCAAGAAATACTGAAGTTTATACTGCTAATCATGTTTTGCCTGAACCTTATATTGAGAAAATGCATTTTCCAGTTAAGGTAAAGGAACATTCTATGATAGCTAGTATGGTTAATGAAAGTACAAATAAAGCTGTTGAACCTGATAAACAAATAGTTGATGAACCTATAATAGCAAATATGAAATACTTTTTTACTAAATGTGAAAAAGAGGGACACACTATCCTTTGTAAGGATACCTCTAATATTGTTTCACATAGTAGTGTTATGAGAGCTAGTATTCCTGTGTTTTCTGTTAGAATAAGTGATCATTGTTATGATGGTCCTTGTGATAGTTATATTGTTAAGTTTATGCATGATACTGAAAGTTACTATGAGAGAGGGAAAAGTGTTCTTATGTATCTCAATAATATCAAGTTTCCTCGTTCTATGCTGAAAGTTTTTATGTTGCACTTCTTTTGCCTTCTTATGCAAGTAGCCTCTGGTTTCAACAACTTGTTTGTTTACAAAATTCCCTTGCATAGGAAGTGGGTTAGACTTAAGTATGTGTGTGTGTGTTTTTGCTTCTTAATGCTCTCTTTCTCTTCAATTCATATTCCTGAGTGAGCATCTTCACAACTATCATGCCCATCTTAATGGCTTTAAAGAAAGAGCTTTTTGGGAGACAACCCAATTTGTTTTTGCTTTCAATTTGTTTTTGTTTCTTTGAGTCTTGGAAGTTATTACTTCGGTAATAACTGCTCCTTATCCGTTTTGTTTGGTTTTTGTGTCAAGATCAACCTCTAATGAGAGAGAAGTAATATTTGGAGAAGTTGCTGTCCCGAAACAGATTTTTATGCTTCACCGTAAAACCTCGTGAGAGATCTCCGTATATCGGATTGAGCTGTAATTTCTTGTGCTTCTGCCCCAGGTTGTTATTTAACTTTCTTTAGTTTTTCACTTTTTGATTTGAGCAACATAAGAATTTCGAAAAAATTGATCTTTACCTGCTGGTCTGTTTTGACAGATTTTGCAAATCTTGCATTTGCTTCTTTATTTGATTTTCTTTTTGAATTCTTTTTAGGTTTTCGGAAGGAGTTGCTACAGTAGCTTATGTTTTGATGGTTTTAAGTTGAAGTTGAACTCAAAAGGTTTTATCACTTCACTTGTACTAATGTTGCTAATGAGAATTGTGTGAAGTTTTATGTGAAAGAAATTTCCAGGTAGTGGAGATAAAGGTGTAATAAGGAAGAGAAGGGTTTTATGACTCAAGTAATAAGTGTATGAAGATGAAGATATTGATACTATTCAAGTGGTGACTCCAGAAGAATCTACTAGATACCAAATTCAGAGACATGCAGAGTCCATGTTCAAATAGGTAACAGTTCTGGTAAGAAAAGTTCCATGAAAATACAATCCAACTATATTTTTGCAGTTTTTAGTTGATAAGAAAAGTTATGAAGCAAAAAAGGGACGGAACCGGAGCCAGGGTGGCTCACACCACCCTGTGGCGTGGGCCCACCCCTGGCCGCGCCACCAGGTGGTGAGTCCACCCCAGACTCCGCCTCTGACTCGTTTTCTCCCAGTACCTTCCTTTTGATATGAAACTTCGTAATATATAACCCCCCGGATCTTCCGAGGTTCGTATATCGTGTTTTCGTTTCGATCTGTTTCTGCCAGGAACTATTCTTGAAGGTTTAGAAGCATAATGGTGTCCGCCAAGGATAAAGGGAAGGAGCCTATGGAGGAAGACCTCCAAGACCCCGGGAAGGAGAAGGAGATCAAGAGTGAAGGTGAAGACGAGCAAGGCCAACATCCGCACACCAGCACTACCATTGCAAGCATTGGAGTGGTGGCAAATCCAGCCATTGGAGGGAAGCCTCCTCATCACCGTTCAGATCCCTGGTCACTTTCTCCATGCACC